>VZQC01003744.1:3098600-3163308 GCA_009823505.1 Rhizomys pruinosus | reverse complement strand
TTAAAGAGCAAAGTGTATATTGGGTAAAATTTATTTAGCAGGTACTCAACTCTGCCCAAGCTTTATCCACATAGTATAGGATATTTTAAGGCTTAGTGAAATGTTTAGATTAGTTAAATTTGGGTGTAGGTTTTGGTAAAAATGGTAATACATTTGAACTAATTGGGAATATAAAATGTTAATTGTTTTATTTGTAATTTGTATTGGGTTAAGGAACACAAATGGTCTCTATATTTTTCTGAATTATACATCACATTGTAACACTTTCTTTTACTTGTACGACAATTTAAAGGAACTAAGCTTAAATTTACTTCCCAAATAAGTAGCATACAGTCAATGAAAAACAGTTTGGGTAAATTTAATGAAAGCTTATGCCTTGGCTCCTGTTTATTGGTATGTGTAATACAACTCAGGCATCTATAGGTCAAAACATAAAAACTTAAAAAAAAGAGAGAGGTGGGAGGTGGGGTAGTATCCTTTCTGGGATACAAATGGAAAACTCTGTGTTCCAATCCTATTGATAAATTTTCAGTTTTTGAGATGTTGAAACTAACAATGGGAGGAGAATTGTATGTTCCCACAGGTAAAAATCACCAATCTAAATGCGTGAAAACGTACAACATTTGGCTGTGCATGATGGACTGGGAAATGCCAGCAGAGAGGCTGACCCATCTGAACATTAAAGAAAGCAGAACCTCAGACTGCCTGAGTCGCAGACACTGAGCATCTCTCTGAATACTATTGGGGTTAACTGTTTATAATGGGCCCTAAGGAAGTTTACCTTCCAGACACTGAGAAACCTTCTTACCTCTCCCCTTTATAGGAAAAAGAAAAACATAATGGTAATGAAATCATTCCCTAACTGTAAATTAGAGCCAAATGTTATAGTGGTAATTTCCTATAAAACAGGTATAACTACCCGTTTTTAATTGACTGATAGGCATAGGAACTGTGAAAGGATAATTCTCTATCTAGAGCCAAATTCAATATTAAAGTGTTTATAAGCTGTGTAATTAAGCAAAATATATTAATACAGGAAAACTCTGACATCAGCAATGATTTATTCTGCCTAGGAGATGTTGACTAGGGGATTCAAACCCCCTCCACCCAAATTATAAAGGCCTTTTGCCTATAAGTGGGATATATGCAAGGAGAAGGGCAGTAAGTCCTTGTTGTCAAAGACCTGGTGTGAGCATGAAAAAATGTTACGAGACGTCACTTGCTAACATCCAACTGGCCTCTGAAATGCCAGAAAGCGTGACAAAAGGCCACTAAAGCAATACAGCAAAATATTGGTCTCCCTGAGACAAGCAAGACTCCTCCGTCAGTATCAGCTACACCTGAACTGCCTGGAGATACCATGCAACAGTGGCAGCCAAGTGTCTATATATATCCCAAATCTAATTGGCTATTAGCTCTCTGCTTGGAGGAATAACTCACAGCAGATGCCACAAGCTTATGTCCTCTAGTGGTTAAGAGATGTTATAAGCCATAATAAGAACTTGTCACCCTTTATAGAGAAACCACAGTTTGAGGATTTGCATACCATCCAAGCATCTGTGTTTATACTCACAGCTTAGCTTGCCATAATAATTAGTACTGCTTAAATGCCTGTACATCCAATTGCTTGTGCTGTGTTAGTATGACTAAAAAGGTATCACTGGATAAGCTGTCAACCCATGAAGGGAAACAACCTGAACAGACTAGAGTCCAAAATGACAACTCCAAAGAAATTAGACTGTTTTCTTCTCACCCACTTGTGCCCCTTTCCCAAAACCCAGGGAACAAATTGCGGAAGAGGAGGCGTGGTAGAATGTAAGGGCTGTGGAGAGATAGGGGTGAATCATTAGACTACAGCAATATAATCTGGACTCCTAATTGATCAACATTCCTGTGCATACAAGCTTCTCCAACTGGACTATGGGAACCTTGGGTTGTTCAAAATTTGGACATAGATACTTGAAAAATGCACCAATTACCTAATTGTATGGCAAACTGAGTAACATCAATGTTATCTGAAAACAACTGTTATTGTATTGTAGAATCCCTTAAAAATAAACAAATATAAAAGAAGTAAAAATGCCTCAAATATCTAAGAAAATTGTTCATCATCCTTATTAATCAGAAAGATCTAAATGTAAGCTATTCCAAGAGGATAAGTTACCCCAGTGTGAATGGCTATAATCTAGAGAACAACTGACATCAAATGTAGGAATGGATGAGGGGAAAAGGGTTCCTTGATATACTGTTGTTGGAATTGCAAACTTGTAGGCCCATTATAAAAATCAGAGTGGAGAATTCTTAAAAGACTAAAAACAGATCTACTACATGACTCATCTATACCACTCCTTTGTATATACCAGAAGGACTCAATATCCTGCCATAGAGATATTTTCTGATCCATGTTCATTGCTTTTTGTTATTTACCATAGTTGTGGAATGGAAGCAGATTTCCATCAACTGATAAAGTGATAATTCAAACAAGGTACATATACACAATGAAATTTTATTCAGTAATAAAGAAAAAAAGAAATCATGTAGCTTTCAGGATAATGAATGAAGTAGGGTAACCCAGTCCCAGAAAACATTGCATGTTCTGTGTCATCAGTGGATCCAGATCTTTATCCTTAGATTTGAGTAAATAACCTGGAGTAACTGTGGAAAACAATGAAAGTAGAAAGAGACCATGGTGGGGATTGGAAATGGTATAGAAGGGATAGTCAGACACAGGTTCTATGAAGTGAGAAGGGATAAAATGAGGGGGGACTTGACTGGAGAAAGTAGTAACAT
Organism: Rhizomys pruinosus; assembly: GCA_009823505.1. Lineage (NCBI taxonomy): Eukaryota > Metazoa > Chordata > Mammalia > Rodentia > Spalacidae > Rhizomys > Rhizomys pruinosus. The sequence goes on along the minus strand of VZQC01003744.1, from coordinate 3,160,518 downwards.
TGTAAAGGGGAAAATGACAAAATTGTTTTGCAAGTTTGCTTAAAATTATATAAGAAGTGTGTGTGTGTGTGTGTGTGTGTGTGTGTGTGTGTGTACAAAAAGTTATACCACATTCCCTCCTAGGAGTTAGGAGTCATAGAGTATTTAACAAATGCCTCAGTGTCTGGCATAGGAAATCTCCCTTTGAGCTGTTGGTCAGATATGGCCTAGAAACCCCCCCCCCAAAAAAAAAACAATACAGACTATTGTCACTGCCCTTGGCTGCCTTGCACAAGTAGAAGATAAGACTCTATTGATAAAGACATCACACATTTCAGACACAGGTAATGGAGGAATTGAGCTAGAATTGACCTATATTCTGTCTCCCTGAGATATAGATTTCATAGTATCAGAATGTGCTATGCATGCTGTTGAAGAAGAAAAGTAATCAGTAATCCTATCCAGGTATCAAGCCTTTGAACCACAATCATGACCAGCTCGGTAAGATATCTACAGTGATGTAATAGTGGCATTTATATATTTGGTGTAACCACCAACTTTCTATTTGGACATAAGTTCTTTCCAAATATGAAAAAAAAAAAAAAAACACATGCTTTTTACTGTAAACCTAGCCAATTACCCGTAGGTATAGAATTTGTAGACCCTACAGGAGAAACTGCTTCTACCATTTTCTTAAATCACTAGACCTTCTAGCTGTATTTTATTATTTATTCTTTATCCACAAGTGTAGCTCTCATGCAATTTCAAAGAAGCCTTTTTGTTTCACAACAGATGGGACTCACTGCGGAGACTGACAACTGATTAAAATGCAGAGAATTAGTAACTGTGGGGCATTTAGCCACAATAAGTTCATGCACAGCACAACCCTTACACTTAAGAATTAGGGAAAACTGTAGGAGAGGGAAGACTGTAAGAACCAGAGGACCAGGCTAGTTGCTGCTAGAAAGTGTCTTCTAAACATGACAGGGAAGCTGTAACCATGAAATCTCAAAAATATGGTTGTGTATATAAGACTTGTCACACCAGTTGATATGCTAACATTAAAGAAGGAAATTTCACAAGAATCCACCCCTATATGAAGGACTTCAGGCAGTCAATGGCTGCTGAAGAGGGAGAACCCATTTTCTCCAGGTTCAAGGTCCCAAATCCTAATCCTAAATAATCATCCTTAAATCCATGTACATACAAGCCACATCAAATGAACTGAGCACATTGTGTCTACCAGTGTGTGTGTGTGTGTGTGTGTGTGTGTGTGTGTGTGTGTGTGTGTGTGTTGGTAATAACTATAGAAGAAGAGGTCATGCACCAGACATGAAATGAGGGGAAGGGAGATATTGGAGTGGAAAATGAGGAGTATACTTCCATATGAAATTCTAAGTAAATAAAGAAAAAGAAAGAAAGAAAGAAAGAAAAAAAGAAAGAAAGAAAGAAAGAAAGAAAGAAAGAAAGAAAGAAAAAGTATATCTCACGTAGGTTCAGAGGAATTAACACACCTAGGAATTAGTAATTCAGGAAGTGAAGGACCACTACAATGAAACTTTAATGACACAAAAGAAATTTAAAAAGACACAAGAAGATTATAAGATTACCCTCAATTATTGATAAACAGAATTAATATTTTGAAAATGAACATATTACTAGAAACAACTAACCTATTCAGTGAAATCACCATCAAAATCAGAACTCCAACAACAGTCTTCAGAGATCTAAGAAGTAACATGCATAAATTTCATGAGGAGACATAAAATGCCCACAATATATAAAACAATGCTTGAAGCATCACAAAATCTGACCTCAAAGTATATAATAGGGCCATGGGAGGTGGGGAGACACGAGCATAGTACTAACAAAAACAGACTTGTAAACCTAAGTTATAGATTAGAGGAACATGAAATTAATCAAAACAGTTATAGCCACCTAGTTTTTAACAAAGCTGTCAAAAATGTATAGCAGAAGGTTGGTGAGGTGACCAAGTGGGCAGTAGGCAGTGGGGTATGCCTATCATTCTGACAATCTCAGTTTGAACTCAAGTATCCGAAGGGTGGCAGAAGGGACTTCCAAAACTTATCCTTCATACATGCACTGTGACATGCATGCCCAAATACATCAACTATGAAATAAAGAAATAAAAATAAAATTTAAAAACCTATAGCACAGCAAGCACATGTACTGCTCAGTGGCAGCAACGCCTGGAGTGGGGCAGATCGACCTGGCAAGTGACAAGCTGGCACACAAAAGCTGAACCCAGTAAGGCTCTGAAAACACCAAGCAGAGCACTCAGGTGAGGGGCCTGGCTCAGGCAGGTCGGTCCAGGCAAGAGGAACCAGGCTGAGGTCTAACACACAGCAAAGAAGGCTGGCCCCTGCAAGCCACTGCAGACTGCTACAGCCAGGCCAGGGAAATTGGCAGACTCACATCACATGGTATGAGGTTCAAGACGACCTAATTATTACCCATCTGGACCCCTGGACCCCAGACCAGAAGGGTGAGAGTTACCTCATGCTTCCAATACAAAGCCAAAAGTGAAAATATTAAAGCTAGATCAGCTAGCCCTTCTGAACCAATAAGGAGACAATAATGGCACCTGAAGAAAACAAGCAAAGTCAGCCTAAGTGTCTACATAAGAAAACAGAGCACAAATAAAAGACCTAAACTGTAACTAAAAGACCTGAGAGACAATAACAAATTAATCTTAAACCCAACAGTCAGGAAGAAATCATAAAAAATCAGAGCAGAGGGGTTTGACGTCTGCAGCAGTCTGAGGCTTTTCTTCTTTTCAATGTTCAGACAGGCCAACCTTTCTTATGGCACTTCCTGGTACATCCTACACAATGCAAAGCTGTATCTTCTCTTTCTCAGCCATTAAGCTGGTGACATTTTGACCTGTGGGAACATACAAATCTTTTCCCGTAGTTAGTTTTAAGATTTGAATTGCAAAGTTTTTGACAAAAAGTTTTCATATATATCTGTATTCCCCCTTTTTATTTTAGGTTTTTGTTTTTTGACCCATGAGTCTCAAAAAGGCAGTTGTAGTACACATACCTAGAGGCAGGAATCAAGGCACAGATTTCATCAAATTCACCCAAACTGTTTTGGGTGACTGTATGTCGTTAATTTGGGAAGCAAACTTAATTTTTTAAGTTAAATCATCCTATAGGTAAAAGAGAATGCTACAAGATGATACTGTACAACAGAAAAATTATAGCTAACGTTTATATGTGCCAATCCCAAAGTTATTGTTATACAGATTTTAAGTAAAACAAATGTGGACAACAATTTATATTTCCAACAGGTGCATTACCGTTTTTATCAGAACCTTTAAACCAATGTTGTTTAATATAGACATATTTACTTTTACTAAGTCCTAAACCACCATGTAGCCTGTAACCAGAGTCTGGGCAAAATTGGATACTTGTTGAACTCACGTCAATTAAATATACATTAATCGAATATACACCCGTGTCCATTTCCCACCCCTCCCAGCCATCCTGATTCACCATTTCAGTCAGTTTTCTAATGCAGTTTTTCTGTTGTTGTTCTTTTAATATGCATCCCTCTCCAAAAAAATATTTATAACTGGGTTATTGGTGCTAGCATCCAAATATAAGGGATACCATTCCTTTTTCTTGGACTGCATTATTTCACTTAATATAATATCTTCTAGCTCTATCCATTTACCTGCAAAGTTCATGATGTTGTCTTTCTTTACTGCTGCATAGAACTCGATTGTGTTCATGTACCACATTTTCTCTATCCACTCGTCAGTTGAGGGGCATTTGGGTTGGTTCCAGCTTTTTGCTATTGTGAATAGAGCTGTGCATGTATTTCTGCAGTAAGATGAGTCTTGTGGGTATATACCTAGGAGTGGAATCTCTGGGTCAAATGGCAAGCTCATTTTGAGTCTTCCAAGGGTTTTCCACACAGCTTTCCATAGTGGCTGTACAAGTTTACATTCCCACCAGCAATGGATGAGTGTTCCCCTTTCCCCACAACCTCTCCAGCACTTGATATCATTTGTTTTCTTGATCCTGGCCAGTCTTAATCAGAGTGAGATGATATCTTAGAGTGGTCTTAATTTGAATTTCCCTAATTATTAGTGACATTGAACAGTTAAGATGTTTCTCACCCATCTCTAATTCCTCCTCTGTGAAGTCTCTATTCAGTTCTTTGCTCCATCTTTTGAGCGATTCATTTTTTTTTCTTTCTTCTTTGTTATTTGAGTAGCTTGTATACTCTGGAAATTAATGCTTTGTGAGATGTATCTGTAGTGAGGGTCTCCTCCCACTCTGTGGGTTTTCTCTTCACTTCCTTTATTGTTTCTTTTGATATACAGAAGCTTTTGAGTTTAATGAGGTACCATTTGTCAATTGTCGAGTCCTAACGAAACTTACCTTCTAAGTGCCCCAAAGTTTTTTTTTTTTTTTTTTTTTTTAAATTTTTTTTTTTTTAATTATTTATTTTGTATGTGTATGAATTGTTTGTTTGCATGCAGGTCTGTGTGCACCCGTGTCGTGCACTGCCGCGGAGGTCAGAAGAGGTCTTCCAGATTCCCCTGGAAACTGGACGTTTCTCTGCATGGAAGTTACAACGCGAGTTTTCCTCCAGCCCACCCCATGTGGGTGCTTGGGGATCGGAACCCGGGTCCTCTGCAAGAGCGTCGGGTCTCTTAACCGCTAGGTATTCTCTCCAGCCCAAGTTTTTCCCCCAACGTTTTTAATACGAGAGACTTTCTTTACCTCCTCTCATAGAACAAGGAGGAATATGATGATGATGAGGTCGTTCTCTAACTGTAAATTGGAGCCAACTGTTATAGAGGTAATCTCTTATAAAACCGGTAAAACTGCCTTCTTTAATTGACTAATAGACATAGGAACTGTGAAAAGGATTATTCTCTCTTCAGAACCAAATATAATACTAAAGTCTATTTAAGTGGTGCATATAAGCAAAATATATTAACACAAGTGAGCTCTGATATCAGCAAGGGATTATTTCACCAAGGAGATGTTGGCCAAGGTGTCCAAGCCCCCCTAAAAGGTAAAGGCTTCTTACCTGTAAACTGGGATACCTGCAAGAAGAGAGGTAATAAGGCCCTACTGTCAAAAACCTGATGTAAGCATGGGAAAGATGTATTGAGACCGCACTTGCAAATGTACAGTTGGTCTCTGGAATACCAGAGAGTGTTACCAAAGGCCACTAAACCAATATAACAAATATAGGTCTCCTTGAGTCAAGCAAGACTCCTCCATCAGCACCAGCTATACCTCACCTACCTGGAAATACTGTGCAGCAGTGGCAGCCATATGGCCGTATATCCCAAATCTAATTGGCTATTAGCTCTCTCCTTTGAGGAATAACCCATGGCTGATGCCACAAGCTTACATCCTCTAGTGGTTAGGACATGTTATAAGCCACAGTAAGACCCTGTCATATTTTACAGAAAAAAATGTAATTCATGTGTTAACATACCAAACATCTGTGTCTACCAAAGTAACCTATCATAACAATTAGTACTGTTTAAATACCTATATATCTAATTGCTTGTGCTTCATTTGTAGGATTGAAAGGTTATTCCTGGATAAACTGTCAGCCCATGAAAAGAAACAGCCAGAATTGACCAGAGTCCAAAATGACAGCTCCAGAGAAAGTAGACTGTTTTGCTTCTCATCCACCTTTGCCCCTTCTCTAAGCCTAGGGAACAATATGAGGAAGAGGGGCATGGTAGAATACAAGGGTTGCGATTGGGGTGAATAGTGAAACTACAGCAATATAGTCTGGACACCCATTTGATCAACTTGATTGAACATACAAGCACCCCCCCACCTGGATGGTGGGACCCTTGGGCTGTGTGGGTTTGAGCACAACTGCTTACAAATTGGTTTTACATGAAGGATGCTTGTACTCATAAATTATTGCTTATTGTTAAAAAATGAAAAAAATAAAGAAGTAATAGAAAAAAATCAGAGCAGAAATCAATAAAATAGAAGCAAAGAAAACAATACAAATAATCAATGAATCCAAGAGCTCATTCTTTGAATGGAAAAACAAGATGGACTTCTAGACCAGTTGACCAAAAGAAAGAAAGAGCAACTACAAATTAATAAAATAGAGATGAAAAGGGAAACATCAAAAGAGATAATGAAAAGATCCAGAAAATCAGAGCAGAAATCAATAAAATAGAAGCAAAGAAAACAATACAAATAATCAATGAATCCAAGAGCTCATTCTTTGAATGGAAAAACAAGATGGACTTCTAGACCAGTTGACCAAAAGAAAGAAAGAGCAACTACAAATTAATAAAATAGAGATGAAAAGGGAAACATCAAAAGAGATAATGAAAAGATCCAGAAAATCAGAGCAGAAATCAATAAAATAGAAGCAAAGAAAACAATACAAATAATCAATGAATCCAAGAGCTCATTCTTTGAATGGAAAAACAAGATGGACTTCTAGACCAGTTGACCAAAAGAAAGAAAGAGCAACTACAAATTAATAAAATAGAGATGAAAAGGGAAACATCAAAAGAGATAATGAAAAGATCCAGAAAATCAGAGCAATACTTTAAAAACCTACATTCTACTAAATATGAAAACCTAAGAGAAATGGATGAACATCTGAAATTATGGGAATCACGAAAGCTTAACCAAGAAGAGACTGACAGCTTAAACAGGCCCATCATATATGAGGAAATTGTAACTGTAATAAAAATCCTCACAACTAAAAAAAGCCCAGGCCCAGATGTATTAAGGGCATAATTCTGTAAGTCATTTAATGATAAAGGAAAATGTCGGCAGCAACATACAAGACATAGGTGTAGGAAAAGGCTTTCTAAATCAGACAGCAGCTGTGCAGGAAATAAGGCCAACAATTAACAAATAGTACCTAGCTCAACTCAAAAGCTTCTGTACACCAAAAGAAACCGTGAAAGAAGTGAAGAGAAAACCCACTGTGAGGGAACTTTCAGCAGTGATACATCTGACAGAGCATTAACACCCAAAGTATATAAACTATTCAAAAACAAAGGAGCAAGAAAACAAATGCACTCAAAACATGGAGTAAAGAGCTCAACAGAGTCTTCAGCAGTGAGGAATAAAAGATGGCTGAGAAACATCTTAAAACGTATTCAATGTTGCTAATAATTGAGGAAATGCAAATTAAAAGCACTTTAAGATTTCATCTTATTCTGGTAAGACTGGTTATGATCAAGAAACCAGATGATACCAATTGCTGGAGAGGTTGTGGGGAGAGGGAAACATTCATCCACTGCTGGTGGGATTGCAAACTCATACAACCCCTATGGAAAGCAATGTGGAAAATTCTAAAAGACTCAAAATGAGCTTACCACCTGACCCAGTCATAACACTCCTGGATATATGACCGTATATAACAGCAAGACTCATCCTATCATAGAGATACATCCATATCTATGTTTATTGCAGCTCTCTTCACAATAGTGAAGAGCTGGAAGCAACCCAAGTGTCCCTCGACCAATGAGTGAATAAAGAGAATGTGGTACATCTACACAATGGAATTCTATGCAGCAGTATAGAAAGATGACCTCATGAACTTTGCACGTAAATGCATGGAACTAGAAGCCATAATGCTAAGTGAAGGAACACAGTCTTAAAAGAAACAAACAAACAAACAAATGTTTAGCCTCCCTCATATTTAGATCCGATTTGCAAGGCAAACAGAAAAATTCTTTTTTTTCCCTTCTTTTCTAATAAATATAATACCTGATGTTACTCATGAACTTGCTACATAATGTTTGAATGTAAAGTAATTTTAATTTATTTTGGCTCACACATACATGTATAAAGTTGTACATATTTATAGGGTAACAGGATGTTTCATGCATATATACATTGTTTAAACTTAAAACTGCTGAATATGTCTAGGTTGTTAAAAATGTATAATTTCTTAATTTTTCTTTACCTGTATCCAACTCTTCTCTCAAAATGTGAATCCCTAAACATGTTTTGGAATTAACCTATAGTTTATTTTCAGATGTCATAATTTTGATATATGTGTGGCAGGTATATATACATATTTTGGACTGATATAAATTAGAAGGAACAAGAACAACAACAACAACAACAACAAAAGACTGGGTCAATGAACAGACTGAAACAGTAAAATTCTGCACCAAATAGTAAACTTCTGCATCAAAAAATTTAAAAAATACTGAGAAAAAGATGCAAGACATAAATGGCAGAATGCATGAGCTCTGGCAGGGTGGGGGGCAATGAAGTGGGAATGGGTCTAAATTTGATTAAGAAATGTATGAAACCAGGCATGTTGGTGCATGCCTTTAATCCTAGCACTTGGGATGCAGAGGCATGCGAATCTTTGTGAGTTCAAGGCCAGCCTGGTTTACAGAGTGAGTTCCAGGACAGCTGGGGCTACATAGAGACCGTGTCTCAAAAAGACCAAAAAAAAAATATTGTATGAAATGCACAAAACTTCAATAAAAATTTTAAAAAGTGTGACAATAAAATAAAACTATCACAAGGAAATTAAAGCCTTTTATTTTCTTTCTTTTTTTATCCAACACTGTTAATTTATTCATTCAGCACAAGGCATTGTTTTCTTTTCCTTAAATCTTTATATATTGAAATGTAGTTTTCATAATCTGAAACTAAGCAGCTAAATTAGATTTATATGCCACAGAAATCAGGCTTATGGGGAGTATGAGTTTCACTTTCAAGAGAAACACAGCTCTTTGTCATCATCCTGCAAACTTTGTTGTGAGAAAACCATTTTAGGTGTTGAATAAAATCATGAAAAGTTGAAACATCATTGAACATCTAATCATCAAAGCAAAAATGAAGAAATGACTTCAAGGTCTTCCCTAGTGAATTCTTTGAAGTTTATTTTCTTTTTATTGGGACTTCTAATGCACCCAGCCCTGGGGACTAACTTTGAGGTTCTTGGGCTCTCAGATGTAACTGAACTTTGTTACTACTCTGAAGTAAACTGATTTAATAAACTTTTAACACATATATGTATATATACATATAAATGATACACATATCCTATTCATCCTATTCATTTTGGTCTATCTTTAAGGATTTACTCTGGTTTACAGTTTGGAGTACAGTCCATCATGGTGGAAAAGTCACAGTGGAAAAAACACGGGGCAGCTGACACTCTCCACTGTCTGGAAACAGACCAAGATCAATGCTGGTGTTTTCCTTCTTTTGTCTTTTATATGTACTCTCAAACCCCAGCTCATGGAACAGTGCTGCCCACATTTAGAGTGGGTCTTTATACCTGAATCTATGATGGTTCTACCTACTTTCAAGATGACAGTCAAGATTAAACATTACAAATCCACCTTTTCTTAATTTGACACCCAAACCTATCACATTTAAGCATATCCTTACACCTGAAATTCCAATAGGCATATATCTGTCTCATAATGCAATGTGTTTGGTAAATCTCAGTTACATTTGTCTTTCCAAGTCCCAATATTATTCAAAATTATGACATCTACAGTCTCTTCTGAGACTCGAAACAATCCTGTTTTTAAAGTTTTTATTCATCGACAGTTTAATATATATATATAATGAATTTTAGTCATTTTTATCTCCTTTCCCCTCTCTCATCCTCCTCCCTCTTCCATTAAAACCCTTATTACCAGCAAGTCTCCTTTGTTCTGTCATTTCATCTTTTGTGTGTGAGTCGCTGAGTTTAATTACATTTTCTTACATGAACATGTGTGGGGGGAGGGATTCTTTACTGAATCATTGACAACATACTAGTGATTATACCAATGAAGAAAATTATAACACTTGCCCCAGAAAACCTTAACTGTAAAGGCTATCTCATAAGAGTAATGACACAAAGTAAGGTTGCGATTCCAAAACGGACAGATGGAGTTACAGGAAAGGAAAGATGGGACAAAAACAAGATTGAAACTCATTAGGGGAAACAACACATTCATCATTTTCCATGCTTGATGTCTGGGGATCATAAAAGAATCATCTGGGAGTACTAAGAAGTCATTACTTTAAGTTTTACTTTGTGAAGTGTACATAACATCTGTCTTGTACCAGCTAGCCTCTACTGCATGCATGCAGATTATTTTTCTCCACATACTATGGTCCTTATTTCTCAAAAATGCTAGTGTATCTATAACCACTGAGATTTCACCTTCATGGTTTCACACAGTGACTTCTCAGAGCCTCATTTCTAGGACTCCAGCCATGTCATACATTGTTTGGACTCATTAGCCTTCAAGACCCAAGGCACAACTCTCCATTATCCTCTTATGTTATTACCTTTCATGCCTGTAAAATGCATGTGGATGATGTTGCCAAGGCCTATTGTTTGGATCTTTGGTACTACAGTTGCACTGGACTTTGCTTGCTGATTCTGAGAAAATACTCATCCAAATGCTTGTTCTTCAACAGAAAGCCCTTTCAGAGGCATTCTCCATTAAGGGTCCAGTCTTTTAATCGAATTTGCATTTTCACAAAATGCAGCATTTGATGAGTGGGAACTTCTTTTTGAGGCTCCTTTCCTATAGTCCCAGAGCAAAGCAGGAGGTTTCTATGTAATGGTGCTGATCTCTGACATTAGCAACTTCTTTCTCAACACTTGCATGGTCTGAAACTTTAACCTTCCTCCTTCCACAAAAAACTCATGTATTTCTTTGCTACCTGTCATTCTTCCTCACTGTAGACCAGGAGTAGAACTGTGAGCAATAACCTTCTCACAGAGTATGAATGCTAACCTGTTGTATTAGACACTTTTCTGTTGCTGTAATAAAGCACCATGACCACATTTATTTATTTGAGCTTACAATTGATGGTTCCAGGGAATTAGAGTCTATTGTGGTGGGAGGCATGGTGGCTGGATCTGGAGCAGCAAGCCGAGGGTCACATCTCGCAAAGAGCACAGGAAGCAGAGAAAGAGCAACTGGAGACCATGAGGCTTGTTAAACTCACTAAGCCTGCCCACAATAATGTACTTCCTCTAGCATGGCCACACCTTCTAAGACCTCCAAAAACAGTGCCACAAACTGGAGACAAATGTTTGAATACTTACAGCCTATGGGGTACACTCATTCAAACCACCACATTCCACTCCCTGGCCCCCATAAGCTCCTGACCATATAAAATGCAAAATGCATTTAGTCCAACCTTAAAAGTCCTCATAGTCTTTACCAGTTTCAATGCCATTCAAAAGTCTACAGTCCAAGTCACTTCTGAGACTCAGGCAATCCTCCTAAACTGTAAGCTCCTGTAAAATCAAAAGACAAATTACACACTCCCAATGTACAGTGGAACCGAATACACATTCCCATTCCAAAAAGGAAGAATAGAGACATAGTGAGGAAATACCGGACCAAAACAAGACCAAAAACCAGCAGGGCAAACTCCAAGTCCAGTAGCTCCATGTGCAACTTCTGGGACTTGACCTCCAAAGGGCTTAGACTTCTCAGCTCTTCCAGCTTTGCTTGCAACATACATCTCTTTCTTAGGCTGGTACCACTCCCTGTATGCAGCTCTCCTTGGCAAATATCTCACAGGTCTTGCATCTTGAATGTCTTCTTGGGGTCTCTGCTGCCAACCAGACTTCACATTCACAGCTTCATGCAATGGCCTATCAGGGCCTACTTTATGCAGGGACAACCTTGATGTGCTCTGCCTGACCTTGGCAGATCTCTGAAGCTGTGGAGGAAGAACTGATGACCCCTTCACTCTTGCAAACTTCATGCCTCTAAAGCCAGCACCACATGAATGGAATTGCCAAATCTGGCTGCAAGTTCGGGATGGAATCTCTCCTACTTTAACCACATTTGCAATTTTTCTCTGCCCTGGACTTTTTGGAGTAGAAAACGCTTTCAGTATTTTCCTTTCAAAAGCTGGAGGATTAGCTGGGTGTGGTCTTGCCCTGAAGGTACTGATTCTTCTGTTTACTTGTAAATCTCCAGGCCTCTCCTTAATCACTTTAGTCTCCTTATGAAAGGGAGCCTCTCCTTCACAAGGCTTGGCAGCACCTTTTATCTTCCTAGTGTACTTTTCAGATCCAAACTGTACATTCTGCATTTCCTTCTGCCCCATTTGCTCTTTTTCACTGTAGATATGTATAATATTCTCCACTAAAAGCCACGCCACCATTTCTGCATTAGGCTGTCTTGAAATAACCTCTGCCAAAGACATCAGTCCATTGCTTTTCAACTTAGCATCAGGCAAGCATTTGGGCTGTGGGCAAACTGCTGCCAGACTCTTTATCAAAATATCCCAGTTCCTGCCTAAGTCTTTATCCTCCTCTGGAACCACATCTTTTGCAGCAATGCTTTCTTCCAGGCCTCCATTAGAATGGCCTTTTAAGCTCTGCTTACAGTAGTCAACAGCCTTTCTAGCCCAAAGTTCCAAAGTCTTCCACATTTCTCTAAACATCCACATGGTCAGGTTCTTCACAGCCAACACCCCACTCTCAGTACCAAATTACTGTATTAGTCACTTTTCTGTTGCTCTGACAAAGCACCATGACCAAGGAACTTATAAAAGGAAGAGTTTATTTGAGCTTACGATTGACCAGGGAATTAGAGACCATTGTGGCGGGAGTCATGGCGGCTGGATCTGGAGCAGCAAGCCTAGGGTCACATCTCGAAAAGAGCACAGGAAGCAGAGAGAGAGCAACTGTAGACCACGAGGCTTGTTAAACTCACAAAGCCTACCCCCCAATAACGTACTTCCTCTAGCATGGCCACACCTTCTAAGACCTCCAAAAACAGTGCCACCAACTGGAAACAAATGTCTGAATACTTACAGCCTATGGGGGACACTCATTCAAACAACCACACCTATTTTGAGATTTCCTCAACCAACCGAATTAGTCCCTTACTTTTGAAATTGTCTCCACTCAAGCTCTCAGGATGTTGGTAGAATGTGGCCAGATTCTTGGCTGGAATATTACAGGGATTCTAGGTCACTTCTCAATAGAATCATTATTCCCCTCTTACACCGCATGAACAAATCCTTTGCTCTCTACAGTTTGCTCAATAGTTTAATGTTCTGAACCCCACCATCATAGTTGAATAAGATTTGTTACAGTTCTCTAGACATTTAAGAATAGTTAGTCTTACTTCAGAGGCAGAGGCAGGCAGATCTCTGTGAGTTCAAGGCCAGCCTGGTCTACATAGTGAGTTCCAGAACAGGTGGGGCTACAGGGAGACCCTGTTTCAAATACATCAAAAACATGATAATTATTATTCTTGTTTGTAAATTTGTGTGTGTGTGTGTGTGTGTGTGTGTGTACAGGCTTGTGTATGTCATGGCACACACCTGGAATTCAGAGGAAAGCCTTTGAGGGATGGTTCTTTCGTATGTAGGATCATGGGATCAAACTCAGATCATCTTTTTTTTCCAAAGCCTTTATCCATTGTGATGTATATTTCTATGTGTCAACTTGATATACCTGTGAAGAGGGATTCTTAATTGGGAAATTTCCTCTAGTAGACTGGTCTGTGCGCATGTCTATAAAACATTTTCTTGATTCTTGAGTGATGTGGAATGGCCAATACCACTGTTCGTGTTGCCACTCTTTGGCAGGTGGTCCAGGGTCCTATAAAAAAGCAGGCTGAGGGGCTGGAGAGATAGCCTAGCAGTTAAAAGCACAGACTGCTCTTGCAGAGGACCCAGGTTTGATTCCCAGCACCCACATGGCAGCTGAGAACCATCTGTAACTCCAATTCCAGGAGAACTCCAGTTCCAGGGGAATCTGAGACCCTCTTCTGACCTCCGCAGTGTTGCATGACACAGGTGCACAAACCTACATGCAGACAGTACATTCATACACATTCAAAAATAAATAAAATTAAAAAAAAACCACCCCCTCAAAAAAAGCAGGCTGAGCACAGACCAGAGGAGCAAGCCAATAATCAGCATACATCTGTAGCATGTTACAGCTCTTGCCTATAGGTCCCTTTCCTATTTGAATTACTGCTTTGGCTTCCTTCAGTAGTGGATTGTGATTGGGTCATGCGAGCTAAACAAGAATAGATTCACAGAAATAGAAAGCTCACTGAGATAGACACTAAGCAATTTTGTTGGCCCATTCTTGTGCTTTACTAGGCTGAAGTTCTAAATTCTCCTACATTTCTTTTGCAAGCCACTTCTAAAGGCTTACTATGAAAAACATCATCAGGTTTATCATAGCAAAAGCCTCATTTCTTGTTGCCAATTTTCTCTATTGGTTTCTTTACTCTTGCTGGTACAAAACACCTGGCCAAAGCAAATTAAAAATTAACAGATTCATTTTGGTTCACAGTTTGAGAGCACAGTCCATCAGGTCTAGAGTAATCTGACAGCAATAATGTGTAACAGCTGGGCACATTTTAGCAACAGTTGGGAAGCAGAATGAGATGAATGCTAGAGTTCCAATTGTTCTCCCTTTTTATTCAGTGCAGTGTCCTGGCCCATGGAATTGTGATGCCCAAATTTCAAAACCACCCTTCCAACTACATTAATGTAGTCTAGAAACAGCCTCTCACACTCACCCAGAGGTTTGTCAGTTACATTATTCTAGATCCTATCATGTTGACAATCAAGAGGAATCATCACAACTGAAGAATGAGTAAAGGAAGTATAGTTCATATAGACAATGTAATTTTATGCTCTTAACTTTGCTCAGAGAAGTTTCTTTTTAGAGTGGGTTTTGGTTAATGTAGATTCTTATAACAGGACAAAGTGTCTCATATATTCATATAAATAACTGTGAGTGCTAAGCTGTGGCTGGGTAATCTATATCAACATCTCCACATCCAAGGTTTAGGGAAATTGTGGAAAAGTGGGCCAAAATAATGTAAGAGCCAATAGATAGAGAGGAGAACTGTGAAATGCTATCTTCTGGACATGGCATGAATATGGCCCATATCAACTCACAGCAGCTGTATTTAGCTGGACAAAATCAGCATAAAATCAAGGTAGCCAAAATTCTAGCATAGATTTTGGAGGGGTCTCCAAGGAACCATGACTGTAAAGGAGCTATGGATAGCTGAACAGGGTGGATAGAGGCAGAATCATTCTTATTTGCATATATGGCTGCTGATGAGTTGCTTATGTATCAGTGGATAGTTCATGTGCATATGGGAAGTACTATTTTGAACCAAGATGTTACTAATAACAACAGAAGTGAGAACATGATTTTAGCATGGAGAGCAGGTGGCAGGTAGCAGGGGGAGATGGACGGATATAGTTGCATATAAATGTTATCAGATTAACTTGTATAAATATACAGAATTTTCAAATAATAAATGAAAATATTATTAAAAATAGTATAAGAGTACACCACAAGGAAAAAAACCTGGTTCTATGAAAAGATAAAGAGGGGCTGGAGAGATCGCTTAGCGGTTAAGAGCACCAACTGCTCTTGCAGAGGACCTGGATTCGCTCCCCAGCACCCACATGGCAGCTGAGAATAGCCAGTAACTCCAATTCCAGGAGAACTCCAGTTCCAGGGAATCCGACACCCTCTTCTAACCTCCACGGCATTGCAGAACATTGGTGAACAAACCTACATGGAGACAGTACATTCATACACATAAAAATAAAATTTAAAAAAAGAAAAGATAAAGAAAATTGATAAACCTTTAGCTAGACTAAAGTAGAAAAATGAGAGAGGAAAATGGAGGAGGTGACAGATCAATAAAAAAAAAAAAACTAATGAAAATTTAGATAAGTAATTTAAGATTCCTTCAAAAGAAGGAAAACCCAGGACTTGATGTACTGCTGTACATCAGTTTTATTTTACAGAACTTTAAAGAACCAATACTAATACCTCCAAAAATCTTATAAAATTAAAGTGAATAAAGCCATCCTAGAACACTCGCTTCCAGCACAGGAAGAGTGACAGGGCAGGATTCTAGGCATGCAGGTTCCAGGACCTTCCCAGCCCTGTCGCCTCCTGTGCAGGGTTCCAGGACCATCTGAGCCCTGTTGCTTCCAGTTCAGGGTTCCAGAACCATCCCAGCCCAATCACATCCAGAACAAGGTGAGTGATAGGCCAGGATTCTCCACAGGTGGGTTCCAGGACAATCCAAGTCCAGTAGCTTTCAGTGATGGGTTCTAAGAATATCAAGTCCCTTTGCTTCAGGTGCAGGGTCTCTGGAGCTACTCCAACTTCCAGACCAGATTGGGTAAGTCCCTATGGTCACCTTGGTGGTGACAGGATTGGGCGAGCAAAAACCATTGCTACCCACTCCCTTTGCAGCCATCCTCGTCAGAGAAGGTGACTTGGAGCACAAAGTTACGCAAGAGACAGCAAACCTTCCAACCTAGAGGAACAGGCCTTCAGCCAAAGGAAGAAGCACTTAAATTCACACCAGATTATAAACAATGAATCAAATTCACATGCCAAGATCCACAACAAAATCTAGCAGTCCTATAGAAGACTCCAACAATGAGTTCTCTCTGGAGATAACCCAGGACACAGATCTTACAAGAACAATAATAGACATACTCAAGGAAATCAAGGGAGAGAATGACAAACTCAGGAATGAAGTGGAAACACTGAAAAGATCCCACACTGAAATGAATCAGGAAACTGACAAGAAAATCAAGGATCTAGAAGGAGAGAATGACAAACTCCAAAGGAAACTGAAAATACTAAAGAAGTCGTAGGATGAAGAGAAAAATGAAATTGCACACTCATCTAATGAGCAGTAAAAGATGGGAGAAAGCCTCAGTAACAGAATGGATGAAGGAGATAGTTGAATATCAACACTGGAAGACAAGTTTGAAGTACTAAAATGATCAAAGAGTATGAAAAAATTTAAAAATCAAGAGTGGAACAATCAGAAAATATGGGATACTATGAAAAGATCAATCCTTCTCATCCTTAGGGATAGAGGAAGGAGAAGAATCCCAGGACAAAGGTATTGACCAGATCTTCAAAAGAATGATAGAAGAAAATTTCCCCAAACTGAAAAATGACAAACCCATACAAATAAAAGAAGCACATAGAACACCAAATAGACAAGATCAGAAGAGGAAAACCCAAGGCATATCATAGTTAAAGCACTAGATGCTCTAAACAAAGATAAATTACTGAAGGCCACAAAAGCAAAACAAGTAACATATAAAGGAAAACCAATCAGAATTACAGAAGAACTTGGACCAATGTATTCCCAGTAATAAACGACAATATATGTCATTTTTTACTGATTACTATACCCAGCAAAAATGTCAATTATAGTTGAAGGAGAAATAAAAATCTTTCATGATATAAAAAAGATGAAAGAATTCATGTCCAGGAAACCAACTCTTCAGAAAATACTTGAAGCAATTCAAAGGTCAGAGGAAAAGAGCAATTATCTCCAAGTGCCTACAGAGAGTAATGAATAAAAGTATAAGTGCAGAAATACAAAACTAGACCAAGAATGCAAACAGAAAATAAGGTAAAAGGAAGCACCTTAGTTAATTGGAAATATAAATTGTTTATATTTATATACTTAAAATCTGTATAACAATTTTTATAAGATTTTATATATAAGATTTTATACTTAATATAATATACTTAATATTTTATACTTAATATAATATACTTAATATATTATACTTAAAATCTGTATAACAATAACTTTGGGATTGGCACATACAAATGTTCTCTATAATTTTTCTGTTGTACAGTATCATCTTGTAGCATTCTCTTTTACCTGTAGGATGATTTAACTTGAGAAATTAAGTTTGCTTCCAAAGTTAACGACATACAGTCACCAAAAACAGCTTGGGTAAATATGATGAAATCTGTGCCTTGATTCCTGCCTACAAGTATGTGTACTACAACTGCCTTTTTGAGACTTATGGGTCAAAAAACAAAAACCTAAAATAAAAAGGGGGGATACAGATATATATGAAAACTTTTTGTCAAAAACTTTGCAATTCAAATCTTAAAACTAACTACGGGAAAAGATTTGTATGTTCCCACAGGTCAAAATGTCACCAATTTAATGGCTGAGAAAGAAAAGATACAGCTTTGCATTGTGTAGGATGTACCAGGAAGTGCCATCAGAAAGGTTGGCTCATATGAACATTGAAAGGAAGAAAAGCCTCAGACTGCTACAAGCATTAAACCCCTCTGTGGATCTTACTTGTAACAACTATTTATAATGAGTCCTAATGAAACTTACCTTCTAGGTGCCACAAAGTTTTAATACGAGAGACTCTCTTACCTCTCCTTCATAGAACAAGGAGGAATATCATGATAATGAGGTCATTCTCTAACTGTAAATTGGAGCCAACTGTCATAGAGGTAATCTCTTATAAAACCGGTAAAACTGCCTTCTTTAATTGACTAATAGACATAGGAACTGTGAAAAGGATTATTCTCTATTCAGATCCAAATATAATAGTAAAGTCTCCTGAAGCTGTGCACATTAGCAAAATACATTAATACAGGAGAGCTCCGAAATCAGCAATGGATTATTCTACCAAGGAGATGTTGGCCAGGGCATCTAAGCCCCCCCCCCCCCCAAGAGGTAAAGGCTTCTTGCCTGTAAACTGGGATACCTGCAGGAAGAGAGGTGGTAAAGCCCTGCTGTCGAAGACCTGATGTAAGCATGGGAAAGATATATTGAGACTGCACTTTCAAGTGTACAGTTCTTCTCCAGAATACCAGAGAATGTTACCAAAGGCCACTAAACCAATAAAGCAAATATAGGTCTCCTTGAGTCAAGCAAGACTCCTCTGTCAGCACCAGGTACACCTCACCTGCCTGGAAATACTGTGCAGCAGTGGCAGCCATAGGCCTGTATATCCCAAATTTAATTGACTATTAGCCCTCTCCTTGGAGGAATAACCCATGGCTGATCCCACAAGCTTACATCCTCTAGTGGTTAGGACATGTTATAAGCCACAGTAAGACCCTGCCATATTTTACAGAAAAAAAACGTAATTCATGGCTTAACATACCATCCAAACATCTGTGTCTATACCAAAGTAACCTACCATAACAATTAGTACTGTTTTAACACCTATATATCTAATTGTTTGTGCTTCATTAGTAGGATTGAAAGGTTATTCCTGGACAAACTGTCAGTCCATGAAAGGATACAGCCAGAATTTACCAGAGTCCAGAACAACAGCTACAGAGAAAGTAGAGTATTTTGCTTCTCGTCCACCTTTTCCCCTTTTCTAAGCCTAGGGAACAATCTACTGAAGAGGGGACATGGTAGAATGTAAGGGCTGTGACTGGGGTGAATGTTGAAACTACAGCAATATAGACTGTACACTTATTTGATCAACGTGATTGAACATACTAGCCCCCCTCCCCCAGCTGGATGGTGGGACCCTTGGGCTGTGTGGGTTTGGGCACAGCTGCTTGCAAATTAGATTTACATGAAGAATGTTTGTACTCATAAATTATTACTTGTTGTTAAAAATGAAAAAATAAAGAAGTAATAGAAGAAAAAAGGAAACAGAACCCATCTATATTCTGTCTGTAAGAAACCCATGTAACCCTCAAGGATAGGCACCAACTTAAAGTGAAAAGTTGGAAAAAAATTCCAACCAAATGCTACCAAAAAGCAAGCAGGAGTTGCTATTCTAATATCAGACAAAATAGACTTCAAAGTAAAACTAATCAGGAGAGACAAGTGAGCCACTATATCCTTATCAAAGGACAAATTAACAATGAAGATTTCACAATCATGAATATATATGCTCCAAAATATGGTTCACTGAACTTTATAAACACAATTCTAAAGGACCCCAAGGCACAGATTGATCCCAGTACAATAATAGTGGGGGATTTCAATACCCCACTGAGCCAACTAGATAGGTCAACTGGACAGAGAATAAACAAAGAGACATCTGAACTGAACAATACAATACACCAAATGGACCTCACAGATATCTACAGAAGATTGCACCCAAACACCAGAGAATATACTTTCTACTCAGAACCCCATGGAATATTCTCAAAAATCTTCCACATTCTTGGACACAGGAAAAACCTCTACAATAGAAAAGAATTCAAATAATTTCATGCATTTCTATCAGACCACAGTGCAATAAAGCTCAATATCAACACCTCTACAAGAATGCTAAACAACACATTCTTGGAACTAAATGAAAAAGATAATACAAGACATCAAATACTATGAGATACTTTAAAAGCAGTCATAAGAGGGAAGTTTATAGTCTTCTGTGCCTATATTAAAACAGAAAGGGGACAAACAAATGAAGTAACACTGCAGCTAAAAGCACTTGAGAGACATAAACAAATGAACCCAAAACCCAACAGACAAGAAGGAATAATAAAAATCGGGGCAAAAATCAATGAAATAGAAACAAAGAAAACAATACAAAGACTCAATGAATTCACAAGCTGGTATTTTGAAAGGATAAGCAAGATAGATAGACCCCTAGCCCAGATAACCAAAAGAAAGAAAGAGCAACTTCAAATCAATGGCATTAATGATGAAAGGGGAAACATCACAACTAACAGAGAAAAGATCCAGAACATCAGATGAGAATACTTCAAAATCCCTATACATTACTAAATTTGAAAACCTAAGAGAAATGGATGAATATTTGAAATCATGGAATTCACCAAAGCTTAACCAAGAAGAGAGTGACAGCTTAAACACAACCATAACTAAAAATAAGCCCAGGCCCACATGGTTTCACCACAGAATTCTATAAAACATTTAAAGAAGACTTATAACCATTATTACTAAAACTGTTCAGAAGGATACAAGGAGCAGGAAACCTACCAAATTCCTTCCACAAAGACTAATATCAAAAACAGGCAAAGATACAATCAAAAAAGAAAACTATAGACCCACCTCATTAATGAACATTGATGGAAAATTCTGAACAAAATACTTGCAAACATCATAATACTTGCAAAATACAGAAAACAGACACACATTAAAAAAAAAAAAAACATTCATCAGGACCAAATTGGATTCATACCAGAGATGCAGGGATAGTTAAACATATGCAAATCATTAAATATCATAAAACACATAAATGGTCTGAAAGAAAAAAAACAACAACACATCGTCATCTCATTGGTCGCAGAAAAAGACTTTGACGAAATCGACCAACCCTTAATGCTTAAAGTCCTAGAGGGAATTGGACTGGTGGGAACATTCCTCAATGTAATCAAAGCCATATACAACAAAGTCACAGCTAACATCATCCTAAATGGAGAAAAAAATGGAAGTATTCCCCTTAAAAGTGGGAACTGGCAAAGATGCCCGCTGTCACCACTCCTTTTTAATATAGTGATTGAAATGCTTGCCAGAGGAATAAGGGAAGAAATGGAAATTAAAGGAATACTAATTGGAAAAGAGGAAGTCAAACTATCCCTGTTTGCAGATGATATGATAGTTCACCTAAGGGATGCAAAAACTCTACCAGAAAACCTCTAGAAATGATTAAGAGATTCAGTAAAGTGACAGGATACAAAGTTAACTTAGAAAAATGAATAACCTTTCTTTACACCAAAAAAAGGCAACTGAAGAAGGAATACAAGAAGACCTTCCTACTCACAGTAGCCACAAAAACAATGAAATACCTAGGAACAAACTTAACCAAAGACATCAAAAATCTTTACAACAAAAATTTTAAACACCTGGAGAAGGACATTGAAAAAAAGCATCTGATGACAGAAAGACCTCCCATGCTCATACACTGGAAAATTTAATATAGTAAAAATGTTTATTCTATCCAAATTAATATGCAGATTCAATGCAATCCCAATTAAAATCCACAAGAATTTCTTCACAGACTTGGAAAAAATCCTTAAATTTATAAGCAAAAACAAAAGACCCCAAATACCCAAAGCGAACTTGAGCAATAATTGCAATATGGGGGGATCACTATACCAAACTTCAAACTATGTTTCAGCGCTATAGTCATAAAAACAGCCTGGCACTGGCAAAAAAACAGACCCATAGACCAGTGGAACAAAACCGAAGAACAAAACTTGAACACATACAATTTCAGCCACCTCATATTTGATAAAGGGGCCAAAAAGACTCAATGGAGAAAGACGGCATCTTCAGCAAAAGGTGCTGTCAGTACTGGATCACTGTTTGTAGAAGAATAAAATCAAACCCCCTACCTCTTACCCTGTACAAAAATCAACTCCAAATCGAACAAAGGCCTCAATATGAAACCTGAAACTCTGAAGGTAGTACAAGAAAACGTGGGCAGCAACCTACAAGACACAGGCAAAGGAAACTACTTTCTAAATAAAACAGCAGCTGCACAGGAAATAAGGTCAACAATTGACAAGTGGGATCTCATTAAACTCAAAAGTTGTTGTCCAGAAAAAGAAATAATCAATGAAGTGAAGAGAAAACCCACAGAGTGGGAGAAAACCTTCACAAGTGATTACATCTGACAGCATTAGCACCCTAAATATATGAACTACTCAAAAAACAAAGAAGAAAAAAAATGACCCACTCAAGAGATGGAGTAAAGAGCTGAACAGAGACTTCACAAGTGAAGAAATAAAGATGGCTGAGAAACAGCTTAAAAAGTGCTCAACATCATTAATAATTGAGGAAATGGAAATTAAAACCACTTTAAGATATCATCTCACTCCAATAAAGACGGGATAATTTCACAAAAACAAAAGACACCAAATGCTGGAGAGGGTGTGGGGAAAGAGGAAAACTCATCCACTGCTGGTGGGAATGTAAAGTCATACAACCATTATGGAAAGCAGTGTGCAGAACACTTAAAAGACTCAAAATGAGTCTACCATCTGATCCAGCCATACCACTCCTGGATATATACCCACAAGACTCATCCTACCGCAAAGATACATGTACACCTATTTTTTAAATTTTATTTATTTTTTATGTGTATGAATGTACTGTCTGCATGTAGGTCTGTGCACCCATGTTGTGCAATGCCGCAGAGGTCAGAAGAGGGTGTCAGATTCCCCTGGAACTGGTGTAAAAGACTGTTCTCAGCCGCCATGTGGGTGCTGGGGATCAAACCCGGGTCCTCTGCAAGAGTGGTCAGTGCTCTTAACTGCTAGGCCATCTCTCCAGCCCCGTGAAATAGGAAATGATGAAGTGAGTATCTGCTGTTGATATCATTATAGTAACACCTTAAGTTTCCATAAAAGACTAGACCAACTGATAAATTAATTCATCAAAGTAACAGAATACAGTATCAACATACAAAAACCAATGCTTTCTATATACCAACATTGAATTTGCTGAGAAGGAAATTGGAAAAATAAGCTTATTTCCAATAGCCACAATAATATATAAAATGCCTAAAAGGAAACGTAACTAAGGAGATTAAAATCCCCTATAAAGAAAACATTGAAAATAGAAATTTATTAAAATAATGAAATTAGGAAAATTAGTTTTTGTATATTTTAGAAGAACTAACAGTGTTAAAATGCACATAATATCCCCACACATATACAACACATATCTACCAAATATCAATAATATTCTCCACAGAATTCAAATAAATTATATATGATATATATATATATATATATATAAAAAATAAAAAAAAAAAAAAAAAAAAAAAAAAAAAGACCTCAATATGAAACTGAAACTCTGAAAAATGATAGAAGAAAACGGTGGTAGTAACTTACAAGACATGGGTGGCTTAGGAAAAGACTTTCTAAATCAGACAACAGCTGCACAAAATATTAGGTCAAAAATTGACAAGTTGGACCTTATTAAACTCAAGAGCTTCTGTACAGTAAAAGAAACAATAAGAAATGAATAGAAAACCCTCAGAGTGGCAGGATAACTTCACCAGTGATACATCTGAAAGAGCATTAATATCCAGAGTATATAAACTACTCACAAAACAAAGGAGGAAAAAAATATGACCTACTCAAAAGATGGAGTAGAGAGCTGAAAAGAGACTTCACAAATGAAGAAGTAAAGATGGTTGAGAAACATCTTAACATGTGTTCAACATTGCTAATAATTAAGGAAATGCAAATTAAAACCACCTTGAGATTTCATGTTACTCCTGTAAGATTAGCTATGATCCAGAAAACAAAGGATACCAAATGCTGGAGAGGTTGTGGGGAATGAGAAACACTCATCCACTGCTGGTGAGAATGCAAACTCATGCAACACTTATGGAAAGCAGTGTGGAGAACTCTCAAGAAACTGAAAATGGGTCTACCACCTGATCCAATCATACTACTCCTGGATATACACCCACAAGACTCATCCTATTTCAGAGATACATGCACATCTATGCTTATTGCAGCTCTCTTCACAATAATGAAAAGCTGGAAGCAGCACAAGTGTCCCTCAACTGATGAGTAGATAGAGAAAATGTGGTACATCTATACGATGGAATTCTATGCAGTGGTAAATAAAGATGACATCATGAAGATTTCAGGTAAATGGATGGAACTTGAAGCCATTATGCTAAGTGAAGTAACACAGACATTCCCAGAAAAACAAATGATGAATAGTATCCCTCATCTGTGGATGCTAGCACCAAATCCCTAGGTTGAAAGGCAAGCTGAGCAAAGTTAATGTTATATTTCTTCTTATCTGAAGGCAACTATGCTGTTATAATGTGAATTCCTTAATGGGCTCTAGAATTAACTGACCACTTATTTTTAGAAATTGTAATTGTGGTATATGTGTGGAGGGTACGTATTCATATTTTAGAGTAATATAAAATTAAAGGGAAAATGTGAATTACTAAACATATTTTGGAATTAGCATACAGTTTATTTTCAAAGGTCATAATTTTGGCATACATGTGACGTATACATAGGCATACTTTGGAGCAATACAAATAGGAGGGAACAGCCAGATGTGGTGGCACACGCCTTTAATCCTAGCACTCAGGAGGCAGAGGCAGGTGGATCTTTGTGACCTCAAGGCCAGCCTGGTGTACAGAGCAAGTTCCAGGACAGCTGGGGCTACAGGGAGACCATGTCTCAAAAAGACAAAACAAAAAAAACCAAAAAAAAACAAACAAAAAAACCAACAACATCAAAAAAAAAAAATGGGAGGGAACAACAGTGACAAAAGGACTGGATCAAAGAACTGACTGACAAAGTTAAATTCTCAAACAATAAACCTCTGCAGAGAAAAACTTTAAAAGACTGCAAAAAAGTTGCAAAACATGTATGGAAGAATGCATGAACTTGGTGAGGTGCATGGAAAATGGAGTGTGTCTAAATTGGGCTGAGATATGATGTATGAAACACATAAAACACCAATAAAATATTTTATTAAAAATTATGTATATGTATGCAAATATATATTTTCTTTATGTTCATCATTGATTTGGCTCCTTTGTTTTTTATATTATATAGTATATAACATATTATATGTGTATTATATATAAGATATAAAATATATTTTATATATACTATATATATATCAAATAAATAAACAAGTAGCCAAATCAGTGTTGAAAATATAGAAAATTGCTGTAGGTAGGTATCACAATACTTAATTTGAGCACATACTACAGAGCCATATTAAGAAAACCAGAATAGTGCTGGCATAAAATCACGTAGAAACTTGTCAGTTGTCAGCTTTGGACCAATGTAGGCTCCAATTCCTCTGACTAGGATCTCTGAACTAACTTCTTTTTTATGCTTTTATTGATGTTTCAAGTATTTCCAACATCATTTTTCATTTCAAATTAGACATGTTCCCCTTTCCCTTCCACGGCTACCCCAGATCATGCACTCTGCCATAACCGTCCTGGATCTTTCTCTCAGTCATTTTTTGTATGTATAGGAATTCACATTTTCCTCCTTCAATTTTATATTTCTCTGAATTATGAATACATACTTTCCACCCATGTACAGTAATTACAAAGTCTGAAAGTCAATGGTGGGTTAATTCTAGAGCCCTTTAAGAGATTTACTTTATAACAACATAGCTGCTTTCAGATAAACAGAAATATAACAATAATGTTGTTCAGCTTGCCTTTCATCTGGGGATTTGATGTTAGCATCCACAAATGAGGGAAACCATTTTGTTTTTCTGGGACTGTGTTACTTCACTTAGCTTACTGGCCTTGACTTCCATCCATTTACTTGCAAAGTTTATGATGTCATCTTTCTTTACCATTGAATAGTACTCCATTGTGTAGATGTACCACATTTTTGTCACCCACTCATCTGTTGAAGGGCATTTGGGTTGGTTCCATCTATTTGCTATTGTGAAGAGAGCTGCAATAAACATGGATGTGGATGTAGTATCTTTGTGGTAGGATGAGTCTTTTGGGTATATACACAGGAGTGGTATGTCTGGGTCAGGTGGTAGGTTCATTTTGAGTCTTTTAAGGGTTCTCCACACTGTTTTCCATAATGGTTGTACAAGTTTACATTCCCACCAACAGTGGATGAGTGTTTCCTTTTCCCTGCAACCTCTCCAGCATTTGGTGACTTTTGTTTTCTTGATCTTAGCCAGTCTTATCTGAGTGAGAAGATCTCTGAGAGTGGTTTTAATTTGCATTTCCTTTTAAACCAGATTACGTAAACATCCTAGCATAGATTACTAAATCCCTACTCTGGTTGTCCCCCCACATTCATTTTCCCTGGTCACTTTCTGCCAGACAGACCTGTCCACATAAGACTCTGGTAAATCAGATCTTACCCACCATTTTTCTATTCCATTCCTTTGCCCACCACCCACCCAGTCACTTGCCAGCCTTGGACTCAGTGTGGCTCCAGTTGCTCTGTCTCATACCTTTGTACTAAGTTCCTAACCAAGACAAGCTAAATTCCCTGGCATAGACTCCACTGGCTTCTGATCTGTCTGGCACAGCCCTTCTAGTAAGCTGACCTGCCTACCTGCTACCCTGTCCCACAAACCACCTAGACCAATCTACTACCATGCAAGAACCTGAAAGAGGCACCAATGTATTTTACATACATGAACAAAAAATCTACCAAGCTACATAAACAATATAAAGAGAACCAAAATTCAATTAAATAAAAGCAGAATACAATTTCCTACTAGATGCGTAAACAGCAAAGAATATACTTGTGCCCAAATGCACTGTCAAACCACAAATAATGTGGAAAAACTAAAGAATATGTCCCCCCAAAACACAGTAGTCCTAAAAAGTACACTACAATGAAAACCAGCCTGAAGAACTCCAGGGCCAGGACATAAAAGAACAACAAAAAGTTTTAATGAAAACACAAACAAACAATTCACCTCAAAGAAGAAAGGCATAAACTTGTGAAGGAAGGGCAAGGATATACAAATATGCAGCTGAATGAAATATCAAATACAATTAATGACTTTAATAATTCACAAAAGAGATAGTAATTGTGAAGGAAACACAAATGGAAATGAACATGGGATTAAAAACTCAATAAGCCAATTGAAAACAACAGGAGAAAGCTTCATAAGCAAAATGAACAAAATGGAAAACAGAATATCAAGACTGGATAACAAAGTTGAAAATTTCATCTCCTTAGTGTAAGGTTATGGCGCGCTACCCCCGGAATGAAAGGCCAAGAGGTCTAAGTTCTTCGGAGCAAAGTTTAATTCAGGGTAGCCGGGGCTAGGCTCAGGGGAGAGAGAGAGAGAGCCAAGCACAGAATGGCATCTGGCTTGGGAATTTAAGGGATTAGGTGGGAGTGGGATTCAGTGAGAGTGGGGTGGGTTGGAATCTGGAATCTGGCTTCCGAAGGGCTAGGCGGAAGATTCCTGAGTAATCAGTGGTGGCCTGCTTTAGCATAACCAAAGGCTGGCCTGGTAGAGCAGGTTCTTGGACCTCTGGTCTTAGGTGTCTCTGCATTCCAATGGGCTTCTGGATCTCACAACCTGGATCTCACAACCTGACACTTAGCAAAGACAATGTAAAAATGAAAAAACAAAACAAAACACATAAATGTGGGACAATAGGAAAAGACCAAATCTATGATACATAGGCATACAGGAAGGGAGGAATCTCATGCCAATGGGACTGAAGAGATCTTCAGTGGGATTATAAAAGAAAACTTCCTTAAATTAAGGAAAGACCTATAGAGATTAAAGAAGCACATAAAACATAAATTAGGCATTTACTGGAACAGAAACTCCTCATGGCATATGACAGTAAAAACATTAAGCATACAGAACAAAGAGAGGGTACTGAATGCTGCAAGAGAAAAATAAGTTACAAATAAAGGAACACCCATCAGAATTACAGCTGACTTTTCAGTGAAAAATGTGAAAGCCAGAAGAGCCTGCACCAAAGTATTCCCAGTTCTAAACAACCATGAATGCCAACCCTCAATAAATGAACCAGCAAAACTATCTATCATGTTTGAAAGGGAAGGAAAATTTTTCATGACACAAAGAGGCTAAAAGAATTCTTGTAGACCAAGTGAGCCCTACAAAGAACATTTGATGCAGTACAAAAGCTGAAGAAAGTATCAGTATACCCAAGAAGCTATAGAAATAAAACAAAAGTATAATAATGTAAACACAAAGTAGACCCACAAACAAAAATAAATTAAAATGACAGTATCCAATACACATTTTTTGGTCTTTTTGAGGCAGAGTCTCCCTTTAGTGCCTGCTGGCCCGGAACTCACTAAGTAGACCAGGCTGGCCTTGAACTCACAGGGATCCATCTGCCTCTGCCTTGGCAATACACATATTTCAAGATAATACTACCTATTTCAATGATAAAACTAAATATTAATTGCCTCAAGTACTTTCTCAAAAGACACACACTAGTGTTATGGATCAAGAAATAAAATCCATTGTTTTGTTGTTTATAAGAAACTCATCTCAAATTCAAGGATAGACACTACATTAGGGTAAAGTGATGGAAAAATATATTCCAGGCAAATTGCTCTAAGAAGCAACCAGATATTGCAATATTAGTATCTGACAAAATAGACTTCAAATAAAAGTTAAACATAAGAGATAATGAGGACCAATTCATTCTAATTAAAGGTACAATTGAATAAAAAGGATTTTATAAGCACGAACATATATGCAACAAAACCTGTGTCATCCAATTTCATGAAAAAAATTCTATAGAAATATAAAATATAGATTAATACCAACTAAGTAGCAGTAGTTCACTTTTGCATCACACTATCTTCAATAGATTAACTGGAAAAAGAATGAACAGACATCCGAATTAAATGATATCTTACATGAAATTGACTTAATGGACATCTACAGAATATTCCACCTAAGCACCAAAGAATACACCTTATATTCAACAAACCAAAAAGATGTTTGTAAAATTGACCTCATTCTGGGACACAAAACAAATATCAACAAATATAAAAATTGAAATAATTCCATGCATTCTATCAGACCACACTTTTATAACAGTAACAAAGCTTTAGTTAACTTCATGAATTCATGGAGCTTATATATCACACCCCTTAATGAAGAATGGGTTAAAGAAGAAATTAATAAAGAAATAAAAGTATTCCTGGAACTAAATGAAATTGGCAATACAACAATTCAAAACCTCTGGAACACATTAAAAGCACTCCAAAGAGGGACGTTTACAGTTCTTAGTGCCTACCTTAAAAGATCAGAAAGAGCACATGCAAATGACTTAACAGTGCAATTAATGACTCTGGAAATTCAAGAACAAATTAACCATAAACTTAGTAGACAAGAGGATATAACAAAAAATCAGAGCATCGGTTCCACCTTCAATATCTGCTATGTCAAGTTACTAATAACCAGAAGTGTGCCATTTACTATGTAATGTCACATTCCAGTGATGCTTAAAGACAATCTTACTCTTTGCATCCACTTTAAGCAAAGAAGGCACCTGAACTTTTGAGAAGCTGTTCTTACAGAATTCTCTCAGAACTGCTTTCAAGCAAGAGCTTTCCCTTTCATTTAATGCAAATCTGTCCATCATGAACTTGGAAGGAAAAGTAGAACCTCTATTTTTTAGTTCACATCTTTATTGTCTAAAAACACATATCTTTAATTTCTATATTTACAAACAAAGAAGTAGAAAACAAATCTTCATGGAGACTTGTGAAATGAAATCTGCTGTAAAGACTTATAGATCTGTTCTGGAAACGTGCTTCCCATATTACCAACTTGTAAACATATGATAGACATTTTAGAGGCCAGATATCAATTATGTTAACTATGAAATCATATAATTTAATCTATCTTAATGTGCTGTACTTTGGTTATTAAAAGCCAGGGAATAGATAGTTCAATATTTTTCCACTGTTATTTTTTTAAACCATATATTATCAATTTATTGATCTAGTTAAGCAACCATTATACACATAAGAATATAATTACATGGGAAGCAGTTCACTCCATTTTAATCTTTTTCTTTCCTTTTCATTTTTTCAATAAAATTATCATTTGCATGTGAAAAAGTAATTAATGAAATAGAAATAAAGAAAACAAGACAAAAAAAATCAGAGAATCTAAGAGTTGGTTCTTTGCAACATTAAACAAGATCTATAGACCCTTAGCCACCAAAAGAAAGAAAGAGGAAATAAATAGCAGTGAAATCAGAGTTGAAATTGGAAATGTCACAACAGACACAAAAAAATCCAGAACATTTAAAGGGATATTTTTAAAAATCTATGATTTGTTAAATTCAAAAATCTAAAATAAATGAATGAAGTTCTAAAATCATGGACACCACAAAAATTAAACCAAGGATAGATCAAAATTGCTTAAATAAGCTCATAAAAAGAAGAAAATTGAAACAGTAATACAAAACTGCCCAAATAAAAAAAAGCCCAGGCCCAGTTGTATTCTGGGCAGAATTCTACCACACTTGCAAAGAACATCTACAACCATTGCTGCTTAAATTATTCAAAAGGATAGAAACAGAGGAAGATCTCCCCAAATCCATCCATAAAGCCAGCATCACTCTAATACCAACCAGGTGAAGATATAACAAAAAGAAAAATTACAGGCTCATATCTTTAATGAACATAGATGCAAAGGTAACAAAATACTTGCAAACTCCATACAGACACACATCAGAAAGAACATCCACCAAAATCAAATAGGCTTTATTCCAGAAATGCAGTGATGGTTCAATATATATGTCAATAAATACCATAAAATATATAAATGAAAAAAAAGACACGCACACGCACACACACACACACACACACACACACACACACACACACACACACTATTTTCTACAAATGGTAAACTGGTTGTTCTAAAATCCAACAAGCAAACAAACATGCAAACACGACACATGCCACTGCCTTGTAGAAACATATTGCCACTCTGACACCAAGAATCATGGCAGCCCAGCTGTTTCCTAAAGGGTTCCTTTAAGCTGCTATCTTCTCTGCCCACCTACCACCCATCTCACTGCCACGTAACTTTGAGAAGCTTACCTAAGAAGTGTGAGGAAAAGAAAGGATGTGATGCAGATCACATTTTCAATGATTGTTTTAATCATACTTAAAAAAGAATTTCTTAGTAATAGAGTATATAAAAGTCATTGATACTCAATTTTTCTTAGTGAAAGAAAATATGCTTTAACAAGACGATGTTAATTTGACACCTGGCTCTGTTTCATTCCACAGTTTTAGAAGGAACTGATATATCTATTATGCTGGCTTCACGAATGCCTGTTTTAAAAACAATGTATTTCCCAAGTTTCCCATAATAATCCTGATTTATACTGGGAAATTTATGCATAATTAGAACATTAATCTTTCATGTTTTTTATTATTTTTGTGATTTTTTATTTTTATTTTTTTAACAATAAGTAATAAGTTATGAGTACAAGCATCCTTCATGTAGAGCCAAGTTGCAAGCAGCTATACCCAAACCCACACAGCCCATGTCTCCCACCATCCAGCTGGTGGGGCTTTTATGTACAGTCATGTTGATCAAATAAGTGTCCAGACTACGTTGCTATAGTTTCACCATTCACTCCAATCGTAGCCCTTACATTCTACCATGGCCCCTCTTCTGCAGATTGTTCCCTAGGCTTAGAAATGGAGTACTGGTGGACGAGAAGTAAAACAGTCTACTTTCTCTGGAAATGTCGTTTTGGACTCTACCTTTCATGTTTTTAAATGTAAATATGTCCTGCAAAGCAGTTACTCGATAAAACACTAAGCTGCAACTGACCTTACTATAAACATACCAAGTCATTTCCTAAAGTACCCGTCCAAATGTACAGAAATTTGGCCTTCCATTCCATATAGAGTTCATGGAGTAGATGTTGATGATTTAATGGAGATGAGGAAAGGGTAAACTAAGGATAGGACGGTTGTCACTTTACATGTAAATTTATAGTAGTATAGCCATTGTGTATCGTATTTACTACATTCCCCACTTCAGATAAAAGTTAGGGAGCCCCTTCAAACATTGGGACAAAGGAATCTTTGTTTTATATAAGACTTACCAAATTAACAGCAAAGCAAATGATAATACACGGAGGCACTAGCCTCAAAGCTGCAATGCACTGGCTCAGAAAGTTTCTCAAAGTATCTGGAGTCATAGCAGCATGGCAATTTCCATTCTGTTTAGTAGGGATAAAATTAATTCTTGTACATACAGGTAACAGAAACTTGGTCATGTAAAAAAAAAGAAAAGATCAATCTCATCTTGCCATTTAAATATGTTTAAGTAACAATTTCTCTGTTTGACAGTAAGGCCCATTGCAGAAAGCTTGAAGGGCAAGCCCCCACTCATCCTTCCCACTCACTCTTCCTAGCTGGTAGTGCTGGCACTGTTGCTTCCTCTTCAGGATCAGGAAAGAGTCTATGAACATGTCTAACAGTCTCAAAAACACAAATGTAATAGCATCAATAAAGTATTTATTTTATGCCTCAGTATGTTACGCATTTCTTTTAGTCTGTTCAGGAAAGATGCAATCATCAGACAATTCGAATATATTGTGTGAATGCTTGCAGGCTGTAGATTTTTACACAGTGGACTGCTATTCAGGAAAGTTATTCTTCCATGTAACTTTTTTAAACTGTTCAACAATGTTGACAGATACAGATTATGCAAAAACTTGTTGAGATGTGGACTTAACGGTGCTGTTTAATCAGTTTGCTTCTGATGTAGCTTCATATCCAGAGGCCCTAACTAGTGGAAATTCAAAAGATTTCAAAAACTTTCTAGTCCTTCCTTATACCTACCAGCAAACTAGGCTTGTGATCATAATGACCAATCCAAAGAAGCTACTTGACCAAGTTTGTTTTTGTTGTCCTGGATTAGAGGTGTACACTCTTACTTCTTTTAAGAATGTTGATGTATGAATGTGAAGATGCTAGAGAAATGATGCTCAGATATTCACTGTAATTTTCCCTTCTTCCATGTGATATAACATTTCAGAGTGTTCACTGATAGTGTTTCTTTAGTGATAATGTGTTAAAATTACAACAATCATTTAAAAGATGATGCAGTTCTCTATTTATTGTCCTGTGCCTAGTTGTAAGTGCATCCAGTTAAACAGGTTTCATATGTATCTTTCCAGTGTTAAATCTCACACATTATACCCTTTGAAAACTTCCTTCCATCTTGACGAAATAGAAGAGGCCATGTAAATTGCCTCCTTATCTTTAAATTTTCATTATCTTTATGTTAAGAGTAAAATATAATTATTAAATTCTATGAAAAAATAAAATAAAAACTGAATTTAAATTTAAAAAATTATATATATATATATATATATATATATATATGTATATATGAGGACTTGAGTGTACAGAGCTTAGATCTGGGATTTCCCAGGACCACCTGAAGCACAGAGTACCAGGGCATGGGCTAAAAAGGCATATCCCAAGACTATACTTTCAGGGATCATTTCTATAGTATGTTACTAGAGAGGTTTCTCTGACTGTGTAGAGTACCAGAAACCAGGAGCAGGAGAAGTAGTATTCTCTCCTGAGCGTGAAGCCAGCTCTTGGTTTTGCTTTACTGCAACTGCCACTTGCCATTGATGATCATTCTTCTCTCTTTTGGGAGAGTAGAGGGAGAGAATGCAGTCTGAGTGGTAAAAGAAAGAAAAGAAAAAGAAAAAAAGGCATATCCCCCCACACCTCGCCGCCGACTGGAATTGCCGAGAAGGTGTCCAAGTGGATTCTTTGGAGAACCTTCAGAAGAGAAAAGGAAGAGCGAGTTAGACTTCCAATAGAAAGCCTAAAACTTAGACAAGACAATACTCCATAAGCAAAGAGAAAAACAAATCAATCAATCAAATAAACAAATAAACAATGGAGGCATCTGAAGAAGGCAAGCAAAGCAAGCCTTCCACACAGTGAAGAGGCATTTGAGATTCACATTGGAATACAGGCAAAGAGAAACCCACATGCCAGGGACATGACAAAGGGACGACATGGGAAAGGTACAGGACAATTCCACACCAAGCTCTACCGACCCTGTGAGAGATTCCTACAAGTAGGATCCCCCTGGGGATGGCCCAGGACAGAGATCTTAGAGGATCAATTTCAGACATACTCAAAGAAATAAAGAATATAAAGAACAAGTCGGAGAACTAAAGAGAGAGAATGAAATACTCAAAAAGGGCCTAGAGAGAGAGATGGACAAATGCCAGAAAGAATGAGAGGGAGAAAATGACAAACTCTGGAAGGAAGTAGAAACACTGAAAAGATCCCATCTTGAAAGAAACGAAGCAAAGAGCTACAGGAAGAGATTGAGAACTCCAAAAGGAAGTGGAAATACTAAAGAAATCACAGGATGATATGAAAAAGGAAATCAAACACTCATCCAATCAAGAGGAAAGGAATGTAAAAAGTCTCAGAAGTAGAATGGAGGAAGCAGAACAAAGAATATCAGACCTGGAAGACAACACAGAACAACTAAAAACCTCAAGTAAAAATTCTGAAAAATGTAAAAATACACAAAAATGGAACAACCAGGAATTGGGGGACACAATGAAGAGATCAGACCTCCACATCATAGGGACAGAAGGAGGAGCAGAATCCCAAGAAAATGGTATTGATCAGATCTTCAACAGACCAATAGATGAAAATTTCCCTAAACTAAAAAAAGACAAATCAATACAAATACAAGAAGCACATAGAACTCCAAATAGACAAGATCAGAAAACAAACTCTCCATGCCATATCATAGTTAAAATGTTAGACGCCCAAAACAAAGACAAAATTCTGAAAGCCACAAGAGAGAAACAAGTTACATATAAGGGGAAATCCATCAGAATTACAACTGACTTCTCAGTGCAAACTATGAAAGCAGGAAGAACATGGAGCAAAGAATTCCCTTTGTGTTAAAGCACTATAGATGCCAACCCAGTTTACTATACCTAGCAAAAATGTCAATTATTGTTGGAGGAGAGAGAAAAATCTACCATGACATAAACAAGATGATAGAATGCATGCCTGGAAAACCAACCCTTCAGAGAATATTTGAAGCAATTCAAAGGACAGAAGGAGCAACTATCCCCAGGCACCTAGAAACAGAAATTGATAAAAGCAGAAGTAGAAACCTAGATCAAAAATGCAAATGGACAATAAGGTGAAAGGAAGCAACACACATCTTTCAGTTATAGCCTTAAATATTAATGGAATAAACTCCCCAATCAAAAGACATAGACTGGGAGATTGGATTAGGAAACAGAACCCATCTACATGCTGTCTACAAGAAAAGCATCTTATCTTCAAGGAAAGGCACCACCTTAAAGTGAAAGGTTGGAAAAAAATATTCCAAGCAAATGGTACCAAAAGGAAGGCAAGTGTTGCTATTTTAATATTAGACAAAATAGATTTCAAAGTAAAAGAAATCAGAAGGGACAAAGAAGGTCATTACTGGGGCTAGAGAGATAGCTTAGCAGTTAAGAGTGCCAACTGCTCATACAGAGGACCTGGCTTCGATCCCCAGCAACAACATGGCATCTGAGAACCATCTTCAACTTCAGTTCCAGGGAAATCTGAGGCCCTCTTCTGAAATCCACAGCTTTGCACAACACGGGTGCACAAACCTACATGCAGGCAGTACATTCATACACATAAAAAATAAATAAAATTTAAAAAGTTATTACATTTTTATCAAAGGAACAATAAACCATGAAGATTTCACAATCATGAATATATATGCACCAAACTCTGGTGCACCAAACTTTATAAAGACAGTTCTCCAGGATGACAAGGCACAGATTAACCCCAGTACACTCATTGTAGGGGACTTCAATACCCCACTGAACCCTTTGGACAGGTCAACAGGACAAAGAATAAACAGAGAAACATCTGAACTGAATGATACAATATACCAAATGGACCTCACAGATATCTACTGAATATTCAACCCTAATACCAGAGAATACACTTTCTACTCAGCAACCCATGGAACATTCTCCAAAATCGACCACATACTGGGACACAGAATTTCATGCATTCTATCAGACCACAGTGCAATGAAGCTCAATATCAGTATCAGGATAAGACCTACTATCTACAAGAACACATGGAGACTAAACGACACACTCCTGAATAATGAATGGGTCAAGGAATAAATAAAGAAAGAAATAAAAGCATTCCTGGAACTGAATGACAATGATAATACAAAACTTATGGGATACTTTAAAAGCAGTCCTAAGAGGTAAGTTTATAGCCTTGGGTGCCTACATTAGAAAAAGAGAAGGAGCACAAGTGAAAGATCTAACACTGCAGCTAAAAGCACTTGAGAGGAAACTGCAAATGAACCCTAAATGCAACAGACAGGAAGAAATAACAAAAATCAGAGCAGAAAGCAATGAAACAGAAACAAAGAAAACAATACAAAAAACTATCAATGAATCCAAAAGTTGGTTCTCTGAGAGAATGAACAAGATAGACAGACCTCTAGCCCATTTAACCAAAAGAAAGAAGGAACAACTCCAAATCAATAGAATCTGTGATGAATGGGGAAATATCACAATAGACAATGAAAAGATGCAGACAATCAAACAGGAATACTTCAAATAGCTATACTCTACTAAGTTTGAAAACCTAGGAGAAATTGATGAATATCTGAAATCCTGGGAATCACCTAAGCTCAACCAAGAAGAGATCAACAGCTTAAACAGACCCATAATATATGAAGAATTTGAAGATGTAATAAGAAACCTCCCAAATAAAAAAGCCCAGGTCCAGATGGTTTCACAGCAGAAGTCTATAAAACATTTCAAAAAGTCTTACAACCGTTATTACTCATATTGTTCAGAAGGATACAAACAGAGGGAATTCTCCCAAATTCCTTCTATGAAGCCAGCATCACTCTAATACCAACCACAGGCAAAGATAGAACCAAAAAGGAGAACTATAGACCCATTTGATTAATGAACACAGATGCAAAAATTCTAAACAAAATAATTGCAAACTGTGTACAGACCCACATCAAGAAGATCATCCATCATGACTAAGTTGGATTCATACCAGAGATGCAGGGATGGTTCAACATATGAAAATCAACAAACATCATAAAACATATAAATGGACTGAAAGACAAAAACCACATGATCATCTCAATTGACACAGAAAAAGCCTTGGACAAAATCCAGCATGCCTTCATGCTTAAAGTTCTAGAGGGAATTGGATTGTAGGGACCATTCCTCAATGTAATCAAAGCCATATATAGGAAACTCACAGACAATATCATCCTAAATGGAGAAATGAGAGAAGCATTCGCTTTCCCTTTATTATTTTTTTGTAAAATTTTATTAACTTTTTCTGTATTTCATGCAGAATATCTCAATAAATATTTTTTTTTTTACTTACAACTTGGTAATTGGCACTAGCATCCACAGATGAGGGATACCATTCGTCGTTTGTTTTTCTGGGACTGTGTTACTTCACTCAGCATGATATCTTCTAGCTCCAGCCATTTTCCTGCAAGGCTCATGATGTCATCTTTCTTTACTGCTGCATAGAGCTACATTGTGTAGATATACCACATTTTCTCTATCCACTCGTCAGTTGACGCATTTGGATTGGTTCCAGCTCCTTGCTATTGTGAAGAGAGCTGAAATAAACATGGCTGTGCATGTATCTCTGCAGTGGGTTGAGTCTTGGGGGTACATGCCCAGGAATGGTATGGCTGGGTCAGGTGGCAAGTTCATTCCAAGTCTTCCAAGGATTCTCCACACTGCTTTCCATAGTGGCTGTACAAGTTTACATTCCCACCAGCAGTGGATGAGTGTTCCTCTGTCCCCACAACCTCTCCAGCACATGGTATCATTTGTTATATGATTCTAGCCAGTCTTATTGGAGTAAGATGATATCTTAAAGTGGTTTTGAATTGCGTTTCCTTAATGATTAGTGATGCCGACCACTTCTTAAGGTGTTTCTCAGCCATCTCTAATTATTCACTTGTGAAGTCTCTGTTCAGCTCTTTGCTCCATCTATTGAGTGGGTCATTTGATTTCTTCTTTGTTTTTTGAGTAGTTTATATATTCTGGAAATCAATGCTTTGTCAGATGTTTCTGCAGTGAAGGTTTCCTCCCACTCTGTGGGATTTCTCTTCACTTCCTTGATTGTTTCTTTTGATGTACAGAAGCTTTTGAGTTTAATGAGGTCCCATTTGTCAATTGTCGACCTTAATTCTTGTGCAGCTGCTGTCTGATTTAGGAAGTCTTTTCCTACGCCTATGTCTTGTAGTCTGCTGCCAACTTTTTCTTCTATCACCTTCAGAGTTTGGGGTTTCACGTTGAGGTCTTTAATCCATCTGGAGTTGACTTTTGTACAGGGTGAGAGGTAGGGGTTTAATTTCATTCTTCTACAAGTGGTGATCCAGTTTTGCCAACACCACTTGCTGAAGATGCTGTCTTTTCTCCATTGTGGTTTCTTGGCCCCCTTGTCAAATATGAGATGGCTGAAATTGTATGTGCTCAGATTTGGATCTTCGGTTTTGTTCCATTGGTCAACAGGTCTGTTTTTGTGCCAGTACCAGGCTGTTTTTATGACTATAGCCCTGTAGTATAGTTTAAAATCTGGTATAGAGATCCCTCCTGTGTAGCTCTTTTCACTCAGGATTGATTTGGCTATTCGGGGTCTTTTGTTTTTCCAAATGAATTTAAGAACTTTTGTTTCCAAGCCTGTGAAGAAACTCTTGGGGATTTTGATTGGGATTGCATTAAATCTATACAAGAGTTTTGGTAAAATGGACATTTTTACAATGTTAATTTTCCCAATCCATGAGCATGGGAGGTTTTTCCATCTTCTGAGGTCTTCTTCAATTTCTTTCTTTAAGGGTTTAAAATTTTTGTTGTAGAGGTCTTTGGTGTCTTTGGTTAGGTTTGTTCCTAGGTATCTTATTGTTTTTGAGGCTATTGTGAGTGGGAAGGTCTCTTTGAATTCTTTCTCCAGTTGCTTGTTCTTGGTGTAAAGAAAGGCCATTGATTTTCTAAGGTTAATTTTGTATCCTGCCACTTTGCTGAAGCTGTTAATCGTTTCTAGGAGTTTTCTGGTGGAGTTTTTTGCATCCCTTAAGTAAACAATCATATCATCAGCAAATAGGGATAGTTTGACTTCCTCTTTTCCAATTAGTACTCCTTTAATATCCTTTTCTTGCCTTATTGCTCTAGCAAGTGTTTCAAGCACTATATTGAAGAGGAGTGGTGATAGGGGGCAGCCTTGCCGAGTTCCTACCTTTAAAGGGAATGTTTCTGTCATTTCCCCATTTAGGATGATATTGGCTGTGGGTTTCCTGTATATGGCTTTGATTACATTGAGGAATGATCCCTCCAATCCAATTCCTTCTAGGACTTTAAGCATGAAGGGATGCTGGATTTTGTCAAAGGCTTTTTCAGCATCAATTGAGATGATGGTGTGGTTTTTGTCTTTGATTCCGTTTATGTGTTTGATGATGTTTATTGATTTTCGTATGTTGAACCATCCCTGCATCTCTGGTATGAATCCAACTTGGTCATGATGGATGATCTTCTTGATGTGGGTCTGTATGCGATTTGCCAGTATTCTGTTTAGAATTTTGGCATCTGTGTTCATGAGGGAGATGGGTCTATAATTCTCCTTTTTAGTTGGATCTTTGCCTGGTTTTGGTAATAGAGTGATGTTGGCTTCATAGAAGGAATTTGGGAGAATTCCCTCTGATTGTATACTTCTAAACAGTTTCAGAAATAATGGTTGTAGGTCTTTTTGAAATGTTTTATAGAATTCTGCTGTGAAACCGTCTGGGCCTGGGCTTTTTTTAGTTGGGAGGCTTCTTACTACATCCTCTATTTCTTCATATGTTATGGGTCTGTTTAAGCTGCTGGTCTCCTCTTGGCCAAGCTTTGGTGATTCCCAGGATTTCAGATATTCATCCATTTCTTCTAGATTTTCAAACTTGGTAGAATATAGGTTCTTGTAATATTCCCATATAATTTTCTTGATCTTTTCCTTGTCCGTTGTGATATTTCCCTTTTCATCACAGATTGTATTGATTTGGAGTTGTTCCTTCTTTCTTTTTGTTAACTGGGCTAGAGGTCTGTCTATCTTGTTTATTCTTTCAAAGAACCAACTTTTGGCTTCATTGATTTTTTGTATTGTTTTCTTTGTTTCTATTTCATTGATTTCTGCTCTGATTTTTGTTATTTCTTCCTGTCTGTTGCGTTTAGGGTTCATCTGTTGTTGCCTCTCAAGTGCTTTTAGCTGTAGTGTTAGATCATTCACTTGTGCTCTTTCTGTTTTTCTAATGTAGGCACCCAGGGCTATAAACTTCCCTCTTAGGACTGCTTTTAAGGTATCCCATAGGTTTTGTTGTGTTGTATTGTCATTGTCATTCAGTTCCAGGAATGCTTTTATTTCTTTCTTTATCTCTTCCTTGACCCATTCATTATTCAAGAGTCTGTTGTTTAGTTTCCATGTGTTTTTGTAGGTATTAGGGCTTATCCTGGTGTTGATGTTGAGCTTTATTGCACTGTGGTCTGATATAATCCATGAAATTATTTCAATCTGTTTGTATTTGTGGAGGTTTCTTCTGTGTCCCAGTATGTGGTAGATTTTTCAAGAATATTCCATGGGGTTCTGAGTAGAAAGTGTATTCTCTGGTATTAGGGTGGAATATTCAGTTGATAAATGTGAGGTCCATTTGGTTTATCATATCGTTCAGTTCAGATGTCTCTCTGTTTATTCTTTGTCCTGTTGACCTGTCCAAAGGGCTCAGTGGGGTATTAAAGTCCCCTACTATGAGTGTACTGGGGTTAGGCTGTGACTTGTGGTCCTGGAGAACTGTCTTCATAAAGTTTGGTGCCACAGAGTTTGGTGCATATATATTCATAATTGTGAAAACTTCTTGGTGAAT
This sequence comes from Rhizomys pruinosus, assembly GCA_009823505.1. Taxonomy (NCBI): domain Eukaryota; kingdom Metazoa; phylum Chordata; class Mammalia; order Rodentia; family Spalacidae; genus Rhizomys; species Rhizomys pruinosus. The sequence goes on along the minus strand of VZQC01003744.1, from coordinate 3,119,333 downwards.
TGTTCCTTTGACAAAAACGTAATGGCCTTCTTTGTCTCTTCTGATTTCTTTTACTTTGAAGTCTATTTTCTCTGGTATTAAAATAGCAATACCTGCTTTCTTTTTGGTACCATTTGCTTGGAATATTTTTTTTTCCACCCTTTCACTTTAAGGTGGTACCTGTCCTTGAAGGTAAGATGCATTTCTTGTAGACAGCATATTGATGGATTCTGTTTCCTAATCCAATCTCCCAGTCTATGACTTTTGATTGGGGAATTCAGTCCATTAATATTTAAGGTTATGACTGATAGGTTTGTGTTGCTTCCTTTTGCCTTATTATCCATTTGCAGTTTTGGTTTACGTTCCTACTTCTGCAGTTATGCTTTTGTTGATTTCTCTTTCTAGGTGCCTGGGGATGGTTGCTCATTTCTTCTGTCCTTTGAATTGCTTCAAGTATTCTATGAAGGGTTGGTTTTCCGGACATGTATTCTTTCATCTTGTTTACATCATGGAAGATTTTTCTCTCTCCATCAACCGTAATTGACATTTTTGCTGGGTATAGTAACCTGGGTTGGCATCTATTGTCCTTTAACTCTGGGAATGCTTCACTCCACATTCTTCTTGCTTTCACATTTTGCACTGAGAAGTCAGTTGTAATTCTGATAGGTTTCCCCTTATAGGTCACTTGTTATTTTTCTCTTGTGGCTTTAAGTATTTTGTCTTTGTTTTAGGTGTCTAGCATTTTAACTATGATGTGGCGTGGAGAGATTATTTTCTAATCTTGTCTGCTTGGAGTTCTATGTGCTTCTTGTATTTGTATTGGTTTGTCTTTTTTATTTGGGGGAAATTTTCATCTATTATTCTGTTGATGTTCTGATCAATACCATTCTCTTGGGATTCTTCTCCTTCCTCTATTCCTATTATGCAGAGGTTTGGCCTTTTCATAGTGTCCCACAGTTCCTGGTTGTTCCAATTTTGTGTATTTTTTATTGATGCTTTGTGTATTTCATACATCATTTTCCAATTCAGTTCAGGCATCTATCCCTTTCCCTTCCCCCCACCCCACCCCTACCCATCCCAGATCATGCATTCTGCCATAAGTTTTCTGCATCTTTCTCTGTTTTTTTGTTTTGTTTTGTTTTCATTTTTTTTAACAATAAGTGATAATTTGTGAGTACAAGCATCCTTCATGTAAAACCAATTTGCAAGCAGTTGTGCCCAAACCCACACAGCTCATGGGTCCCACCATCCAGCAGGGGGGGCTTGTATGTTCAATCAAGTTGATCAAATGAGTGTCCAGTCTATATTGTTGTAGTTTCACCATTCACCCCAATCGCAGCCCTTACATTCTACCACGCCCCCTCTTCCGCAGATTGTTCCCTAGGCTTAGAAAAGGGGCACAGGTGGATGAGAAGCAAAACAGTCTACTTTCTCTGGAGCTGTTGTCTTGGTCTCTAGTCAATTCTGGCTGTTTTCTTTCATGGGCTGACAGCTTGTCCAGGCATAACCTTTCGATCCTACTAATGAAGCACACGCAATTAGATATATAGGTATTTAAACAGTATAATATATAGCCTTTCGATCCTACTAATGAAGCACATGCAATTAGATATATAGGTATTTAAACAGTGCTAATTGTTATGGTAGGTTACTTTGGTATAGACACAGATGTTTGGATGGTGTGTTAATCCATGATTACATTTTCTTCTGTTAAGTATGACAGGGTCTTCCTGTGGTTTATAACATCTCCTCACCATTAGAGGATGTAAGCTTGTGGCATCAGCTGTGGGTTATTCCTCCAAGGAGAGAGATAATAGCCAATTAGATTTGGGGTATACAGACATATGGCTGCCACTGCTGCCAATATCAATTTTGTGTATTTTTAAATTTTTCATAATCTTTACTTGAGGTTTTTAGTTGTTCTGTGCTATCTTCCATAAGTTGTTCTTTGTTCTACTTCATCCGTTCTACTTCTGAGGCTTTCATCCATTCCTTTCCTCTTGATTGGATCAGTGTTTGATTTCCTTTTTCATTCCCTCTTTTGATTGCTTTAGTATTTCTACTTCCTTTTGGAGCTTCTCAATCTCTTCCTGTAGCTCTTTGCTTTGCTGGTTGGTTTCCTTATCTTTTTCAGCATGGGATCTTTTCAGTGTTTCTACTTCCTTCTGGAGTTTGTCATTCTCTCTCTCTAGGTCCTTCTTGAGTTCTTCATTCTATTTTCTTAATTCTTTTATTTGCTCTTTATAATCTTGTACTTCTTTAAGTATGTTCACAATTGTACTTCTGATATCTGTGTCCTGGGCCATGTCCAGAGGGATCCCACTGTAGGAATCTTCCACAGCATCGGTAGAGCTTGGTGTGGGATTATCCTGCACCTTCTCATGTTGTCTCTTCTTCGTGTTCCTGGCATATGGGCTTCTCCTTGCCTGTATTCGAATGTGAGTCCTAAATGCCTCTTCACTGTGTTGAAGTCTTGTTTTGCTTGCCTTTTGATTGATTTTTTCGTTCCTTTACTCCTTGCTTATGGAATGTTGACTTCTCTAAGCTTTATGCTTTCTATTGGAAGTCCAAATCACTTGTCCCTTTCTGTTCTGAAGGTTCTACAAAGAATCCACTTGGACACTCCTTCCTTTCTTAATCCCAGTTGGCGTTGGAGGTGGGGTGCTTTTTAACCCACACCCAGGTACCTGTGCTTCAGGTGGTCTTGGGAGATCTCTGATCTCAAGACCCACACAAACCCACCTTTTATTCCAGCTGGGAAGATAACTCCATCCCCACAGCCACAAAAGCCAATCAAGCCAAAGATAACTAGATTAAATCAAACCACAATCCGCCTTGCTGAAGCACCCAGCTCCTACCTACCTATGCTCCAGGTGGTCTTGGGAGAGCTCCCCAGAAGCATTCTCTTTAAAGGTAGGAACTTGGCAAGGCTGCCCCCTCTCACCACTCCTCTTCAATATAGTGCTTGAAACACTTGCTAGGGCAATAAGGCAAGAAAAGGAAATTAAAGGAGTACTAATTGGAAAAGAGGAAGACAAGCTATCCCTTTTTGCTGATGATATGATGGTTTACTTAAAGGATGCTAAAAAGTCCACCAGAAAACTCCTAGAAATGATTAAGAGTTTCAGTAAAGTGGCAGACTACATAATTAACCTAGAAAAATCAGTAGCCTTTCTTTACACCAACAACAAGCAACTGAAGAAGGAATACAAGGAGACCTTCCCTCTCACAATAGGCTCAAAAACAATAAAATACTTAGGAACAAACCTAACCAAAGACACCAAAGATCTTTACAAAAAAATTTAAACCCTTGAAGAAGGAAATTTAAGAAGATATCAGAAGATGGAAAAACCTCCCATGCTCATGGATTGGGAAAATTAATATAGTAAAATGTTCATTCTACCCAAACTCTTGTACAGATTTAATGCAATCCCAGTTAAAATCCCCAAGAGTTTCTTCACAAGCTTAAAAAAAGTCCTTAATTTCATTTGGAATGCAAAAGACTCCAAATAACCAAAGCAACCCTGAGTGAAAAGAGCAATACAGGGGGGGATCTCTATACCAGACTTCAAACTATACCACAAGGCTATAGTCATAAAAACAGCTTGGTACTGGCACAAAAATAGACCTGTTGACCAATGGAACAAAACTGAAGTTCCAAACTTGAGGACATACAATTTCAGCCACTTCATATTTGACAAGGGGGCCAAAAAAGACATGATGGAGGAAAGACAGCATCATGAGCAAGTGCTGTTGGCAAAACTGGATCACCACTTGTAGAAGAATGAAATTAATCCCCTACCTCTCACCCTGTACAAAAGTCAACTCCACATGGATCAAAGACCTCAAGGTGAAACCCAAAACTCTGAAGGTGATAGAAGAAAAAGTTGGCAGAAGCCATACGAAAAGACTTCCTAAATCAGAGAGCAGCTGGGCAAGAATTAATGTCAACAATTGACAAATGGAACCTCATTAAGCTCAAAAGCTTCTGTACATCAAAAGAAACAATCACAATCAAGGAAGTGATGAGATAACCCACAGAGTAGGAGGAAACCTTCACCTCTGTACCTCTGACAAAGCATTGATTTCCAGAGTATATAAGCTACTTAAAAAACAAAGATGGGGGCTGGAGAGACGGCCTAGCGGTTAAGAGCACTGATCGCTCTTGCAGAGGACCCAGGTGCGATCCCCACCACCCACATGGCGGCCAAGAGCCGTCTGAGATTCCAATTACAGGAGAACTCCAGTTCCAGGGGAGTCCAACACCCTCTTCTGACCTCCGCGGCGTTGCACGTCACGGGTGCACAGACTTGCATGCAGACAGTACATTCATACACATATGGAAATAAATAAAATTTAAAAAAAAACAAAGATGAAAGAAAACAAATGACTCACTCAAAAGATGGAACAAAGAGCTGAACAGAGACTTCAAAAGTGTGGAATTAGAGATGGCTAAGAAGCATCTTAAAAAGTATTCAAACGTCACTAATAATTAAGGAAATGCAAATTAAACCCACTTAAAAATATCATCTCACTCCAATAATACTGGCTAGGATCAAGAAAACAAATGATACCAAGTGCTGGAGACGATTTGGGGGAAGGGCAACACTCATCCACGGCTGGTAGGAATCTAAACTCTTACAACCGCTATGGATGGAAAGCAGTGTGGAGAACACTTGGAAGACTTGGAATGAACTTGTCACCTGACCCAGGCATACCACTCCTGGGTATATATCCACAAGACTCATCTTACTGCAGAGATATATGCACAGCCATGTTTATTGCAGCTCTCTTCACAATAGCAAAGAGCTGGAACCAACCCAAGTGCCCCTCAACTGACGGCTGGATAGAAAAAATGTGGTACATGTACAAAATGGAGTTCTATGCAGCTGTAAGGAAAGATGACATCATGAGCTTTGCAGGTAAATGGATGGAGGTAGAAGATATCATGCTGAGTGAAGTAACACAGTCCCAGAAAAACAAACGATGAATGGTATCCCTCATCTGTGGATGCTAGCACCAATTACCTAATTGTATGACTAACTGAGCATCATTATTGTGATCTGAAAACAACTGTGTTCTTATACTGTGAATCCCTTAAAAAATAAATAAATAAATGAAATGAAAAAACCCTATAAATGAACTTAAAGACATAAATTACATGGTCATATCAATATATGGAAAAATGCTTTTGACAAAATCCACCATGCATTAATGTTAAAAGTCCTAGAAGGAAATGGTCTGCGAGAAAAATACCTCAACATAATTAAAGCTATATACAACAAATCCATATCCAGCATCATTCTAAATGGAGAAAAACTGGAAGCATTTCCATGAAAATCAGGTATTGGACAGGGTTGCCCACTATCTCCACTCCTTTGTCATTTAGGTCTTGAAACTCTTGCAAAAGCAGTAAGAAAAGAGAATGACATTAAAGGATTACTAATTGGAAGAGAAGAAGTCAAACTATCTCTCTTTGCAGAACATATGATACATGTATACATATGTCTGTTATATGAGACCCCAAAAATTCCACTGGAAAACTGTTAGAAATTATTCTTACTTTCAATAAATAAGCATGTTACAAAATTATCTTTCGCCATGCACAAAAGTCAACTCCAAATGATCAAATTCCTCAATATAAAATCAAAAAAGAAACCTGTAGATCCATATCCTTAATGAACATAGTTGCAAACAAAATACTTGCAATCCATATAAAGGCACACATCAAAAGGTCATTCATCATGATTGACTCAGATTTATTCCATATAACTCAATAAATGTCATAAATCACATAAATGGACACAAAGACAAAAACTACAAGGTCATATCAATTGATGCTTTAAAGCCTCTGAAAAAATTCAACATATCTTTATTTTTAAAGTACTAGAGGGAATTAGACTGGAGGGAACATACCTCAATCTAATTAAAGCTATATACAACAAACCCACATCCGACGCCATTCTAAATGGAGAAAAATTAGAAGCATTCCCTTAAAGTGAGGAACTCAGCAAGGCTACCCAGTATTCCACTCATTTTCAATATAGTGCTTGAGAAACACTTGAGCAATGAGACAAGAGAAGGAAATTAAAGGAGTACTAATTGGAAAAGATGATGTCAAATTATCCCTTTTGCAGATGATATGATATGACATTATAACTAAGGTATGTCAAAAATCACACCAGAAACCTTCTTGAAATGATTAACACTTTCAGTAAAGAGGCAGATCACAAAATTAATTCATAAAATATGTTGCCTTTCTATATGCCAATAACAAACAATTGGAGAAGGAGTAGATGGAAACCCTTCCATTCACAACAGCCTCAAAAATATCTCAGAACAAACCTGACCAAAGATATTAAAGATCTCTTCAATCACAATTTTCAATCATTGAAGAAGGAGGTTGAAGAAGATACCAGAGGATGGAAGAACCTCCCATGATCATGGATTAATAGAGTAAAATGACCAACTTACCCAAAGTAATATATTAATTCAATGCAATCCCAATTAAAATTTCCAGGACTTTCTTAACAGAATTAGAAAAAAAAAACCTTAAAATTCATATGGATTAACAAAAGACCACAGATAACCAAAGCAACCCTAAGCAAAAATAGTAATGCATGAGGGATTACTATACTGGACTTCAAACTCTATTACAGACTTAAGTCATAAAACAGCATAGTACTGGTACAAAATAGACCAATGGAACAAAATTGAAGACCCAAAGTTGAGTAATAATTGAGTACATGCAATTTAAGCCACCTGATATTTGACAAAGGGGGTAAGAACACTCAATGGAGGAAAGACAAAATCTTAAACAAATGGTGCTGACAAAACTGCATCACCAGCTGTAGAAGAATGATACTAAACCCCTATTTTTCACCTTTCATAAAAGCCAGCTCTAAATCGATCAAAGACCTCAATGTGAAATCTGAAACTCTGAAAATGTTAGAAGAAAACATTAGCAGTAACCTGCAAGATGTAGGTGTAGGAAAAGTCTAAATCAGAAAGTAGTTGTGTAGGAAATAAAGTCAACAATCAACAAGTGGGACTTCATTAAACTAAAAAGCTTCTCTATAATAACAACAGAAAAAAAAACCCAAGAAAGTCAAGAGAAAACCCACAGAGTGAGAGGAAATCTTCACTGATGACACATCTGACAGAGTTTTAATATCCAGAGTATATAAATTACTGAAAGAACAAAGGACCAAGAAAACAAATGACCCAATTAAAAGATGGGCTAAAAATCCAAACACAGAGTTCTCAGAAGAAGAAGTAAAGATAGCTAAGAAACACCTTAAAAAGTGTTCAGCATAGTTAGTAATTAAGGACATGCAAATAAAATCCAGTTAAATATTTCATCTTGCCCTGGTAAGCTTGGCTATGATCAAGAAAACAAATGGTACCAAATGCTGGAGAGATTTTTGGGACAGGAGAACACTCATTCATTGCTGGTGAAATTGAATACTTGTGCAACCACTATGGAAAACAATGTGGAGAACTCATAAAAGACTAAAATATCAACATACTATTTGACCCAGTCATTCCACTCCTGGATGTATAACCAAAGGATTCATCCTATAGCAGAGATACATGCTCAATTATGTATATTGCAGCTTTTTTTCACAATAGTGAAGAGCTGGAAACAACTAAAGTGTCCCTCAACTGATAAGTATATAATGAAAAGTTGGTACATTTACACAATGGAGTTTTAAGCAGCAGTAAAAAAAGGGTGACATCTTTAAATTTGCAGGTAAATTGATTGAAGTAGAAGCTGTCATGCTAAGTGAAATAACACAGACTCAGAAAAAAAGGACATATGTTGTCCTTTATTTATGGATCCTAGCACCAAATTCTTATAAGTGTGTATCTGGATATAACTGTAGGAACAAGGCAAATGAAAAGGAACCAGGAGGGTAAAGGGAAAGAGGGAACCTGAGGCAGAAGGCTAGAAAGTGAGAGGTGTTACTAAGGGAGAAATGGATAAAATCTGGATATCTCAACGGGAGGGGAGAGGTTATAGAAGGAAAGGTAGAGATAAAGGGAAAATGGAGCCCAAGAGAAATGGGGCCATAGGAGACTGACAGTATCAAGGGAGAAATGGAGATACTTTATTTTTTTATTTATTATTCTATGAGTATGAGTGTACTGTCTGCATGTAGGTAGGTTGCACCCGTGTCATGCAATGCCGCGGAGGTCAGAAGAAGGTGTCGGATTCTCCTGGAACTGGAGTTAAAGATGGTTCTTAGCCTCCATGTGGGTGCTGGGAATCGAACCCGGGTCCTCTGCAAGAGCATTTGGTGCTCTTAACCGCTGAGCCATCTCTCCAGCCCAAGAGAAATGAAGATACTTTAAATGGAGAAAACTTGGAGAAAACATGGAGGGAGGGCTAGACAGGTAATGGGAGAAAGGAGAGATAAATAATGCCTTGCTGGGGTAAAATAAAAACCTAAGATAATCATATTAGTCCAATAATCTCCTGAGAAATCACACATGCCATACCTCAACATGAGTCCATATGAGAAGATTAAGATTATGTAACAATAAATAGTGCCAGACAGGAGAAACCTTCCTGTGAGTCATTGGCCAGGGCAGTGCAAGAGACTGCCAAAATTACACAAGCTATTGCCAAAGTCCTTGGTTTTTTCCCAGAACCTGAATGCAAGACCCTTTTGTTGAAGATAGGACATACATCAGAGACTAGATCTTGAGCAGTGGAGCTGGTCCTGAACTGGAAGCCACCTCCCCTGAAGCTTAGCTCTCATAGCTTTGGAAAGCACTATGAAGACACTTAGGGAGAATGTCAATCAGTGTTCCGACATCAGCTTCAAGACCAGATATCCATATCACTGACCAGTACAGCATAGGACATCAGTGCAATAGTGGCACTTTTATCTTGGAGGAAATCAGTGGCTAACTAATTGGATCTAAAGCCCACTCAATGGGAGGAAACTCATGTGTATAAACATATCCAGATGGACATATCCAAAGAGGTCATAGATCTTAGATAAATCCCTATGGTTGACAGATCCCTAGGCTAAGGTAACATCTTTGTCACTAAAAAAGAAGTATCCTTGTATTTACAAATAACCCAGATACCACTCAGAAAAGAAGCTTATTCTGTACCAGACGAGACTAGTACAGAGTCTCACAACTGGTTAAACACAGCCATGCTCTGTGAATGACTCATGCCTAAGGTGACACATTTCCAATGCAACCTCCACACAGAAGCCCCAAGCCTCATCAAACAAAGACCCAAGAAGTCTTCAACTTCCTATGAGCTGTCCTTAAGGAAGCTTCTCCATTCAATAGGAGGCCAGGAACTCAAAAGGGCATGTATGGCCTAATGGTGGAGATAACAATTATACAGAGTTTGGTTCCATGGACATGTTGCTTATATTCAACCTCACCCATCCAGGGCTCAGGGAAAACAGCAGAAGAGGGGATGAGAAAATTGTAAGAGCCAGGGAGATGATGCAAGTCCAAACAGAAATGAATCCTAGAAGCTCTGGGGGCCCTGTTCATATGAAGCTACAGCATTGGTATCAATATGCACAAGACCCATTCAAGGTCAGCTGAACAAAACCTGAGCACAGAACTGCAGAAATGGGTAATAGAGCCCATATTTGACTGAGGAAATCTTGGCAACTGATGGCAGTCTGGTGAGGAAGAGCTTTAGGCAATCAATGGATGCTGAGAAAGAGAGAAAATTAGTTTTCTCCAGGTATGGGTTCCCTGAGAGATCTGTGTGTGTGTGTGTGTGTGTGTGTGTGTGTGTGTGTGTGTGTGTGTATACCAGATATCCTAGTGACTTGAGTGGCTGACACCAGAGGATACCTTTGTAGTCCAAGACTAGCCTGAAATTAAAGACATGCCCATTCGAATAAAAGAAGCACATAGAACACCAATTAGATAGAACGAGAAAAGAACTCCTGTGGTATATCAATGCAAACTGTGAAAGCCAGAAGAGCCTGGACCATAATTGGCAACCCAGAGTAGGTTATTCAGCAAAAAATGTCTATTATAATTGAAGATATAAGAAACAAATCTTACATGACATAAATTTGCTGAAAGAATTCATGTACACAAAACCAACCCTTCAGAGAATACTTGTAGCAATACAAAGAAGGGAAGAAAGGAATGAATATACCCAAGGGGGGAAAAAAAAAGAAACTAGATAAAGGTATAATTGTGGAAATACAAAGTTAGACCAAGAATAGAAGCAGAAATAAAAATGAACACAAACCTGGGGCTGGAGAGATGACCTAGAGGTTAAGAGCACCGACTGCTCTTACAGAGGACCTGGGTTCGATCCCCAGCACCCACACAGCGTCTTTAGCTCCAGTTCCAGGGGAATCCGACGCCCTCTTCTGACCTCCTCGGCATTGCAAGACACGGATGCACAAACCTGCATGCCTACAGTACATTCATACACATAAAAAATAAATAAAATTTAAAAAATGAATGCCAACCATACATATCTTATGTTAACAACTTTAAAAATTAAGGCACTGAAACCCCAGTCAAAAGACACGGTTTTTTTGACTGGATTAAGAAACCAAACTCATCCTTTTGTTGTCTGCAAGAAACCCATCTCACCTTCAAGGACAAATGCAACCTTAATGTGAAAGAATGGAAAATAATATTTCATGCAAACAGCACTAAGAATCAAACAGGGGTAAAAATTCTAATATCTGACAATGTAGACACCAAAGTTAAATTATTCAGAAGAGATAAATAGGGTCACTTCATTCAGATCAAAGGAACAATTGATCAAGATGATATTACATTTGTGAACATATATGCACCATACATTGTTGTATCCAATTTCAGTAGAACAGCACTACAGGAATTTAAGACGCAGATTAACCCTGTAGGAACCTCCTCCAGGCCAGCTGTAAGGGTTCTAGCTCTTGACAATGGAAGGGGTGAGTAGGCGATGGAGGCAACACAACAGATCCTGGGAGTTGGGTGAAAAGCAGGGAAAACTTGAGCTCCTGCAAAATAGTTTAATTGGGGAAATTAGAGATTTATATGTGACCATCTTCTGCTTCTTCTGTGAACGTATCAGGTGCTGATCATTTGCTCAAACCTGTTGGTTCTGGGCACAGAATAAGTATGTTCGGTAAGCGAGGAGGTAAGCATACTGCTGCACAGGTGTGTTACACTCTACATTGCCATCCCCATGCTTTTTTTAATCAATATTTTTTTAAATTTTATATTATTCCAAAATATGCATATATACACTCCATACATAGGTCAAAATTAAAAATTCTGAAAATAAACTGGAGGTTGATTCCCAAGCACATTTAGAGATTCACATTTTAACAGTAAATTTGCATATGCAGGTATAAAGTTGCATAACTTTACATTCTTTTTTTAGAATATGACTATATCTCCTCCATCTATATATGGTAATTACAATGTATGAGTATAAGTCGTAAGACAATTCTAGAGCCCATTTATAGATTCACATTGTAATAGCACAGTTGCTTTCAGATACAATGAAATATAATAATAAAGTTGCTCAGTTTGCCTACCATCTGTGGATTTGGTGTTAGCATCCACAAATGAAGGAAACCATTTGCCTTTTTTTCTGGGATTGTGTTACTTCACTTAGTATAATTGCTTCAAGTTCCATCCATTTACCAGCAAAGCTCATGATGTCATCTTTCTTTTTTTATTTTATTTATTCTTTGTGTGTATGAATATACTGTCTGCATGCAGGTCTGTGCACTTGTGTTGTACAATGCTGTGGAGATCAGAAGAGGGCGTCGGATTCCCCTGGAATTGGAGTTAAAGATGGCTCTCAGCTGCCATGTGGGTGCTGGGGATCAAACCCAGGTCCTCTCTAAGAGCAGTTGGTGCTCTTAACTGCTAGGCCATCTCTCCAGCCCATCTTTCTTTACTGCTGCATAGAACTCCAGGTGTAGATGTACCACATTTTTGTTATCCAGTCATCTGTTAAGGGGCATTTGGGTTGGTTCCAGGTCTTTGCTATTGTGAAGAGAGCTGCGATAAACATAGCTAGCATGTATCTTTGTGGTAGGATGACTTTGTGGGTATATACCCAGGAGTGCTATGGCTATGTCAGGTGGTAGGCTCATTTTGAGTTTTTTAAGGGTTCTCCACACTGCTTTCCACAGTGGTTGTACCAGTTTACATGCCCACCAGCAGTGGATGAGTGTTCCCCTTTCCCCACAACCTCTCCAGCATTTGTTGTCTTTTGTTTTCTTGAACTTGGCTAGTCTTATCAGAGTGAGATAATACCTTAGTGTGGTTTTAATTTGAATTTCCTTAATTATTAATGATGTTGAACACTTTTTAACATGTTTCTCAGCCATTTTTACTTCCTTACTGGTGAAGTCTCTGTTCAGGTCTTTACTCCATCTTTTGAGTAGGTCATTTGTTTTCTTACTTCTTTGCTTTTTAAGTAGCTTATATAATCTGGATGTTAATGCTTTGTCTGATGTATCCATGGTGAAGGTTTCCTCCCAATCTGTGGGTTTTCTCTTCACTTCTTTGATTGTTTCTTTTGCTGTACAAAAGCTTTTGAGTTTGATGAGGTCCCACTTGTCAGCTGTTGTCCTTATTTCCTGTGCAGCTGCCGTTTGATTTAAAAAGTCTTTTCCTACACCTATGTCTTGTAGGTTGCTGCCAAATTTTTCTTCTATCACCTTCAGGGTTTCAGGTTTTAAGTTGAGATCTTTGATCCACTTGGAGTTTATTTTTGTACAGGGTGAGAGGTAGGGATTAATTTTCTTCTTCTACAAATGGTGATCCAGTTTGCCAACACCATTTGCTGAAGATGTTATCTTTCCTCCATTGAGTTTTTTTGACACCTTTATCAACTATGAGGTGGCTAAAGTTATATAAGCTCAAGTTTGGATCTTCAATTTTGTTCCATTGGTCAATGGTTCTGGTTTTTTTTTGTTTGTTTGTTTGTTTTTTGTTTTTCTGTTTGTTTGTTTGTTTGTTTGCCAGCACCAGGCTGTCTTTATGACTATAGCCCTGTAATATAGCTTGAAGTCTGGTAATGTAATCCCCCCAGTATTGCACTTTTCACTCAGGGTTGCTTTTGCTATTCGGGGTCTTTTGTTTTTCCATAGGAATTTAAGGACTTTTTTTTCTAAGTCTGTGAAAAAGCTCATGGGGATTTTGATTGGGATTGCATTGAATCTGCATATTAATTTGGGTAGAATGGACATTTTTACTATATTAATTTTTCCAATCCATGAGCATGGGAAGTCTTTCCATCTTTTGTTGTCATTTTCAATCTCCTTCTTTAGGGTTTTAAAACTTTTATTGTAGAGGTCTTTTGGTGTGTTTGGTTAGGTTTATTCCTAGGTATTTTATTTTTTTGAGGCTACTGTGATTGGGAAGGTCTCTTTATATTCCTTTTCCAGTTGCTTATTGTTGGTGTAAAGGAAAGCTACTGATTTTTCTAGGTTTATTTTGTATCCCACCACCTTACTGAAACTTTTGATCATTTCTAAGAGTTTTCTGGTGGAGGTTTTAGCATCCCTTAGGTAAGCTATCATATCATCTGCAAAAAGGGATAGGTTTACTTCCTCTTTTCCAATTAATACTCTTTAACTTCACTTTCTTGCCTTATTGCCCTAGCAAGAATTTCGAGCACTATATTGAAGAGGAATATTGATAGTGGACAGCCTTGCTTTGTTACTGCCTTTAAGGGGAATGTTTCCAACTTTTTTCCATTTAGGATGATGTTGGCCATGGGTTTCTTGTATATGGCTTTGATTACATTGAGGAATGATGCTTCCAGTCCAATTCCCTTTAAGACTTTAAGCATGAAGGGATGCTGGATTTTATCGAAAGCTTTTTCTGCATCAATTGAGATGATTGTATAGTTTTTGTCTTTAAGTCCATTTATGTGTTTTATGATATTTATTGATTTACGTGTGTTGAACCATCCCTGCATCTCTGGTATGAATCCAACCTGGTCATGATGGATGATCTTTTTGAGGCGGGTCTGTATGCGATTTGCAAGTATTTTGTTGAGAATTTTTCCATCTGTGTTCATCAATGATATGGGTCTATAGTTTTCTTTCTTGTTTGTGTCTTTGCCTGGTTTTGGTAATAGAGTGATGATGGCTTCATAGAAGGAATTTGGGATAATTCCCCCTGCTTGTATCCTTCTGAAAAGTTTGAGTAATAATGGTTGTAAGACCTCTTTAAATGTTTTATAGAATTCTGCTGTGAAACTATCTGGGCCTGGGCTTTTTTTAGTTGGGAGGCTTTTTATTACATCTTCAATTTTCTCAAGTGTTATGGGTCTGTTTAAGCTGTCAATCTCTTCTTGGTTAAGATTTGTTGAATCCCAGGATTTCAGATATTCATCCATTTCTCTTAGGATTTCAAATTATTAGAGTATAGGTTTTTGAAGTATTCTCTTATGATTGTCTGGATCTTTTCTTTATCTGTTGTGATGTTTCCCCTTTCATCACAAATGCTATTGATTTGGAGTTGCTCTTTCTTTCTTTTCGTTAACTGGGCTAGAGGTCTGTCTATTTTGTTTATCTTTTCAAATAACCAGCTTTTGGATTCATTGATTTTTTTTTTTTTGTATTGTTTTCTTTGTTTCTATTTCATTGATTTCTGTTCTGATATTTGTAATTTCTTCCTGCCTGTTGGGTTTAGGGCTCATTTGTTGCTGTCTTTCAATTGTTTTTAGCTGCAGTGTTAGATCCTTTACTTGTTTCTTGATGTGAGCACTTAGGGCTATAAATATCCCTCTTAGGAATGACTTTAATGTATCCCACAGGTTCTGTTTTGTTGTATTGTCATTTTCATTTAGTTCCAGGAATGCTTTTATTTCATTCTTTATTTCTTCTCTGACCCATTCATTGTTCAGTATTGTGTTGTTTAGTCTCCATGTGTTCTTATAGTTAGTAGGGCTTACCCTGGTGTTAATATTGAACTTTATTGCACTGTTGTTTGATAGAATACATGGAATAATTTCAATCCTTTTGTATTTGTTGAGGTTTATTTTGTGTCCCAGTATGTAGTCAGTTTTGGAGAATGTTCCATGGGGCGCTGAGTATAAAGTATATTCTCTGGTGTTTGGATGGAATATTCTGGGGATATCTGTGAGGTCCATTTCGTATATTGTGTTCTTCAGTTCTGATGTCTCCCTGTTTATTTTTTGTCCAGTTGACATATCCAGGTGGCTCAGTGAAGTATTGAAGTCCCCCACTCTTAGCGTACTGGGACTAATCTTTGTCTTGAGGTCCTGAAGGATTGTGTTTATAAAGTTCGGTGCACCAGAGTTTGTTCCATAAATATTTAAGATTGTGAGATCTTCTTGGTTAATTATTCCATTGATAAGGATATAATGGCCCTCTTTGTCTTTTCTCATTAATTTTACTCTGAGGTCTATTTTGTCTAATGTTAGAATAGCCACTCCTGCTTGCTTTTTGGTACCATTTGCTTGGAATATATTTTTCCAACCTTTCAATCCAAGGTGCTGTCTGTCCTTGAGGACGAGATGGGTTTTTGGAGGCTGCATATAGATGGATTCTGTTCCTAATCCATTCTCCCAGTCTATGTCTTTTGATTGGGGAGTTTAGACCATTGATATTTATGGTTATTATTGAGAGATGTGTGTTGTTTCCTTTCAAATTATTTTTTGTTTGCATTCTTGGTCTAGGTATTTATTTACTCTGTTATGATTTTTGTAATTTCTCTCTTGGGTTGCTTAAGGATAGTTTCTCCTTTCCTCTGTTCTTTGAATTGCTCTAAGTATTTTCTGAATTGTTGGGTCTTTTTGACTAGTGTTCTTTCATTTGGTTTATGTCATGAAAGACTTTTTTCTCCTTCAACTATGATTGACATTTTTGCCAGGTATAGTAATCTGGGTTGGCATCTAAAGTCATTTAGTACTGGGGATACTTTGGTTCATGTTCTTCTATATTTCATGGTTTGCACTGAGAAGTTAGGTGTGCTTCTGATGGGTTTCCCCTTATATGTAACTTGTTGTTTTTCTCTTGTGGCTTTCTGTATTTTGTCCTTGTTTTCAGCATCTAGTGTTTTAACTATGATATGATGTGGGGAATTTCTTTTTCTGGTCTTGTCTATTTGGTGTTCTATGTGCTTCTTGTATTTCTATGGGTTTGTCTTTTTTCAGTTCAGGGACATTTTCTTCTGTTGTTCTGTTGAAGATCTGTTCAATACCATTCTCTTGGGATTCTTCTCCTTCCTCTATCCCTATGATACAGAGATTTGGTTTTTTCAGAGTGTCCCACATTTCCTTGTTGTTCCACTCTTGTGTTTTTTTTTTTTTTTACATTTTCTTAATCTTTACTTGAGGTTTCTAGCTGTGCTATGTTATCCTGAAGGTCTGAAATTCTTTGTTGTGCTTCTTCCATTCTGCTTCTGAGGCTTTTTCCCATCCTTTCCTGTTGATTGGATGAATGTTCAATTTCCTTTTTTATTTTATCCTGTAATTTCTTCAGTATTTCCACTTCTTTTTGGAGCTTTTCATTCTTTTCTTGTAGCTCCTTGCTTTGCTGGTCAGTTTCTTTTTTTCCTTTCAGCCTGAGATCTTTTCAATGTTTCCACTTCCTTCCAGAGTTTGTCATTCTCTCCCTCTAGTTCTTTTAGGTGTTCGTCATTCTCTCCCTCTAGATCTTTTCAGAGTTGGTATTTCTCTTCCTCTAGTTCTTTTTGGAGTTTGTAGTTCTCTTCCTCTAGATCTTTTCTGAGTTTATCAGTCTCTCATTTTAGTTCTTTCCAGAGTTTACTATTCTTTCCTTCTACTTCCTTCATGAGTTTTTCATTCTCTCCCTTTAGTTCTCTGATTTGTTCTTTATAGTCTTTGAATATGTATACAATTTTTCTTTTAAGATTGCTACCTTGGTTCCCTTCCAAGGAGATCTCATTGTTGGCATCTTCTACAGGATTGGTTGCATTTGGTGGGGATTTATTTTGAGTTTTTCCCATATTTTTGTTTTTCTGATGTGTTTTGGGCTTGTGTATTTTTTTTGTTTGTTTTTCCCCCTTTGTTTATTTGTTTGCCTTCTCTTGTTAATCTCAAATGTTAATATGGAGGACTGCTTGGTCACTCAGTTTGCTTCCTGTTGGTTTCTTCCTCAGTTTTCACTATGCATCCTCCAATCACTGACACTACCATATCCTCCCAACAGCATTAAGCCACAGCACCAGCAGTTTATACTTTCCACCTCAGTATCAGTAGCTTGAGCAGGGGGGGGGTTGGGTTTGGAATCCTTTGGCCCGCTGGTGCCCACCTGAGCAGTTGGGCATAGAGAGTGTGTGCCCCTGGCTGGCCTTTTGGCTATGCATGCAGATCCTCTGTATGGTCCTACAGTTGGGCGGCACATATGGAGTTGGGCCACCCTCCTGAAGATTGGCCTGCAGGGCACAGATAGACCTGAGGAGTTGGGTGTGGAGAGTGTGCACCCCTGGCTGGCCTCTTGGCCACACATGCAGATCATCTCTCCCCCATGCTTTTAAAAAGAGCAACAAACATAGTGGGAGCCTGAGTGCATAGCTCAGACATTGTTGACCCCACCTCTATCATTCCAAACATCTGATTGTGCTTATCTTAGGTTGTGCTGATTAATAGGATCTTTACCCATCACTGACTAACCAGCCACGGAGGGAAAATTCTATGAATAATGTTTTTTTTGGGTGGGAGTAGATGCATGGTGGTTTACCCCCACTAGTCATGAATGGCAGAGAGCCATATGTGAAGAAGTTGATATTTTCAGGAATGCTCAAGCAAGTGTTCTCACCAGCCCCAATAGTCATTCAGTCTTAAGGAAAAACAGAATATTTGATGGATTTGCAATAGGTATTGAAATTACAAATCATGTACCTACAACATTTAAAGTTTTCAACAACTGATCTGGAGGCTTGTTTTTAGCATCTGGTGTCAATGTAACAATGAAAGATAACAAAATAATGAACAACCAGTTTGCATCACAACTGAATCCCCTCCACAAAGAAAATCCTGCTATTCTTCCCGGAACATATAAGGTGCTGATCATTGCACCAAACCACCGACTCAGCTGTTGCTTCGGAGCACAGGTTAAGTCTGTTTGGTAGGCAAGGATGTAAGCATGCTGCTGCACAGGTGGGTAACATTCTACAAACCCCAACTCAGTAATAGTAGGGACTTGCATGCAGCACTGTCTCCATTAGACAGGTCAACCAAACAGAGTAAACAGAGAGACATCTGAACTAAATGATACCATACATCAAATGGACCTAACATATCTAGCAAATATTCCACCCAAGTACCATGAACTACACTTTATCCTCAATAGCCCATGGAATTTCCTCTAAAATTTACTACATACTTAGGCACAAAACAAACCTCAAAAATATAAAATTTGAAATAATTTCATGCATCATATAATAACAACACTAAAAAAGCTTAAAATCAAAGCCCAAAGATGCCCTAGAAAATACGCAAACTTAAGGAGTTTGAACAACACATTCCTGAAGGATGAATGTGTGAAAGAAGAAATTAAGAAATAAAAGTATTTGTGGAACAAAATTAAAAGAATCATACAACACAATAAAATGTCTGGAACACTTTAAAAGTAGGCCTAAGATGGACATTTATAGCTCTAAGTGCCTATATTAAAAATAAAGACTCCGAAAATGCAAGAACACATGAAACCCAAGCCCAGCAGACAAGTAGAAAAAACAAAAATCAGAGCAGAAATTAATGAAATAATAGAAACAAAGAAAACAACACAAAGAATGAATCTAAGAGTTGGTTCTTTATAAAGATAAGCAAGATAGGGCTGGAGAGATGGCCTAGCGGTTAAGAGCGCCGACCGCTCTTGCAGAGGACCCGGGTTCGATCCCCAGCACCCACATGGCGGCCAAGAACCGTCCAAAACTCCAATTCCAGGAGAACTCCAGTTCCAGGGGAATCCGACACCCTCTTCTGACCTCCGTGGCAATGCATGACACGGGTGCACAAACTTGCATGCAGACAGTACATTCATACACATACAGAAATAAATAAAATTAATAAAAAAAAGAGTTTAAAAAGATAAGCAAGATAAACAGACACTTAAACCAATTAATCAAGAAAAAAGAAAACAAATGCATATCAACAAAATCAGAGATGAAAGGAGAAACACCAAAACAGACAACAAAAGATACAAAACATTAAAAGGGAATTCTTTAAAAACTTATACTATTTTGAATTTGAAACCTAAAAGAAATGGATGGATATATAAAATCATTTGAATCAGGAAAGCTAAACAAAAAGAGATCAATGATTTAAACTGACCCATACCATATAAGGAAAGTGAAAGTGTAGTAAACCTCCCAACTAAAAGAAGCCCAGGCAAGGTAGATTTACAACAGAATTCTTCCAGACATTCAAAGAAGACCTACAACCAGTACTACATAAATTATTCAGAAAGATAGAAACAGAAGGGGAACTCACAAATTCTTCCTATGAAGCCAGCATCACTCTAATACAAAACTATAGGTAAAGACACAATCAAAACAGTAAACTATAAACCCATGTCCTTAATAAAGATATATGCAATAATTCTCAAACCAATACTTCCAGATAGCATACAGATACCCATCAACAAGATCAACCACTATGATCAAGTTGGGTTATTCCAGAGATTCAGGGAAGGTTCAATATATGGAAGTCAATAAATGTCATAAATCATATAAAAGGATTTAAAGACGAAATTCACATGGCCATTTCAGTGGATGCAGAAAAGATCTTTGATGAAATTCCACATGCATTTATATTAAGAGTCCTAGATGGACCTGGACTGGAGGGAACATATATCAATATAGTTAATGACATATACAACAGTCCCACAGCCAACATCATTCCAAATAGAGAAAAATTGGAAGTATTCTAGACGGAAATATGGGGATAATGGGAAAGAAAGAGCACAAGAGACATGAGACCAGAGGAGACTGGTATTATAAAGACAGAAATGGGGGAAATAGGGACACTTTACATGAGGAAAATGTGGAGCGTGGGTTAGATAGGGAGGGGGAGATAAAAGAGAAAAATAATACGTAGCTAGTGCAAAAAAAAAAAAAGAAAAACAAACTGGGAATCACATTGGTTTAAACATGTAATGTCATATTAGACATATACTATCTCTACATAAGTCTATGTGTATAGTCTAAGGCTCCATAACAAGAAATAGTGCCAGACAGGAATAACCTTCCTTTGAATTATTGGCCAGGGCAGTCCATGAGAATCCTAAAATTACACAGACTATTGCTCAGCCCTTAATTGCCTCCCAGAACTTGAAGGTAAAACCCTGCTGTTAAAGACAGGACATGCTTTGGAGACCAGATTTGAAGCAATGGACCTGGAATTGACATGGAAGCCACATCCCCTGCAGGTTACCTCTCATAGCTTTGGAGAGCACTATTTTGATGCCAAGGGAGAACAGCCATTGATGGTCTAACACCAGCCTTAAGACCAAATCTCCACATTGATGTCTGGCAAGGCATACAACATTAGTGCAGTAGTGGCACTTTTATCTTGGGAACAATCAGTGGATAATGAATTGAATTTAAATCCCACGCAATAGGAGGAAACTCATGTGTAAAGCATAGCCAAATATCCATGGCAGGAGAGGTCATAGATCTTAGAGAAATTCCTAAGGCTGTCTCATCCTTAGGCTAATGTAACTATGTAGTAATTACAAAAAATTTTCAAAGTCTTTTTTAAATATATATATATATATATATATATATATATATATA
>VZQC01003744.1:3080489-3098384 GCA_009823505.1 Rhizomys pruinosus | reverse complement strand
GACAAAAGCTCAAGGGGCTGTGCACAAGAAATACAACTAGGTAATTGGCACTAGCATCCACAGATGAGGGATACCATTCACCATTTGTTTTTCTGGGACTGTGTTACTTCACTCAGCATATCTTCTAGCTCCAGCCATTTTCCTGCAAAGCTCATGATGTCATCTTTTACTGCTGCATAGAACTCCATTGTGTAGATGTACCACATGTTTTCTATCCACTGGTCAGTTGAGGGGCATTTGGGTTGGTTCCAGCTCCTTGCTATTGTGAAGAGAGCTAAAATACACATGGCTGTGCATGTATCTTTGCGGTGGAATGAGTCTTGTGAGTACATGCCCAGGGGTGGTATGCCTGGGTCAGGTGGCAAGTTCATTCCAAGTCTTCCAAGGGTTCTCCACACTGCTTTCCATAGTGGCTGCACGAGTTTACATTCCCACCACCAGTGGATGAGTGTTCCTCTGTACCCACAACCTCTCCAGCATTTAGTATTTGTTTTCTTGATCCTAGTCAGTCTTATGGGAGTAAGATGATATCTTAAAGTGGTTTTGATTTGCATTTCCTTAATGATTAGTGATGTTGAACACTTCTTAAGATGTTTCTGAGCCATCTCTAATTCCTCACTTGTGAAGTGTCTGTTCAGCTCTTTGCTCCAACTATTGAGTGGGTCATTTGTTTTCTTTCTTCATTGTTTTCTGAGTAGATTATATATTCTGAAAATCAATGCATTGTCAGATGTTTCTGCAGTGAAGGTTTCCTCCCACTCTGTGGGATTTCTCTTCACTTCCTTGATTGTTTCTTTTGATGTACAGAAGCTTTTGAGTTTAATGAGGTCCCATTTGTCAATTGTCGACCTTAATTCTTGCTCAGCTGCTCTCTGATTTTGGAAGTCTTTTCCTACACCTATGTCTTGTAGGCTGCTGCCAGCTTTTTCTTCTATTTCCTTCAGAGTTTGGGGTTTCACATTGAGGTCCTTAATCCATCTGGAGTTCACTTTTGTACAGGGCAAGAGGTAGGGGTTTAATTTCATTCTTCTACAAGTGGTGATCCAGTTTTGCCAACACCACTTGCTGAAGATGCTCTTTTCTCTATTGGTAATTACAAAATTTATATACTTATATTTACGGACAAATATCTCAAAAACCACTCATTAAAGATGCTTCTTTTGCACCAGATGAAGACTATTACAGCGTACCACAACAGGTCACACACAGACATTGTGAATTGTCCAAGCCTAAGCGGCACATCTACAATGGAACCTCTACACCTAAGGCTAATGCAACATAGAACAAGGGGCCAAGAGCACATTAGTTAATCTCTCTCTTTTTTTAAAATTTTGTATTTAAATAAAAATATTTCTTATTTATTCTTTAACTTTAAATAAGAAATAAAAGTATTTCTTATTTATTCTTTAACAATTTTGAAATACACAATATATTTTAATCACATCCACCTTCATTCCTTTCTCCTAAGACCCAGCCCTCTGTCTGAAACAGTTATTCTTCCTAATTTTGACAATTTTTACATAAAATTATATAAATATCCCCAGAGACAAATTGCGAATATTGAAAAAAGTAAATCTTCTTCATATAATTTGAAATGTTTATGCTACTGTCAGCTCATACATCTTATCACAGCTGGTAAATTAATGTACTTTAAAATCTCCAGTTAATATTTTGTGAACTGCTTGGTTATGTTATCTTGAATTCTATGTGGATGATATATACCTTAAATTTTATCTTTTTTTGCTCCTTCTCGATTTTTCATTATTGCATATGAATGTGATGTCTGCATGTAGGTAAGTGCATCGCTGTAGTGCAAAACTGTGGAGGTCAGAAGAGGGTGTCATATATCCCTGGAAGTGGAGTTAAAGACAGTTCTTAGCCACCATGTGGGTTCTGGGAATTGAACCCGGGTCCTCTGCAAGCCATCACTCCAGCCTATCTTCTGGCGTTTTTTTCAATCTTTAAAAAATTTTTATTCCATTGTGATTTTTTTCTTTTATTTTCTTTCTTTATAATGCTTTTATTGATGTTTTGTGTGTTTCAGACACCATATCTTAGTTTAGTTTAGACATATTCCCCTTTCCCTTCCCCCAACTCCGCCTCAGATCATGCAATCTGCCATAAATGGCCTGCAACTTTTGCTCCGTCTTTCTTTTTTTTTTTATGTTGAAGAATTCACATTTTCCTCCTTTAATTTTATATTACTCTAAAATACTAGTTCATACTTTCCACACCTATACAGTAATTACAGAGTCTGAAAGTAAGTGGTGGATTGATTCTAGAACCCATTAAGTGATTTACATTGTAATAAGATAGTTGCTTTCAGATAAACAGAAATATAACAATAATGTTGTTCAGCTTGCCTTTCATCTGGGGATTTGGTGTTAGCATCCACAAATGAGGGAGGCCATTCACCACTTGTTTTTCTGGGAATGGGTTACTTCACTCAGCATAATGGCTTCAAGTTCCATCCATTTACCTGCAAAGTTCATGATGTCATCTTTCTTTACCGCTGAGTAGAAGTACGAAGTACCACATTTTTGTCATCCACTCAACAGTTGAGGAGCATTTGGGTTGGTTCTAGCTCTTTGCTATTGTGAACAAAGCAGCAATAAACATGGATGTGAATGTATCTTAGCAGTAGTATGAGTCTTGTGGGTATATACCCAGGAATGATATGGCTGGGTCAAGTGGTAGGCTCATTTTGAGTCTTTTAAGGGTTTTCCACACTGCTTTCCATAATGTTTGTACAAGTATACAGTCCCACCAACAGTGGATGATTATTCCCCTTTCTCCACAACCTCTCCAGCATTTGGTGTCTTTTTTGTTCTTGATCTTAGCCAGTTGTATCTATCGGAGTGAGATGATATCTGAGAGTGGTTTTACCTTGCATTTCTTTAATTATTAATGATTTTGAACACTTTTTAAATATGTTTCTCATCCATCTTTACTTCCTTACTGGTGAAAACTCTGTTCAGCTCTTTATTCCAACTTTTGAGAAGGTCATTTGTTTTCTTACTTTGTTTTTTGAGTAGTCTATATATTCTTGACATTAATGCTCTGTCAGATGAATCACTGGTGAAAATTTCTTCTCACTCTGTGGGTTTTCTCTTCACTTCCTTGATTGTTTCTTTAGCTGTACAGAAGCTTTTGAGCTTGATGAGGTCCCATTTATCAATTGTTGACCTTTTTCCTGTGCACCTGCTACCTGATTTAGAAAGTCTTTTCCTGCACCTATGTCTTGTAGGTTGTTGCCAACTTTTTCTACTATTGCATTTAGGGTTTCAGGTTTTATGACGAGATCTTTGATCCACTTGGAGTTGATTTTTGTACAGGGTGAGAGGTAGGGGTTAATTTTGTTCTACAAATGGTGATCCAGTTTTGCCAGCACTATTTGCTGAAAATGCCATCCTTCCACCATTGAGCTTTTTTTATCCCTTTGTCGAATATGAGGTGGCTGAAATCGTATGAGTTCAAGTTTGGATCTTCAATTTTGTTCCATTGGTCAATGGGTCTGGTTTTTTTTTTGCTAGTACCAGGCTGTCTTTATGACTATAGCTCTGTAATATAGCTTGAAGTCTGGTAAAGAAATCCCCCCTGTATTGCACTTTTCACTCAGGATTGCTTTAGCAATTCGAGGTCTTTTTATTTCCATATGAATTTAAGGAATTTTTCCAAGTCTTTGAAGAAGATCATGGGGATTTTGAATGAGATTGTGTTGAATCCGTATATCAATTTAGGTAAAATGGACATTTTTATATTAATTTTTCCAATACATGAGCATGGGAAATCTTTCCATCTTTTGATGTCATTTTCAATCTCCTTCTTCAGGGGTTTAAAATTTTTTGTTGAAGATATCTTTGGTATCATTGGTTAGGTTTGTTCTCAGGTATTTTATTATTTTTGAGGCTATCGTGAGTGAGAACTTCTTATATTCCTTCTCCACTTGTTTATTGTTGTTGTAAAGAAAGGCTACTGATTTTTACAAGTTAATTTTGTGTCCCATCAATTTACTGAAACTCTTAATAATTTCTAGAAGTTTTCTGGGAGAGTTTTTAACGTCCCTTAGGTAAACTAACATATCATCTGCAAAACAGGATAGTTTAACTTCTAGTTTTCCAATTAGTACTCCTTTAATTTCCTTCTCTTGTCTTATTGCCCTAGCAAGCATTTCAAGCACTATGTTAAAGAGGAGTGATGATAAGGGGCAGCTTTGCAAGGTTCCTGCCTTTAAGGGAAATGGTTCAAATTTTTCTCCATTTAGGATGATGTTGGCAGTGGGCTTGCTATATATGGCTTTGATCATGTTGAGGAATGTTCCCTTCAATTCTATTCCCTCTAAGATTTTAAACATGAATGGATGCTGGATCTTGTCAAAGGCTTTTTCTGCATCAATTGAGATGATCATGTGATTTTTGTGTTTCAGTCCATTTATGTGTTTTATGATATTTATTGATTTATGTATGTTGAACCATCCCTGCATCTCTGGTATGAATCTAACTTGGTCATGATGGATGATCTTTTTGATGTGGGCCTGTACATGATTTGCAATTATTTCATTGAGAATTTTTGCATATATGTTCATTAATGAGAAGGGTCTATAGCTTTCTTTTTTGGTTGTATCTTTACCTGGCTTTGGTATTAGTCCCCCAAGGGTCACAGCAGTTCTGCCTTGCCTTACCAGCACCTCACTGGGTCCATGCACGTATCTGGATCCCAAGCCACAACTTCTGGGGCTTGTGGTGAGCTCCCCAAGGGCCAAGGCAATTCTGCCTTGCCTGGTCGGCACCTCACTGAATCTGTTAGTTAATCTCTTAACTCTAGTTAAGCAAGCTTCTTCATGTAACAGGGGGCCAGGACCAAAATAGGTCATAAATGGCCAAACCATGGAGCTTAGGCATCTGCGTAGTGTGGATCCATGGACAGATCTCCTATATTAACCTTCATTCACCATGCCTCAGGGACAATTGTGGAAGAGGGGCAGAAAGATTCTAAGTGTCAGGCTCTTACAATCATCCTCAGGTAGCTGAAGCATGAACATATGGAAATAGAATCCCACAGGCTTCTGGGTATCTGCTTATATGAACCTTCAGTAATGGTGTCAGCATGCACAAAACTCAGGCAATCTCAACCAGACAAAAACCCAGAATGGAACTTGGGAAACTGTCAGCAGGACCCAATCTTAGCTGAAGAAATATTGGGAGCTGATAACTTTTAGGTGAGGAAAAACTAGTTTTCTTAAAGTGATGAATGAACTTACATTGAGGAAAGGCTGTGGAAATTAATTTGGCACAACAGGCCTTAAAAAAATGACAGAATGTATGAATTGAATCCAGGGTGGGGGGCCAGTTGTTGGAGGGTGGCAAGGGAGAAGGGGGTAAAAAGGTGATCATAACTGATTGAGATGTTATGTATGAAATACAGAGAAATTCAATAAAAAATAAAATATAAAAGAAAGATGAAAGGAAGAGAAATGGAGAGGGGAAAGAAAGAGGGAAGGAGGAGAGGAAGAAAGGAGGGAAGAAAAAGAAAACAAAACAAAACACTACTTTAAACAAATCAAAAACTATTTATAACTTTTATGCCATTTAGACTTTGTATTTTACAGAGAAGGAAAACAAAACCCAGAGTTTCTATGGTCCCAGCACACGAGTACCCCTGTAGGTCCTTGCTCAGTAGTAAGAGCAATTGTTGAGTCCACATGAAAATTACTGACTACTCATAAAGAGAACAGATCATACCTTGAGTTTTCATTTAAAAGTTTAATATAAGTATCCAAGAAAGGGGTTGGAAAATGGTTCAGCAGTTGTAAGCACGGGCAGCTCTTGTAGACGACCCAGATTCAGCTCCCAGAACCCAAATGGTGGATAACAAGCATGTGTAACTCCAGTTCCAGGGGATCTGATATCCTTTTCTGGCTTCCACAGGCATTGCATGGCATGGGTGCACTTATGTACTTGCAAATGAAACATTCATACACACATAAAATATAAAACAAATTTCATTTTTTAAAAGAATTCAAGAAAAAGCATAGGAAATTAAATTGAAAGCTAAATTCCCGGCTCAAAGAAAGACTAACTGGCCACCCAGAGGACCTGGCTGCCTATCTCTTATAATACTGTAAGCAGTTAAAAAAAATAAATAAATAAATGGGATGTGCACAGACCCAGTAAAAAAAAAAAATACTGTAAGCAGTTTTCCAGGAGACCCAGATGAATGCATACTCTTGTTAAACTCCCACCAGTTTAAGAAAAAAATAAACTTACTTAGAGGGACCTGTGTGTAACCCTGGCCAAAGAGTAGCTGAGTGTGTGGAGGGGCAGCAATAGACCTGAGGACATGAACTCTCCTGCCTGGAGCCTCATGTAGCCACACAGTAGTCAATGCACATGCAGGAGCAGAAGAGCAGAACCACCCACACCCCACACTGTTTATACAACACCATGCAGCATCCAGACATACAATATAATGCTCTATCTGCTTTACAGATCCACAAGGAGACTGATGGCTACAGTTTGATTCTAGGGGCCAGCTTACATTAGTGAATTGCACTGTTAGGATGGTTGTGCTGTTCTAAAATGAAGAAAGGATAATTTTGGCAAGGCATTAACTAAAAGATGGAGAACCTGGGAGGGCTTTCAAGAAAGGAAGGTGGAATATAATTCCCTACAATGGGGTGGAAATGAAGAGTTTCTGAGATTCCAAACAAGTGTTTACCAATTACCATTTTCCTTGTCTCCCACAATGCTAAATGTATTGAGTCTACTGTGCATGCTTAGTACATGACATGCGCAGGCTCAAAAGAAGATACAACAAATGACTGCTGACAATCGGACAATTACCTGGTATAAGTGACAGCAGGTAGAGAAATACCTTGTTACATCTATTAGATTCCTCAAACTGTGACCATCTCCACTGATGAATAAGACTGACTAGGTCTTGTAGTTTAATTGATACAGGTAATTAAATTATTTTTATACTTCTGAGATATGGTCTTACTATAAAGTAGCCCATGACCAGTGTAGAACTTAGTATATAGATCAGTCTGACCTTGAACTCAAAAATCATCCTGCCTCTGCTTCCTAACTGGTGGGATTAAAAGCCTGTGTTACCATTTCTAGCCCAGGGAGTTCAATCCTTTTCAATATCATCCTTGAATCTCTTGCTAGAGCAAGAAGACAACAGAAGGAAATAAATGAGTACTATTTGGGGAAAAATGAGGGTAAATTATCCCTTTTTGCAGATCATATGACACTATACCTAAGAGACACCAAATATTCCTCCAGAACGCTCCTAGAAATGGTTAATACTTTCAGTAAAATGGAAGGTTACAAAATAAATCTACAAAATCAGTAGCCTTTCTATATAAATAATAAGCAATCAGAAAAAGAGTACAAGGAAACCCTCCCATTCATAATAGCTTCAAAGAAAATAAAATGTCTCAGAATAAACTTGATCAAAGACATTGAAGAACTCTATAATGAAAATTTTAAATATTCAAAGAAAGAGATTGAGAAAGAGACCAGAAGATGGAAGAACCTCTCCTGTGTATGGATTGGAAGAATTAATATTGTGAAAATGATTATTTACCAAAGCAATAATATATAGATTCAATGCAAGCCTATTCAAAATCACCATGACATGCTTCACAGAATTACAAAAATTCATTAAATTTTTATGGAGGCACAAACATCTTTTGATAGCCAAAGCAACCCTGAACATGATTCAAACCTTAAACTATATTACTGAGCTATAATGGTTAAAACAGGATGGTTACTGGTTGCAGAACTAGACAGGCAGGTCAAAGGAAGACAACTGAAATCCCAAACATGAGTACAGACAATTTCTTTCATGTGTTATTTGACAAAGGTGCCAAGAGAACACTTGAGGAAAGAGACAATTTTTAAAAAATGTTGCTGGCAAAACTGGATCTTCAACTGTAGAAAAATGAAGTTGGAGCCTTATATGTCACCCCGCAAAAAGTCAACTCCAAATAGACCAGAGAGTTCAATATGAAACCTGAAACTCTGAAACTGTTAGAAGAAAATGTAGAAAATACCCTACAAGATATAGGTGTAGAAAAGGACAGTACAAATCAGATATCAGTTTCTCAGGAGTTAAGGTCATGAATCAACAAGTAGGACTTAATTAAACTGAAAAGCTTCTCTACCGCAGAAGAAACAAGCAAGGACTCAAGAGAAAACCCAGACTGGGAATATATTTTCACCAGACAGAATTTTAACATGAAGAATATATAAAGAACTCAAAAATATATAAAAATCAAGAAAACAAGTGACCCAATTAAATATGGGCTAAGGATATAAACAGATCTCAAAATAACTAATAATAAAGATAGCTAAGAAACCCTTTAAGAAGAGTTTAACATCATTAGTAATTAGGGAAATGCAAATTAAAACCACTTTAAGATTTCATCTTTCTCCAGGGAAACTGGCTAAGATCAAGAAATCAAGTGATATCAAATTCTGGAGAAGATGTGGAGAAAGGAAGAATGCTCATTCCCTGATGATGGGATTGCAAACTCATGTAAAGCCTATGGAGAACTCTTAAGAAACATAAAAATAAGCCTACCATTTGACCTGGTTACAACACTCCTTGGCATATACCCCAAAGACTCATCCTATTGCAGAGATATTTGCACATACATGTTTATTAATGCTCTTTTCACAACTTCTAAGAGATGGAAGCAACTTAAGTGTCTCTCAGCTAGCAAGCAGAAAATAAAAATGTAGTACATTTAGACAACGGAGTTTATTCAGAGGCAAAGAAATACAAAATCATATTTGCAGGTAAATGGATGGAACTAGAAACTGTTATGCTAAGTGAAGTAATACAGATTAAGAAAAACAAATGAAGTATGTTCTCCTTAATATGTGGATCCATACGTGACTATGTATCCTGATGTAACTGTAGGAACTACTAAAATGGAAAGGAACCAGGGAAGTAAGGGGAAAGAAGGAGCGTGAGAGAGAAGAACAAGAGTCAGGTGTTACTAAGAAAGAAATGGATTAAATGATGGTATTTAAATGGGAGAGGGAGAGGTAGAATTACAGAAGGAACTTTGTGTATAATCAGGAAGGAGCTCAAGAGAGGTGGGGAGATAGGAGAGTGGTATTATCAAGGGAGACATAGGGGAAATAAGAATGTTTTAAATGGGGAGGTATGACGAGTAAGTTAGATATGGAGAAAGAGCTGGGGGTGGTGGTGCACGCCTTTAATCCTAGCACTTGGGAGGCAGAGGCAGGCTGATCTTTGTGAGTTCAAGGCCAGCCTGGTCTACAGAGTGAGTTCCAGGACAGCTGGGGCTACAGGGAGACCCTGTCTCAAAAAGACCAAAAAAAAAAAAAAAAAAAAAGATAGGGAGAAAGAGAGGAGAGGTGAGTAATGCCTAGCTAGTGTAAAACACCATAGGAAATCCTATTAGTCCAACAACCTACTGAAAAGAATACATGCAATATCTCTACATGAGTGCATGTGTATAGCTGAAGGCTACGTAACAAAAAACAGTACCCTAACGGAGAAATCTTCCTTTGAGTTGTTGGCCAGGCTAGTCCATGAGTCTCCCAAAATTACATAGACTATTGCTACAACCCTCTATTGCTTCCCAGAACTTCAAGGCAAATTTCTTTTGCTGAATACTAGACATACTTCAAACACAGGATTTGGAAAAATGGAGCCAGAACTGACCCAGAAGCCACTTCCCCTAAAGGATAGCACTCATAGTTTTGGAGAATACTATGCAGATTAATAAGGGAGAATAACAATGGGTAGTCCAACCCCAGGTTCAAGACCTAATAACCACTTTAATAATGGGCATTGGTGCAGTAGCGATTTTTATCTTGGAGATAACCAATAGCTAACTATTTGAACGTAAAGCTCCTTAAACGGGAGGAATCTCATGTGTGGTACTGTAAACATAGCAAAACACACATATCTGGAGAGCTCATAGATCTTAGAGAAAACCCCAAGACTGTCAAATCCCTAGACAAATGTAACTTCTTATTATGTGGAAAAATATGTATCCTTATATTCACAGACAAATATCCCAGTCACCACTCATCAATGAAGCTTCCTTTGCACAAGAAGGAGACTATTACAGAGTACCACATTGTCACACACAGACATTGCCTGTGAATTTCACTAGCTTCAGTGGTACATCAGCAATGGCACATTTACCCCTAAGGTTCATGGAACATAGAACAAGGGGTAAAGAGGAGCCTAGTGAATCTCTCAATTCTCACTAATGAAGCTTCCACATGCACCAGAGAGGAACACAAAAAGTCGCAAATGGCCAAAGCATATAGACTAAAGAGTCTGCAGAGTGTGGGTCCTTGGATAGGAATCCTATATTAAAATTTACCCACCCAGAACTCAGGGAACTTTGGAAAATATGGGGCAGAAAGATTTTAAGAACCAGGGATGAGGTGCACCACCTTATGAAAAAGGATTTCTGTAGGCTCCTGGGACCTTGCTCATATGAACCTACTGCAATGGTATTGGCATGCACGAGACATATGAGAATGCAACAAGACAAAACCCAGCACAGAACTGTGTAAATGGATGGTAGGCTCCAAATTTAGTTGAAGAATTATGGGCAGCTGATTACTGCTGGGTGAGGAATGGCTGATCTTATTAAAGGGAAGTATTCTAGAAAGGCTTACTATAGCCCAGTGGATGACCTTGCACTGAGGAAAGACTAGGGCACTAATTTTACAAGATAGGCCTTTACACAAAGGAATTGCAGTAGTGGGCTATGGGAGGGTGCCAGTGGGGAAGGGGGTACAATGATGATTAAGAATGATTGAGATGTTCTGTATGAAATACACATAAATTCAATAAAAATATACAAAAATGTATTTACATATTCAGGAAATCTAACCTTTCCATAGATTTGTTACATGTATATTAAGGAGAGTAGATTTATTCTAAAATTTTAGTGCTTGTTACATTTGTGATTATTAAATAAGTATACATCAATGTTAATTATTAATTCAGCATGCATCAATGTTAATTGTGAGTCCCAGTAGGCCAAAAAACATGTGTTTTGTTCCTACTTTATTCACAATGTCTAGCTCAGTGCAGTTTTTATTAGAGCTTGTTTGTCACGTGAAAAAAAATATATGTATGCACTGTCTATTTAAATTTCTTTGAACTAATTATTGCCCTATTCAATAGTTAAGAGAATTCATGATAAGAAAAATTAAATACCTACTCATAAATTAAATATATTATCTTTATTATATACCTATATGGCATAGTTTGCTCTTAAATATAGTCTACATAATATCAACACTATGCTTATGCTTCAAAAGCAATCCTTTATCATTCTTTGAATAAAAACCGAAGGCTTCAAATGTACCTCTTTCTGATTATACAAACTGTTTAATTCTGTCATTAGAATTTCTTAACAACTATTCAATGAATAGGGCTCATGTCTAATAATAATCTCTTTTGCATGACCAAGGACCTTCAGTACTTTGGGATGCATCCAAGCATCTAGGGTACTAAGATAAATACATCTTCCCAGGATAGTTGTGTCTAGGTTTAAACAATGTTTTCTCTTCAGTTTTCCACCCTAATATCATATTCCATACAAATTTTAATATCTAAAATATTCATGATTGCCTGTTATAAGAAACGAATTTTTCTACCTCAGAGTAATTTTCAGTATTGGAAGTTGTTTTATCCATTCTAGGCAAATTTTTTTTTTTTGGTCTTTTCAAGACAGGATCTCCCTGTAGCCACAGCTGTCCTGGAACTCACTCTGTAGACCAGGCTGGACTTGAACTCACAAAGATCCATCTGCCTCTGCCTCCCAAGTGCTAGGTGTGTGCCACCATGCCAGGCCCATTCTAGGCAAACTTTACCTCTAACTGTGTCTTCAGCTCTTTTTTGATTATTTTTTTGAGACAAGATATTTTAGTTAGAGTTCTGTTGCAGTGATGAAATACTGAACAAAAGCAACTTGGAGAGGAAAGTGTTTATTGCAAATTACACTTCTGAGTGACAGTCCAACATTGAGGGATTTAGGAAAGGAATCCCAGTCAGGAACATGGATTGGAGAAGTGAAGCAAAGACCATGGAGAAATGTTGCTTACTGGCCTGCTCCTTGCTGGCTTGCTCAGCTACACTTCTTTTTTAAATTTATTTTTATTTTATGTGTATTAGTGTTATGTCTGCATGTATGCAAATGCAACTGTGTCATACAATGCCTGTAGAGAAAAGAAGAGGCAGGATTCCCTGGAACTGTAGTTTCAGAACGTTGTTAGTCACCATGTGGATTCAGCAAATTTTACCTGGGTTTTCTGCAAGAACAACCAGTGCTCTTAACTGCTATGTCATATCTCCAACCCCATAAGCTACATTTCTTATACAGCCCAGTCCTAGGGCCAGTGATGATAGTGCCCATACTGAGATGGGCAATCCTACATCAGTCAGCAATTAAGAAAATGGCTGACAAACATAGCCACAGGCCAATCTGGTAGAGCAAGTTCCTCAACTAAGATTCCCTCTTACCATTTGAATCTTGTTTGTGTCAAGTTAACAAAAACTAAGGAGCACACAAGATTTTATTATGTTAACTAGGGTTTCCTTGAAATGGTGATCCTCTTGCATCAGTCCCCATCATACCTGAGATTATGGAACTGAAAGTCTTGGGAGATAAACCTCTTGAGTTAACAAAATTTATGTATTTAGATTATATAAAACTTTTGTCATGGGGCTGGAGAGATGGCTCAGCGGTTAAGAGCACTGACTGCTCTTGCAGAGGACCCGGGTTCTATTCCCAGCACCCACATGGCAGCTAAGAACCATCTTTAACTCCAGTTCCAGGGGAATCTGACACCCTCTTCTGACCTCTGTGGCATTTCCCATCACGGGTGCACAAACCTACATGCAGACAATATACTCAAGCACATAAAAATAATAAATTTAAAAAAATAAAAAAAACATTTTGTATGAAATATAAAAAATCAGTAAACAATTCATGCAAAAATTACACATGCTTGTGTTTTGGCCTCTGTTCTAAACAGAAATTGTGGAAAGTAAGAAAAATTTTGGATGCTTCAGAGTTGCTTTAGTATCTACAATGGCTAGTCTGAAACATAGAATTTTTGTTGCAAGTAACAAGACATATAGTGGTACAGGCACTCCACGGGCTTATACAAGATCATAGTTTGAAGGCCAGTCTGGGTACAAAATCATGCTTTGTTCCAAAAAAAGAAAAGTTTGGGGAAGAATTGTGAGAAATACAGACATGGAAACAATCTTTTCAATCACATATTTCAGTGTTTATCAAATTTTCAGTATATTATGTAGCTGTTACTAAGAGGAAAAATTTTTTAAAGACCAATTAGAATTGTTTAAATTAAAAGTATAAATCAGTGTGGCAGTTCATGCCTTTAATTCTAGCACTTGAAGGGCAGAGGCAGGCACAGCTCTCTGAGATCAAGGGCAGTTTACTCTACATAGTGATTTGTAGTCCAGCTGGCACTACATGGACACATGGGAAGCCTGTCTCAAATTTAAAAAATGAAACATTAATAATTAATTATGGCTCTTTGCTTGAGTAGATATAGCCCATTATGGCATGAAAATCATGGGATGGGAAATTATGGGGACAGCTCCTTGGTGGCAGGATCATGCAGTAGCTGCTTCCTCACATCTCAGTAAAACAGAAGATAGAGGGAGAAGCAGGGCTGTTCTGTCTCGGCCCCTCGGTGGTGGCCCATGTTCTTCAGATAGGCCACGCAAATCAAATGTTCTGCAAACTCCTAAAATAATGCCACCAGGTGGGGATCAGTTGTTCAAACACATAATCCTAGATTAGATATTTTCTATCCAAACAATAATATTCTGTTCCTATAACCCATGTTGAAAAAACCAATTGGCACATCAGGACCACTATGGGCATCCTCCAGAGATTTCATTGGCTCCTCCCTGTCTAGGCATTGGTCATCATCTTTGAATTCCTAATGTGTGCTCATGGTACATGTTAGAATGCTGAGTAAAGGACCATTCTGTCAGAGAGAATCTTGGAAACATTTAGAGATACATACAGAGAAACAGGCTGGCAAGCGCAAGTGTGTTGCCTTTCCTCCAATCTATATCTGGGCTGCCTATTGGAAGGTGCTTCCTACACTGAGAGTGGGTCTTACTTACTAAATTTATCTTCTCTGAAAATTCCTTCAAAGATGTTTCTTTTTTCTGGTATTTTGAGAAACAGTCTCCCTATTTCCCTGGCTGACCTTAAACTCATAGAGATTCACATGTATCTGCCTCTAGAGTGCTGGGTTTAAAGGTGTGTACCACCTCTGTGTCATGCGTAATATTTATGTTTTAATGAAACACTTTTTGGTCTTTTTGAGACAAGGTCTCATTGTAGCCTCCACTGGCCTGGAAATCTGCCCACCTATGCCTCCAGAGAGCTAGGATTATAGGTGTATACCACCACATATTGCTTAATAAAACAACTTGTAGGCATTGATTCTCTGTTTTTATGATGGCATTGGGGCAAAAATACAAGAAAGTTTTTTCTAGACAACTTCATCAATATATCAATCTGGCATTGATTCATTTTACCCACTTTGTACTCACTTTAATTTATCATCGACACTTTCATAGGCTTTATATACAGTATTTTATATCATGTTTCTTTATTTCTACTGTCTTGTACTGCAGCAAAAATCTTCTTAAAAGAAATCATTTTTTACATTGATCCCAGGCCAACATTTCTACATTTGGCTTATAAACAATTGTTTATTTAGTTATTTTATAAGTATGTTTAAGCTATAAATTCTTTTATGTGCATTAAAATGCAAAGCCTCTAAAAATACAATTTGATCATAACAAGAAAAGTTGACAGCGTTTACTTAAAAAAATTTCCCCAAAGTATTCAAGTTTACCCAATTGTGGCAAATTTTAAATTGCTTGCAGCAACATACTGTTTGCTGAAATAGGACATTACATTTCTATACCATGCCAACATAATTTGAGGTGACCTCGCTCTCATTTCTCCACTTTGTTCTTTAATATTAGCCACATGCCATTTAAGATATCTCTATGACCCCCTTGAAACTCTTCTTACTAGACTAGAATCGAAAAACTACTCTCCTAGATCTTGAAAGAAAAAGATTAGAATGTGCATCTTAAAAGAAGAAACCTTAAATATTTGGCTTGCAATTAGAAATCAAATTCCAATTTTGGTCTTTGTCATTCAATTTCACTCTGTCCTGTCTCACACTAGTTTGATTATGAATGGCAGGATAAACTGTAAATGTGGATTCTCTATACCCACATATAGCCTTATATCTTTATTTCTCTTTCCTTTCCATATATGCCCCCAATCCTAGAGAAACTAGAGATAGCTTAGTAGGAGATGGGGTGAGTTAAATGTACATGATGGAGACACAAAGATTACAGTATCTCCTTTGCCACACTATAAGCAGTCAGCAGAAAGCAGACAAGAACCACCTAAAAAGACATTGTTTATTTTGAATGAAGTCAGCATTTTTATTATTATGTCATAAAGGGCATATTGATCATTAAATGAAACTGTTGTAACTCAAATTAGACAAGAGGTTGAACAAATAAGCTATGTATGCTGTTCAATATATTCCCCAATATCAGAAATGCAACTAACTTAATACAAAATCTTCAAATAGGCAGAGGGGACTTTTTCTGTTGGGAGTTCCACTTGCCTGAGTTTTTTTCTTTTTAATTTCTTTCTTTTTAACAATTTTATTGAAGTTATGTCCATTTCATACATCATTTCTCAGTCTAATCTAGACTCATCTTATCTGACATACCCCCCCACCCCACCCAAGTTCATGCACCCTGCCGTCCCTACCCTGTATCTTTTTCTGATGCTTTTCACAGTTTTTTCAAAGCAGAGGATTATTGTCCTTGGGGGAACTTTACTATTTCAGTCAGTTCCTTGTCTCTGTTCCTCTGTTGTTCTTCCCTCCAATCTGTACCATTTCAACATATATATGTCTCACATGATTTTTATTAATTACAGCTATAGTGAAATACAAATATAACAAAACTATAAATTCAGCAAACACAAATAATGTGGTAGATTAAATATATCTACATTTAAATATATTATTTCCATAATAAGATTGAGACTATGCCCTATTTTTCTCAGTTTTAGAGGGAGTTCTGAAATTATTAAGACATGGGTTATATTGAAAAACCCCGAGAGAACCCTGAGGAGCAGATCCTCAACTGACCTCAAAAAAACAAAATCTTGGTTAATCTGGGCTATCTGTATGGCCTTAAGCATCCAGAGAAAAAGTACAACCAAAAGTAAATAATCAATAAGACCAGAGAAACTGTAATGCAGACACAAATCTTGATATCTTAGTAAAAAGACAAAAAGAAACAAAAAAGAGTGCACTGTTGTTTGGCCTATCTTCAATTCTTATGGGCAGGGGCATATGCTCTGTGGATGCCACTGCTTTTGGCACTCTTCAAAGACATGAGATACAGCTTTTTTACTTTTTAGCCTTCCAATGTGGACTGAGGACTACTGAGATACCCAGCTTGTGAACTAAGCAGCTAATGGGAATTCAACCTCCTCAGAATATGGACTGCCATTGTTGGATTACCTCAGCAGTATCATGGAGGCCAATGCAAGGGGATCAAGACAGGACGTGTGTTTACTGGACTTCATTTGGGGGCACAATATTTAAAGCAAAAGCAAACCAGTAAGGGTTTCCTTCTGCATAAGGTTTTTTTGTAGTGTAATTTCTTAATCATAGCCTACCATCAAATATTTTAGGAGTATCTTTAATGTTTAGATAGTATATTAGTAGCATGCAATAATTACATCATAAGTTTTAATGAAGAGGCAGTCTACTGCAAGGTACTTCTCTGCTGCCAGTTATCATAGGCTGTTTAAAGTTAGAAAACTGATGGGCTGGAGAGATAGCCTTTTTAAAAAGTAACATGGTTTACTTGCACAAAACTGATCAGATTTGAGAGATCGTTAATGTCCTTGAAGTGGTTTTTGTGGGTGTGAAACAAATGGTGAGAATTTGAATTGTTCCTTTATTATAGTATTGTAATTAAGTCTACTTAATTTATAAAATCATGTTTATGCCCTGATTTTATATACTTGTATCTATCAATAAATATTGTGATACTTAAAAAAAGGAAAGTGTTACTGTATCTAGGTTTCCATAACAGAATACCAAAAACTTGTTAGCTTTAGTATGACAAAAATTAGTTCATATCATTCTAGAGTCTAGAAATCTCAAATCAAGATGTTGCCAAAATCCTCTCTCTGTCTCTATCTGACTATGTCTTCCCCCAACATCACCTTGTAGAACTGAAATTGTTCCCTGGCATACACAGCTTCTCCTATGGCTAACAATCCTTGCCATTCCTTGGTTTGAAGAGTCATCACTCGTATGTCTGCCTCTTTCATCACATGTAGATCCAGTTCATTTGTTGTTGTCTCTCAAAAACAGACCCATACACCAATGGAACAAAACAGAAGATCCAAACTTGAGCACTGTATTAGTCACTTTTCTGTTGCTGTGATAAAGCACCAAGACCAAGGAACTTATAAAAGGAAGAGTTTATTTGAGCTTACGATTGGCGGTTCCAGGGAACTAAAGTCCATTGTGGCAGGAGGCGTGGTGGCTTGATCTAGAGCAACAAGACGAGGGTCACATCTCACAAAGAGTACAGGAAACAAAGAGGGCAACTGTAGACCACAGAGGCTTGTTAAAACTCACTAAGCCTGCCCCCAGTGACACACTTCCCCCAGCATGGCCACACCTTCTAAGACCTCCAAAAACAGCGCCACCAACTGGAGACAAATGTCTGAATACTTACAGCCTATGGGGGACACTCATGCAAACCACCACA
>VZQC01003744.1:3063673-3079450 GCA_009823505.1 Rhizomys pruinosus | reverse complement strand
CTTTATTTTCCCCTGGAACCACATCTTTTGCAGCCATGCTTTCTTCCAGGCTTCCACTAGAATGGCCCTTTAAGCTCTGCTTACAATAGTCAACAGCCTTTCCAGCCCAAAGTTCCAAAGACTTCCACACTTCGCCAAACATACACATGGTCAGGTTCTTCACAGCCAACACCCAACTCCAGGTACCAATAACTGTATTAGTCACTTTTCTGTTGCTGTGATAAAGCACCAAGACCAAGGAACTTATAAAAGGAAGAGTTTATTTGAGCTTACGATTGGCGGTTCCAGGGAACTAGAGTCCATTGTGGCGGGAGGCGTGGCGGCTGGATCTAGAGCAGCAAGCCGAGGGTCACATCTCACAAAGAGTACAGGAAACAAAGAGGGCAACTGTAGACCACAGAGGCTTGTTAAAACTCACTAAGCCTGCCCCCAGTGACACACTTCACCCAGCATGGCCACACCTTCTAAGACCTCCGAAAACAGTGCCACCAACTGGAGACAAATGTCTGAATACTTACTTATGAGGGACACTCATGCAAACCACCACAAGCAGAAACAATTTCAGCAGCCTCATATTGGACAAAAGGGAAAAAAAAACTCAGTGGAGGAAAGGAAGCATCTTCAGCAAATGGTGCCGGCTAAACTGGATCACAATTTGTAGAAGAATAAAATTAAACTTCTACCACTCACCCTGTACAAAAATCAACTCCAAATGGATCAAAGACCTCAACGTGAAACCCAAAACTCTGAAGGTGATACAAGAAAACTTTGGCAGCAACCTGCAAGACATAGGCTTAGGAAAAGACTTTCTAAATCAAACAGCAGCTGTGCAGGAAATAAGTCAACAATTGACAAGTGAGCTCTCACTAAACTCAAAAGCTTCTGTACAAAAAAGAAACAATCAATGAAGTGAAGAGAAAACCCACAGAGTGGGAGGGAACTTTCACCTGTGATATATCTGACAGAGCATTAACATCCAGAATATATAAACTACATAAAACACAAAGAACTAAGAAAACAAATGACCCACTCAAGAAATGGAGTAAAGAGCTGAACAGAGACTTCACAAGTGAGGAAATAAAGATGGCTAAAAACATCTTAAAAACTGCTCAACATCATTAATAATTAAAGAAATGCAAATTGAAACCACTCTCAGATATCATCCCACTCCGATAAGAGTGGCTAAGTTCAAGAAAACAAAAGACACCAAAGACTGGAGAGGTTGTAAAAGGGAACACTCATCCACTGCAGGTGGGAATGTAAACCCATATAACCACTGTGGAAAGCAGTGTGGGAGAACCCTTAAAAGACTCAAAATGTGCCTACCACCTGACCTAGCCATACCACTCCTGGGAATATACCCACAAGATGCATCCTACTGCAAAGATACATGCACATCTATGTTTATTGCAGGTCTCGTCACAATAGTGAAGAGCTGGAATCAACCCAAATGTCCCTCAACCAATAAGTGGATAGAGAAAATGTGGTACATCTACATAATGGAGTTCTATGCAGCAGTAAAGAAAGATAACATCATGAACTTTGCAGGTAAATGGATGGAACTAGAAGACATTATAATAAGTGAAGTAACGGGGCTGGAGAGATGGCCTAGCGGTTAAGAGCGCTGACTGCTGGGCTGGAGAGATAGCCTAGCGGTTAAGAGCGCCGCTCTTGCAGAGGACCCGGGTTCGATCCCCAGCACCCACATGGCAGCTGAGAACCGTCTGAAACTCCAATTCCAGGAGAACTCCAGTTCCAGGGGAATCCGAGACCCTCTTCTGAACTCCGCGGCGTTGCACGACACGGGTGCACAGACTTGCATGCAGACAGTACATTCATACACATACAGAAATAAATAAAATTAATAAAAAAAATTAAAAAAAAATAAGTGAAGTAACACAGTCCCATAAAGAAACAAAGGACAAATGGTATCCCTCATCTGTTGATG
This sequence comes from Rhizomys pruinosus, assembly GCA_009823505.1. Taxonomy (NCBI): domain Eukaryota; kingdom Metazoa; phylum Chordata; class Mammalia; order Rodentia; family Spalacidae; genus Rhizomys; species Rhizomys pruinosus. The sequence goes on along the minus strand of VZQC01003744.1, from coordinate 3,077,502 downwards.
GTAGCACCAAATACCTAGTAGTAAGGCAAACTGAGCAATATATATATATATATATATATAAAATTTTTCATTAAACTGAAATCAACTGTATCATTATAATCTGAAAGCAACTGTATCATTATAATCTGAATACCTTAATGGGATCTAAAATTAACCTAAAAAAGGTGACATTCTGAGGTACCTGAAATTAATATTTAATTACCATTTTAAAATTAAGTAAATTTGATTTGGGATTTTTTTCCTCACATGTCCACAATCTATACTAACTAATCTCACACCTGATCTCCTATCAAAACCTGACAACCCCCTCAACTCCCCACATGTCTCCCACTGGTGTTGATAATTATTAATTTTGTGAGACACTAAGTCTGTGTGACCATAGATTTTGAGCTATGAATTGGACCCTGGTGAGCTCAGCAGTGCATATACAATCCACAGTTGTAACTATTCCTCAATCAAAATCTATCAATAACCAATAGTTCACTGGCACAGGGTTAGGCCTCATCCATCAGTTCTTCTTTGACTGATTGTTAATAAGTTTGGTCTCATGGGGGTCCAGTGCAGGTGACTAAAACTCATGAGATTTAATTGCATTAGTTGCATTGAGTCTACAGAATGGCATTTCACAACCCTGCACCTTATCTTATAGCTCTTACATAATTCCAACCCTTCTTTCAAAATGCTTCCCATGTCTTAGAGTAAGATAAATGTCTTTAGGGCTGAGCCAGCAACTGTTGATTACTATCTTCATCTTGAGCAACCATGAGTCTCTGTATTCACCACTCTTTGTGGGGAGAAGGTTCTCTGATTAACCATAGGATAAGTTACTGTGTTGGTGTACAAACAAGGATACTTAGAAGACATTATACTGTCATTTCAATTTAATTATATCAGTTATAAGTTCCTGGACTGGGCCTATGATTTCTCCAGACCTGGGTTGGTAGCAAGGCTTTCAGAATCAGGAACTGGTTGCTCTCCCCACATGAGTGGGGCAGAAATCAAATACGAATGAGAGGACAGATGATTACTCCCATGATAATCAAGCTGGTATTGCATTGATGGGCATAACTTGACCTGATAGACGTAATTCTGGATTAAAATGTTCACAGTTGAGTAAGATAATGATTCCTTTTCCCCTTAACGGCCCCCTCAATACCCTCTGCTTGTTGGATTCATAGGCAGCATAGGAGATGGTTTCAGTTCAATACCAATTTCCTTTCTCTATATCTTACAACTAAGGTGTGTGATGTATTCCATGTGCTCTTATCCTCTAATTCTGGAGAGTAGGTAAAAGGTTTTCAGAAGCTTTATTGTTTGAGCAGCTTCTTGGGATTTGATTCATTCTGATGGAGATGGGATGGGAACTCTGCTCTTTCTAGAAGCACCACCATCAAGCCATACAGGTAACTCCCTTCAATCACTCTTTTTTTATGGGCTATAATATACCAGACATTAATATGACTTTTTAAAAAATTTGATGTTCTTGATGATAGACATTCTGAATGGAGTACCTGGAATATTACTTTGCATCTATAGTTCTGTTATATCTAAGAATGAGGCACAGATTTTTTTTCAAGTATTTCCAAACCATTTGTGTTTCTTCTCAGAATTATCTATTTATTTCTGTACCTCACTTTTAATAGACTTGTTTGTTTTCCTGTTTTTAGCTCTTCATATAAATACATTATATATATATATATAATATTAATATATGTAATATATATATATATATATTACATATATTAATCCTCCTTATAGCTGGCAAGGATTTTCTCTCATTCTTTGGGATGCCTCTTCACTTGATTGGCAATTTCTTGTGTCTGAAGAGAAGCTTTTTAATTTTTAAGCCAATGTTTTATTGAAGCTCTGTGCATTATAAATAAAATCTAGATCCGTGCCCCCCTCCCTGGCCCCCACCCTACCAGAGTGGATGATTTCTGCCAAACATGGTTTTCATTTTGCTCAGCCTCTCTCAAAATTCTCAATGCAGAAGTTTACTGTTTCAAGCAGAAGTTCACCATTTCAGTCATTTCTGTGATGCAGTCTTTTCTGTTGTTGTTGTTGTTGTTGTTGTTGTTGTTGTTATTCCTTCCAATATGCATCACTCCAAATTATGCACATATACATTCCACATATATCATAGGTTTTAGCATCTTCAGCTTATGATTTTTTTTCTTTATTAGCCTGAAATATGTCATGGTTGAAGTCTCCTTGGCATGCCCAAACCATCATCAGTTTTGCCCTTGTGTTCCACACTAGGGATTTTCCTTCCCATGGTCACCAAATGAAGTCCAGTAAGCACCAAGAACCTTTTTAATATCATTAGATCCCATTTGTTGATCATTCATTTTATTTCATGGGTTACTAGAATCTTATTCAGAAAATCATTACCTATACCTATATGTTGAAGCATACCCCATACCTTTTTCTTCTCTCTGTTTTAGAGTATTAATTTTTATGTTGTAGACTTCAATTTATATTGAGCATTCACAATCACATTTTTTCAAAGTTGTACATCATTCCCATTTTTATTGTAAAAGATAAAGCAGCATTGAATAATTTTACAGAATTTTCAGCCAATGATATTATATATAATATTATATACGATATATTTTCTTTTTTTCACAAGGTACACTTGCCCAGGCTCAAGGATATTGAAATCTAGCACATAAATCCCATTACTAGAGGTAGAAATACAGGCAATATACTATTACAGCAACAACCATCACATATTTTTAGCAATGTAATAGTAATGCATTTCTGCATTAGCTACTACCTACCTCAATAAGAAGGTACTCTAACGAAGGTTAGAAGTAGCACAAATATATGTATATAATAATAAATATTTAGAAGTCCTTATACATTGTTGGTGGAAGTATAAAATAGTGCAGCCACTTTAGAAATTAGTTGGGAGGTTTCCCAAATACTAGAAAATCATATACCATATGACCAAGTTATAACATGCCTTGGGCATATGCAAAGATTTATTATTACTACTATGTCTTGCTACAGAGATACTTGCAGATGCATATTCATTGCTTCTCTATTCACAACAGATAAAAATGGAATCAGCCTAGATGCCCATCAATTGATAAATAAACAATGAATATTTGTACACAGTGCAATAGTACTTAGCTGTAAATAAAAATTAATTTTGCAGAGAGATAGCTGAAACTGGGAAAAATTACTGAGTTTGGTTGCTAGGCTCATAAACACAAATACCACATATTCTCACTCATAATAATGTCTTAACTTCACTAGTGTGTTTAACATGGAGTATAGATAGAAGTTAGGAAATTACAGCTTATGGTAGAGGGATGAATTCGGGAAGGAGAATAGTAGATTATTGGTGAAATGAAAATATACAGGTGGAATACATTGAGCAGAAGAGGTTTGAGAAGGTAGTGGATTGATGGGCATGGAGAAATGAGGAGCCAGTCAAAGGCTTTAACGATATCAAGTATATATGAAGAAGTCATTAGAAACCTATGATCTTCCAATCCAACTAAAAAAATGGCCATGAGGGGGGCTGGAGAGTTGGCCTCTGCTGCATTGCACGACACGGGAGCACAAACCTACATGCAGCCAGTACAGTTATACACATTAAAAATAAATAAATAAATAAATAGCCATGAGGAAGCAAGCTTCCAAAAGAGTGAAAATATAATGTAGTTATATAAAAGGTAAAATGCAAATAATGGAACAAGAATTGTTAAATGGTGTTGGGGGGGAAGACAGGGAAGGCAGGGATGAGGAGCAAACATGAGGAGTGACAAATAACATGTAACATCTTTTGAAAAGGCTATTAGGGAAACTATAAAAGTAGAAACACCCATATATACGAGATGATTATATATATTAATATATATATTAATATATTATTATATATACCTTAGATATTAATTATTATATAATATTTTATATAGTATCATTATATATAAAACTATATATATATATATATATCTATATTTTATATACTATATATACTTATAGTGGCTCCTCTATTAATCAGGGTAAAAATGGCTTTTGCTAGACACCACAGGCAAATTTGAAAATCCAGGAATGGGGTTAAGTTAACTTACTTTGGAGTCGTTGGCCATTAAGTTCCCAGGGACATCTTGTTTATTACAGGGTATTGTCATTCCTTTTGTTTGCCCTCTAGTACTTAACGGTTGTGCGACATTATGCTGTAGAATGGAGAGATGTTTATCAGTTAAGAGCACTTATTGCTCTTGCAGACAACCTGGGTTCCGTTTCTCAGTACCCTATGACAACTGATTGCTAGCAACCATCCCATAAAATCCAGTTGGAACACGGGATCATTTATTGCACTCTGCTGTGCTCCAAGGATATTTTCGTTGATCATCCATACATGGTGGGAGAAAAAAAGGATATACACAAGGGGTATTAATATATAACATTAATATAAATATATATAATCATTCTACGTAATATAGTATAATAATTTATTGATATTTTGTGTATTTCAGACATCATTTTTCAGGTCAATTTAGACATATTCCCCTTTCCCTTCCCCTCACCCCACCCCAGATCATGCATTCTGCCATAAATGACCTGCATCTTTCTCTCAGTCTTTTTTAATGTTTAGGATTTCACATTTTCCTCCTTTAATTTTACATTACTCTAAAATATGAATACACAGGGCTGGAGAGATGACCTAGCGGTTAAGAGCACCTACTGCTCTTGCAGAGGACCCGGGTTCAATCCCCAGCACCCACATGGTGGCTGAGAACCGTCTTTAACTCCAGTTCCAGGGGAATCCGACGCCCTCTTCTGACCTCTGTGGCATTCCAAGACACAGGTGCACAAACCTACATGCAGACAGTACATTCCTACACATAAAAATACATAAATAAATAAATAAGTTTAAAATATGAATACATACCTTCTACCCATATACAGTAACTACAGAGTCTGAAAAAAGTGGTGGGTTGATTCTAGAGCCTGTTAAGAGATTTACGTTATAGCAACATAGTTGCTTTCAGATAAAAATAAATATAACAAAAATGTTTAGCTTGTCTTTCAACTGGGGATTTGGTGTTAGCATCTACATATGAGGGAAACCATTCACCTTTTGTTTTTCTGGGACTGTGTTATTTCACTTAGCATAATGGCCTCGAGTTCCATCCATTTACCTGCAAAGTTCATGATGTCATCTTTCTTTACCACTGAATAGTAAGATACAATATAGCTAGAAAGAAAGAGGAAATTTTATTATTGAGAATGAATTAACAAAAATAGTTGACTTTTCTTTTGGCTGCAGGTGACCCTACTCTGTTAAGCAAGGCCAAGATCTAGGGATTTTATGCCCGTTTAGCATTACTTCATATAATTTTAGTATTTTGTTCCTTGCCCTCTGAGGTGAATTGGTCCCAGGGAATTTTGTACAGGGTCACCTCTTAAAATTTTCTGCAATTGTGAGTCACCAGGCTTCCAATGCAGGGAGGTCTTGGAGATCCAAGAACAGTACCCTAGCCAGTGTCCAGTCTATAAAAAGGAACCTCAACATAGAGGAAAGTCCCCTCATGCTCCAAAGGCAAACCTGGTCTAGCAAGACCTGATCATGTCCTTGGTAGATGGAACTGGTTAAGAATGGCCAGAAGGAGCCAGATGCTCCCCCCACCCTGATAGAAAACCTGAAGGCAACAACCTCAAATAACCTTGAGAAAACAAAGTTTGGTTAATCTGGGCTAATTGTGTGGACTTAAGCACCCAAAAGGAAAGTATAACCAAAAGATAAATAGTCAATATATTTCTTCTAAAGCCTGGAAAATTGTCCCTCCACATATTGGGCATAAAGTTATATAAAATAATGTTAAAAGGCATAGAAACCTTAGATCTTGGCCTTGATTAACAGAGTAGGGTCACCTGAAGCCAAAGGATAAATCCACTATTGTTTTCAATTAATGCTCAATAATAAAATTTCCTCTTTCTTTCTAGCAACTAAGTGGACACTCATATCTGGACTATTAAAATGCCTGAAAAGCAGATCATGGCCAAATAAAGAGAATAAAAAAGCCTAATAAATGAATGCTTTGAAATCCTTGGTTAAGAAATAATGGACTTTTAAGTTGGATATTGGAATTCATCCTATTCTTACTTCTCCTCACCCCCTGCCTAGAACATGTACCTAACTACTCCTGCCTTCATTTCTCTTTCACAGGCACCAGTCAAGGATTTTTTTCCCTCTACAGTTATGCTTGGGAGTCATTTATATTGACACTCTGAATGGGGGATACCCCAGTTGCCACACCCAATGACCCTTTGCAACGTGGAAGAAGTCAGAGAGTTCAGCATCCTGATTCCCTTCTAGCAATTGGAAAGACCCTTTTTAGAGGGTAACATAACTAAACAGGAGCTAGAAATTGTGTAAGCAGTTTAGGGATGAGACCCCCCCCCCAATTTACCAGACTCTTTCTCAACTGAGAACTCAAGGCTTCCTGAGTTTTTCAGTAAACACATGTCTTTCTGTTTGCCCCAAAAGAGCAGGAAAAGAAGAAAAAAAGAGAGTTGAGAAAAAAGAGAAATATATACCAAGCCTAGTAGATTGATTCTTTATTTCACCAGAATAAGAAATGGAAAACTCCCCCCCACGCACACACATTTTGTTGATTTTTTACATTGTTTTGTTATTGTCATTTTATATATTTTGGGTTTTCCTTTGAAAATAAAAAAATAATTAGAAGATAACAAATACCATAATATTGCTGAGAAGGCCATATACTTGAGACACAAAACATGGAGAAATCAAGCTGGCACTAACCTGGAAGTTTTATCCCTACTGGCTAGTTCTCATGGTGCTGGAATGAGCTGTGGATGTTATGGAAATAGAAAAGTAATCATTAATCCTGCCCAGCTGTGAACATTGTGAACTGCAATAAAGTCTGGCCTATCAAGACATATCACCAGGTGCAATAATGGCACAAATGTTATGGGAATAACCATCTACTCTCTGATTGTATGTAAGACCCACTTCACAAGATGGAACTTCTTCCTGGCACTATTACTGGGGCAAGAACTTGTGGCTAGGTATGCTGCTGAATAGGACTGTCCTCAGATATTTAGCTATGGACAGATATCTTCTTCCCGACCTTGTTTGCACCCATTTGCCTAGGTCCATCACAAACATGTTGACTGTTATTGCTCCACAAGAAAGGAGGTGCAAGGGAGAGTCATCCACACTTCCCAAATTATCAGTCCACCTAAGTTGCATGAGCTGGATGGACTGAGAGGATATAGACTGAAGTAGCTGTAGGAAGGAATGCTTTCTCTTGAGATTTTGCATGGCTCTAAGGATTCACAGTCCATGCCTGGATGGAGACTTTCCAGTGTACCCTTATGGGGGAGCACCCACACTCCTGTAATACTCTCACCTACTACTTCTTTCTAAGTAAGCCCACTAAACTCACTGGATTTCCAGACTGCAATTTGGTGAAATTATACATTGCTTCATTGTAGGGACCAAAAGGACAGGGCTGGATATTTATGCTTCAGAGAGGAAATTTTAGCTACACATCATAGGCCCTAGTGGAGTACTTAAAGGGACATAATTTTAAAATAAATTAAAAAAAATATATATATATCAGTTTAAATATATATATGTATATATACATCAGAGAAGCTTATTATGGCAACAGATGAAAATTTAACACACAGACCAGCAAGTGGTTAAGATGCAGAAATTAACAAACAGTAGAATGATCAGCCCTAAATGGGACACCTATATTACATTCTTTCCTTCCAAGGATCATTGTATAAAAGAGGGTGCTAAAAGATCATAAGAGCCAAATATAGTAGGTGACTACAGAGAAAGGGTATTTTCTGCACATATGAACTCACATTGGTTATGACACATTGTATCATCATATGTGAACATCCTGAAGCCAGACAAAATCCCAGTGTGGAGAGGGGGAGCTGGTTAAGCTACTGCACCTATAGTTGAAGAGCTATTGGCAGTTGATAGCTGCTGGTAAAGTAAGAGTCATTTTTCTTTAAGAATCTGCCTTCCTGGTATGTTAACTATGCTCTAGTGAATAGTGACAAGCCAAGAGTATAGGGGAAGGGCAAATTGGACCTGACTGGTTTAAAATAAAAACTATACTTTGAGGGGGCTGGAGAGATGGCCTAGCGGCTGAGAGCGCTGACCGCTCTTACAGAGGACCCGGGTTCGATCCCCAGCACCCACATGGCGGCTGAGAACCGTCTGAAACTCCAACTCCAGGAGAACTCCAGTTCCAGGGGAATCCGACACCCTCTTCTGACCTCCGCGGCATTGCACGACACGGGTGCACAAACCTACATGCAGACAGCACACTCATACACATACAAAAATAAATAAAATGAAATTAAAAATTATATAAAAAAAACAACTATACTTTGAGGTAGCTAAGAAGGAATGGGAGAAGTAAGGTGGACATGCTCAAAATATACTATGAAACTCTAAAAGATGTAATAAAATATGAAAAAAGAGTGGGTAACAGAACACATGTGATATGAAAGTATAGGGGGAGGGTACTAGAAGATAAATGTTATGCAGGGATTGGGTGTGAAACGAAGGTTCTGGTGTGGGATAAACAAAGTTAAGAATGTATTAATAAGCTTTATGAAATCACAGTAGTTTGTAAACTAATTAAAATATACTGTTTTTAATATTGTATTTGTTATTTTTATTTTATATGTATGAATGTATTGCCTGAATATATGTAAGTTCACCCATGCTGTGCAATACTCACAGAGGTCAGAAAAGGGCATTGAACCCCCTGCAATTTGAGTAACTAAGAGTTGTTAGCAGGAATGTGGGTACTGGGATCTGTACCTGGGACCTTTGCAAGAGTAGTCAGTGCTCTTAACCACTGAGCCATCTCTCCAGGCACCAAAATATAATATTTTTTACAAAGCACATTGAATCTGGCACCTAAGAACATTTACTCATCCTAACAATCTTAAAAATGAGTTTGACTAGAACTACTTCTGCATCAACAAATAATCCTCCTCCCAGAAGATATGGATTATTAAAAGAAAATCTCATTTTCAGTCAAGGGCTACCTCCACCTGAGTTATTGTTCAAAATTTCTTACAGAGAAACCCAATACAATGCAGTTATTGATGTTGATCTTGGTTGAACATCATAACTAGACAACAAAAACCCATTGCTAAAGTCACCACACACTTGGTTGCAGGACACAGAGAAATCACTCTTTAAAGGATAAGGTAAGTCTCCCTGATGGCTAGCTTTCCTAATGCCTGAAAGTGCTATGAAGACTGCTGAGCGTAATAAGACATCAATGCTCTTAGCCAGTTCTGGGTGCTACATGCCACAGGACCAACCTGCCAGGCAAAGTGTGCTGCCTGATGCAACAGTGGAAACACTATTTATGCGCATAATGACTAGTTCTCTTGATTACATCTGAGGCTTCCTCCACAGGAAGAAATTGTCTAATATTATAAGCATGGTCAAAACCTATGGCTAGGAAAGTCATAAGTCACAGGGAAAACCTCTGGGTGTTGTTTTTCTAAGTGATTATATTCTAAAACTTCATTTTAAAAATATTTCTTTATTTATATTTTAAATTTACTCTCTGTGTGAATGTCTATGTGCATGTTCCTGAGGGTGCATGCTTATCTAAGTATGCATGCATATGTGTGCATGAATGTGGAGAATCTATCATAATGCTAACACTAAAACCAGGTAAAGGCAAAGCAATGAAAATTACAGAAATTACAGACCAATCTCTCTGATAAATATAGATGTAAATTTTCTCAATAAAATACTGCAAACTAAATTCAAGATCATAACCAAAACAGAATTTATCATGACCAAGATTGCTTCAGTCCAGATATACTGGGATGGTTCAACATACAAGAATAAATAAATTAATACATCACAAAAATAGGGCTCAAAGAACTCAGGATTGTCTCAATAGACACAAAAAAAGCTTTCAATAGAAACCAACATCCCTTCACGTTCAGTAATGTAAAAAGACTAGACAGAAAATATTTCAGCATAAGAAAGGTTATATATGACAAACCTATATCCATTATAACAATAAACGGGGAAAACTCAAATCATCAAGACTAAGACAAAGATGTTCACTCTTTTTACTGCTATTCAATATAATGCTTGCTTAGCTAGAACAATGAGGAAAGGGAGAGTAAAGGGATACAAATAGGAAAGGAAGTCAAAGTATCCATTTTGCTGTTGATATGATTCTATACATAATAGACTCACTCGAATCTAAGACCTGATGCGATAGTTAATCCCGTTAATCCTGGCTGTCGAGTTGGCTGGATTTGGGATTAACAAATATGAGAAAGAGACCTTCTGATTGGATTATCTCAAGCTGGATGAACCACCCTAAATGTGGGCGTTACCTTCTGATGGCAGCCAGTATAGAAGGCCATGTCAGAATGGAGCTGGTCCCTTTTTGCTGCTTGCCTTATCTTCACTGGTGAGTTCCTCTTGCTGCTGTGATCAACTCTTGGATCCCAGCATAGAGTAGACTGAAGATGGGCATATTTCCTGGAGTCCATTGGGCCTTCAGCACCTGATTGGGACTACTGAGACATCCAGCCTCATAGACTGAGCAACTACCTGGATTCTCAGCCTCTCCTGTGTGGTGCAGCTATTGTTGGACTACTCGGACTGTATCCCGTAAGCAAATCGATAAATCTTTACATATATATATATATATATATATATATATGTATATATATATACATGATATATCATATATATATGATATATAGAGATAGAGATATGGATACAGTTATGGATATAGATATAATCATTCTATTGATTTTGCTTCTTTTTTTAATTTTTAAAAAAAATTTATTTATTTCCGTATGTGTATGAATGCACTGTCTGCATGTAGGTCTGTGCACCCATGTCGTGCAATGCAATGCTGCCAGAGGTCAGAATAATGAGGGTGTGAAATCCCCTGGAATGGAGTTCTCCTGGAATTGGAGTTCCAGATGGCTCTTGGCCACACTGTGGGTGCTGGGGATCGAACCCGGGTCCTCTGCAAGAGCAGTCGTTGGTATTAACCACTAGGCCATCTCTCCAGCTCCTGATTTTGCTTCTTTACAGGACCTTGACTAATATACCTGATGAACACATTCAGTAAATTAACACATGCAAATCAGAAGCATCCCTATATACCAAAGACAAAAATACAAAAATGAAATCAGGATGTTAATCCCATTCACAATAGCCACAAAATAATAAAATACTTATAGGGACAAAGCAAATAAAATACTTCTACAATGAAAACTTTAAGACACTGCAGAAAGAAATTGAAGACAACACTGGAAGACAGAAACACCTTCCATGGCTCAATTAGACTTTTATTTTGTCATGAACACTAGTCAATACTTATAAAAAGTCCCACAGTTTCTAGGGTAAAACCCTGTGCTCTGGGAATAATGCCGCATCCTAGGCTTTCAACTCAACTCCAATATTGCCATGTAAAGAGATAATCATAAAAAGCAAAAAAAAAAAAAAAAAAAAAAAAAAAAGCTTTTCTTAATGGGGCTGCATTAAGAAGAGGAACAAGTAAATGGGTCCAGTGATCCCCAAGAGGCTCAAGTTTGGGGCAGAAAATGTGGTGGTTTGACTAAGAAATGTCTCCCATAGACTCAAATATTTTAATACTTTGTCCCCAGTCAGTGGTGCTCTGTGAGAAGGTTATGGAATCTTTAGCAGGTGTACCCTTGCTGTAGGACATATGCCACCGACAATGGTCTTCGAGAGTTCATAGACTTACACAACGTTCTCTATGTTCTCTCTGCCTCATGTATTCAATTGAAGATGTGAACTCTGAGCTTCCTGCTCCAGGTGGCATTCCTGGCATTTGCTGCAATGCCTCTGCCATTTACAGTCTGATCCCTCTGGAAATATAAGACATAAATTGTTTTCTTTTATATGTTGCCACCGGTTATATTTTATAACAGCAATAGAAAAGTAATCAATGCAACTCAGTATATAACCAGTTTTGGCAAGAATCTACCTTTGTGTTACTGTCCAAGAAATGTCTTTGGGACCAAGGGCACATGCTCAGAGAAAATAAAATATGCTGCATTTGCCAGCATCTTCATGAAGCTTCTTTAATTGCTTGCTTCCTCATGACTCTCTGTCTCTATCCCCAGAAAACCATCTATACAATTGGTTAGATAATACATTTGATATGATAGAAGAAAATATTAGAAAACTTGATGATGGAGCAATGAAGATTGTATAAAGTTGGCTACAGAAATGGTTCAATTGTTAAAGAATTTGCTGCTCCTGCAGAGGCCTTGAATTCAATTTCCAACACCCACATGGAGGCACAAACATACCTGTAACTTCATTTTCAGGAGATCCAATAGTTTCTTCTGGTTTCTGTTGACATTGCATACACTTGGCATACATACATTTATGGAAGGAAATGTTCATACATGTAAAAGTTTTTTTAAGATTACTAAGACACAAAAACACAGATGAAAAGAATAAAAGAAACCTAACAGAGCCTTAGAAAGTATGTGGTTCTATTAGGCCATCCACAAAGATAGAGAGCCACAAAAAGATAAACAGAACCAAAGAAGAAAAAGTAGTTTAAGAAAGAATACCTGAATTTTTCACAAATTTAAAAGCAATAATCTACCTATCGAGAAACTACCACAGACATGATTTAATAAAATCATATAAATCAAAGGTGAGAAGAATCTTGAAAGTAGCAAGGAAACCTCAATAAGATTGATAGCCGACTTATCAGAAGGTAGAAAGATAATATCCAAAGTGCTTAGAGAAAGTTTCAACCAATTCAGTGATAAAAGTATCCTTTAAAAATATGCAAAGTTAAGGTACACAAATGATCTCTATATTTTTCTGAATTATACAACATCACAGTGTAACACTTTCTTTTACTTGTAGGACAATTTTAAGGAACTAAGCTTAGGAGATCTCCTGAGGCAAGCAGAAGGAAGAGCAGAAAGCAGCTAGGAACTGGGTGCCTCAGAAAGGCTGACTGTTGATCCTTTAATCCAGCCGTCTTTGGCTTGATTGGCTTTTGTGGCTGTGGGGGCAGAGTTATCCTCCCAGCCGGTATTAAAGGTGGGGTTGTGTGACTCATGAGATCTGAGATCTCCTGAGACCAGCAGAAGGTACCGGGGCACGGGCTGAAGAGCCCCACCCCTGCAAACTGGGATTACGAAGGAATCTGAAGGAGGCAAGCAAAGCAAGCCTTCAACACAGTGAAAAGGCATTTAGGACTCACATTGGAATACAGGCAATGAGAAGCCCATATGCCAGGATCACAAAGAAGAGACAACACTGGAAAGGGGCAGGATAATCCCATGCCAAGCTCGACCAACCCTATGGAAGACTCCTGAAGTGGGATCCCTCTGGGACACAGATATCAGAAACAAAATTGGGAACATATTTAAAGAACTACAAGATTATAAAGAACAAATCAAAGAACTAAGAAAAGAGAATGAAGAACTCAAGAAGGACCTAGAGAGAGAGAATGACAAGGTCCAGAAGGAAGTAGAAACACTGAAAAGATCCCATGCGAAAAAGATAAGGAAACCAACCAGCGAACCAAAGAGCTACAAGAAGAGATTGAGAAGCTCCAAAAAGAAGTAGAAATACTAAAGAAATCAGAAGAGGAAATGAAAAAGGAAATCAAACACTCATCCATTCAAGAGGAAAGGAATGGAAAAAGCCTCAGAAGCAGAATGGAGGAAGCAGAACAAAGAATATCAGACCTGGAAGATAACACAGAACAACTAAAAACCTCAAGGAAAGATTATGAAAAATTTAAAAATACACAAAA
>VZQC01003744.1:2948894-3017909 GCA_009823505.1 Rhizomys pruinosus | reverse complement strand
AAAAAAACTGAGAGAAAGATGCAGGACAGTTATGGTAGAATGCATGATCTGGGATGGGGTGGGGGTGGGGGGGAAGTGAAAGGGAAATAAGCCTGAACTTAATTGGAAAATAATGTATGAAATGCACAAAGCATCAATAAAAATTAAATAAAAAAAAAAAGAAAAAAAAGAGTTGTAAGAAACCAAACACCTGGGTATAGCAAGTAGAGTTGTAATTGTCAGGTTTTAGTGACTCCCCTGTCTAACCTTGTTCCCTACCCCTCAAATTTCCCAATGTGAATGGGACACTGATGTTCCATAAAAGGAAAGATTTCACTTCATATCACAATGAGACATTACCAGATCCCAGGTCAGACTCTAAATTTGTCCTTCCTACTGTGTCCCACTGTTTTTCTACTTCACAATCTGACCTTGGGTTTAAGAGGCAGGCAGTTCTTAAATGGGTTATTAATGCTTTCAGTCCTATTCCTCAACTCTCTTTCCAAACCTGCCTGAGGGCTTCAAATCTTTATCTTAAATACTGCTCTTTCAAAGCTACATTACATAATCAGTTCAGCAATAAACCTTTCAAGTTATACGGCTTTTAGTCAAAGCAAATCTTTTGGCCCGGCTTTCTTGCCAAGACTCATGACTCCTGCCTGTCTCATCCAATGAGTGTAGTAATAAATCTCTTTTACTGAATGCCAACAGCATGCTAGGCACTGTAAGGCACTGGGGGCTTGGGAACTGATGAACGAGTAAGAGTTTGAGTCTAATGCCCTTTTTCCCTTTTTCTAATCTTTCTCCTTTTTGAATACCTTAAGAAACCTCTACTCACATCTAACGGTCCCCAAAGCCTATTGCTCTGTTTGATGCAAGCTTGCTCTTACTTTTTTTCATTGGCAAGCTAAAAATCTCTCTTAGTTTTCTCATTCTCTTTCTTTCCTACTTTCTCTGTATATAAACATATGTTCTGTGTTACGTGCATGTTTTAGTGCCTGTTTAAGCTGTTTTAGTTCAAAAACTTTTGTTTTGTGTGACATTATCTTTCCTACACAAATCTCTGCTTACTTTTTCCCTGGAGAGTCGTATGCTTCCCAGTTTATAATTGCTTCTACCAGCTCAATTAATACTTCCCTATTCTATTTACAGAGCATCATCTGATATACAAATAGTAGTCTTTTGTGATAATCATATTTTTACTCCTAAAGCAGGCAAAGCTTTACAGGGAACTCTACGCATATCCAGCAATACCGCTCCAGGATAGAAGAGGCAAGAAATGGATAGAACGTTTCACTCTTCCACTTGCTGGGCACAGGTATTTCATATAATCTTCCTCAGCTCTACTCTTGCTTCTATTGGGATGTGTGATTAGACAATTGTCCATTGAAACCTCAGAGGAATTATCTCTTGATGTTTGAGAATGTTCTGAGCCCACTGTGCAGTCACTATTCAAAGATGAGTCATAAATGATGGTTTGTTCCAGTGTCTTCAAGTACTCAGAAAGCAGAGAATGGAAAGCTAGACATGACCATCACAAGCCACTGGGAAAAGAACAGAAGAGTTTAGATACTAAAACACGATACAAAGGATTCCTATCATCATCTTTTTGTTTTGATGATTTCTCACATTTTCTCTCTCTGCTGACTTACCATCTCTGATTCATCAATTTTACATTTCCAATGTTAATTCTATACTCTGCGTTCCTTATCATCTGCACCTAGTCATAAAAGGATTACATTCATATGAATTGGTACTTAAAATGTAGGTTCAAAGAATTTGGGATAATTTTTGAGAACTATTTTACTATTCTCAGTCACAGATTTTCCATAAGAAAAGAAGGAGTATTGCAGATATGGTCTGATCACTTAGCTATGCCACTTTAATGTAAGAATAAAATATCTTTGACATAGCAGGAAAAAGATAAGTTGTAATTTCATTGCATTTAAATCTAAGGACTTATTTACATGGCATCTGTTTATGATGAGATTCTAGCTTAATTGGATCTTGATACTCAAGACTTTGGGTTGGCTCCAAGAACCTAGAAAATAACAATTGCTGTTTTTAATATTTTATTATTTTTATTTTATGTTTATGAGTATATGCCTACATGTGTGTAAGTGTGCCCATGTGGTGTGATGCCTGTGGAAGTCAGAAGAGGGCATCAGATCTCATGGAACTAGAGATACAGATGGTTGTTATCTGCCATGTGGGTGCTGGGATTCAGAAAAGGATCCTCTGCAAGAGGAGCCAGTGGTCTTAACCACTGAGCGATCTCTCCATCCCCAATAATAGCTAACTCTTATTTAGAACTTTTTATGGACCCAGACGCTAAACTAAATGTTTTACATGAGGCATTACATTTAATCCTCACAACATCACTATAATTTATCTTATTTCTGTTTGACAAATAATGCAGGTGAAGCATAGCACAGCACAAAAAATTATACAAGCTATGTAGCTGGTAAGTTACAGCACCAAGATTAGAACCAAAGCAGACTAACTTCAGAGTCTTTGCTCTTAACTGCTACATTATGTCTATAAACACTAGACTTAGCTTAAGTGGAACAAATGTTAACTTAAAATTCCAATTATTGCTCATCTGGGCCTGTTAAGAGATGCAGAGGCCAGAGCTATCCTGTCCAGAGGTCCTTGGCTAACTATTGAAACCTATTCTTCACCTCTGTGTCCAATGACTTAGGCTTGAGAAGAGAGCAACATTTTGCAATTATCTGGCAATAAAGCAAGATCTGTAAGAACTACCAAAATGTACTTTGCCCTAAACACAGCTACTGCCACCAATTTGATACTATAAGAGCCAAAATCTTTCCCTTGGCATAGAAAATAGTCAGTACTCCCCTCTACCTGTCACTCTTTAGTAATTAGGATAATTAATGTTTGCTGAAAGTTGAAAATGTACTTAATTGTATGGAAACCTCTGTGGTAGATGAGGATCTTGAATGCAATGGAGAAATGTGCTAGGTCAGAGGTGGTGGCCTTACATAATCTTTTGATAAGCATGCCAAGCAGCTGTCTGTTAGGGGCCCTTTCCTACAGGCACCATGGGCATCCAGATTTTAGCTGTCCTTTCACAACTATATGTTCTAAGACTCTAGGACATAATGTGTTGATTCCTGTCCCTATCAGCCCATAGACTCCTGGCAGGGAATGCAGGAAAACTGATGCCAAATAGTAGATTAGTTAGGGTCCTATAGAATGAATTCTCATTAGTTCTGGCCTGACTGAACCTGCTACTGACTGATTAGTGTGTGATCTTGGGCAAATCACTTTTCTTCTCTGAGCTTCAATTTCCTAATCTGTACAACAAAGGAGTTGGAGTAGGTTACTCATAAAATGATTATAGACAATATTTTAAAAATACTAGTGTAATCACAGTCCAGAATATAAAACAAAACCAAACAGAGCTTGTCATGTGGATTGAGTATATCAGAGGCAGCAGAAATGGTAATGGTTAAGGAGAAAACACTATAGTTTGCAGTGTGATATGCTTATAATCATATTTATGCCACTATGGTAGCCCTAAAGTGACCTAAGAGAATGCAGTTTGAAGAAATTCTTATCTTAGTAGCTTGAGGTTTCTACCTAAATATGAATATTTTTTTTCTTTTAACTTGAACTTCAGAGTACACATAGCAACAAAGTAACATAAATGAAACTTGTGATACCAAAAAGATCAAAGTACAGTGATACTTTTACATGGAAATTCCATTTTTATATTTTTTGAGACAGGGTCTCCCTGTAGAACCAGGTGGCCTAGAACTCTCGATGTTGATCAGGCTGGTCTTGATTTCACAGGGATCTCCTGTTTCTGCCTTTTCTTTTTTTATTTTTATTTTATTTTATTTATTTTTGTATGTGTATGAGTGTACTGTCTGCATGCAGGTTTGTGCACCCGTGTCGTGCAATGCTGCGGAGGTCAGAAGAGGGTCTCGGATTCCCGGGGAACTGGAGGTCTCCTGGAATTGGAGTTTCAGACGGTTCTCAGCCGCCATGTGGGTGCTGGGGATCGAACCCGGGTCCTCTGCAAGAGCAGTCGGCGCTCTTAACCGCTAGGCTATCTCTCCAGCTCCTGTTTCTGCCTTTTCAATCTTCCATGAGGGATATGGGGGAAACACTGATTTACAAGTAGGTGATAAGAACTGTCAGAAAAACCATAGGTCTTCTCCTATCCCTTAATCCCAAGGATAATGATGAGAAAAGAAGGCCAGGGAAACAGTTCATGGTTAAGAGCAGTGCTTGCTGTTCTTGCAGAGGGCCCAGGTTTGAATCCCAGCACACACATGAAGCAGCTCAGAACCAGCATTGAGATATTTAACATCCTCTTCTGCCTTCTATGGGCACCTGCATATACATGGCATCATGTATATACAGAAATAAATAACTAAAGTAAGTAAAATAAAAGGTTTTGTTTATTTTTTAATGAAAGAGGAGAGCTAGGGTGATTAGCTCAAAAGAATGGAATGCCAGTAGCTGTGGACAAGGACTACAAAGTTATTTGATTCCAGCCCTGACGTGCTGTACAAGCTTTGTCATGTAAACCTCTCACTTTTGTGCCAGTTCTGTGTTTCTGACATTAGATGGACAACTTCATGGGAAGTCTCAGGCAACACTGATGGAAATATTGACTATCGGGGCAGGAAGACTTATTTTTCATTGATTTCTATCTTGTATTTGAATCCTATAGCATTTTTCCTCCCTTGACCACTGTTGTGTCATAAATGTCTATTCTCCTGGGCCTTTCTGAGGGTAGACAATGAAAACATGTCTCTTTACAATTTAATAGTTAAACTTTAGGCCATGTCCATTGGAGAAATGACATAGAAAGAAAATGAAAATGATAGGACATGCTTTCTGAATGGGTGAGACTCCCCCTCCTTAAAGTTGATTTGTGGCTTACAAAGTATCCTGAGTACTTCGTAACGTCCACTATGGAAGAATGACCAGGGTAACAAGACAGGTAATATTATGCAAGAATAAAAATATCAGTTTAGCTTTCTCTTCTCTCTAACATGAGTTTAGAGCTCAGAAGAATAGTAATGTATCTTCTTCCAACAGATTTCCCTTGCACTTTGATCTTTCACGAAAGCAGACAATACATGTAAATTAGGAGAATTCGAGGAGTGTTTCATAAAGGAACCCTTTGCAAAAGTATGAGTAGAATGTTGACAAGCCACTAAGGCCAGTGCTCTTTTGTCAAAATTCTTTTTTTTTTTTTTTTTTTTGATTTGTGTCATGGCAGGTTTCTTCCTGTAGCCCCAGCTGTCCTGGAACTCACTCTGTAGACCAGGCTGGCCTTGAACTCACAAAGATCTGCCTGCCTCTGTCTCCAGAGTGCTATGATTAAAGGCGTGTGCCACCATGCCAGCCTTGTCAAAATTCTTAAGCCTGAAAAGATGGAATTAGGGAGGAAGTTAGCAAAACCTGGAAAGCAAGAGGTCTGGGTTGATAAAAAAATTGGTTTGGAGATTAGGCAGCATAGCGGATTGCAGCTGATACTACAGGAAAGGGATCATGAAGACCCCAACTTTAATCTTCTCCACACCTATCTTGGTAAGGCTTACTGTAACAAACCCACAGGAAAACTAGGAGGCACTAAATGTTGGTGAGAAACGAAGAAGCCTCCTAAGAAAAAAGAGAAATTAGGAAGAGAGTAAAGAGTGACTTGAAGGAGGCAAAAAGAAGTTACCCACCCCAATCTGGATGAAGACCATAGCTCCCCATGACACCTTCCCCCTACAGCAAATGTCTGAGTTTCATTAATCCTCTTTGAACCTCCTTTCAGATACAAATGCTCTCACCCCAGAGACTTCTATTTGTAGTCTCTAAATAAAAACTTCTTACATTTCAAAACTTCCAGTATAAGGCATTTTCAGACATCTTTATCTACAGAGCTCCTCAATTCTAGAATAGTTTTTGGTATATTTGTTCTCAGAAAGTTTATTTTCCTATTAAGCAGCATAGATGAATTGCTTCTGCTTCAGGGCAGATTTTGGGGACTCATGCCTTTTTTGTACATCATACAGGTAAGCTGTTGTTAATGCTATAAATAATCATGAAATATGAGTGTCACAAAGGAAAAGCTTCTATTGCTCATTGACTCACCCAAGAATGCAAAGTTGTAGACTTTTCAGGATTGGGGAAATAGAAGTATCTCAAGTGATAGGGAAAGGCTAATATCATTAAAATGTTGTAGTATAGTAGGTAATGACATATAAAGAGCAACGCTGATTTCTTGCATGGTTCACCAGAAGCATGGATTTCCAGTCTCTATAAGCCATGCACAATATTTTCACCTAAAATATCTCTATTCATGCCAGACAGGTGCTATAAAATAATCAGTCTGAATTTGGCATCATAATATCTGAATTCTCTACTTAGTACTTCTTGTGTCAACTTGGTCCAGTCTTTGTACTTTGTCCTTTAATTTGTTAATGTAATAGGAATACTGGCACAAATTCATGCCTTTTTTCCAAGGGTAGCTCCTGAAGACTCACTGAGATCATAAATAAAAAACACAACAACTGAAGCACCATATAAAATTATGGTTCCATGATGCCTTCAAAGTGAGCATATGCGAGTGGCAGAGTGAGTAATGTGTGCATGAGTCAGTGTGTGTGATAATATGCATGGTAACTGCTCTTGGAAAGTAGAGGAAATAATAGTGAGAAGGTGTGAGAAAGTAAGACTTGAAATAAACAGAGAAAATACAAAAGTGTCAGGGTAGTTGTATATTTGTGAGAATTTTTAAGTCTTAACATTATTTGGAAATACATGAGAATTTGGCAATGGAAATATAAATATTGGTGAGCTTGTGTGATTCATTTTTGTGTGTATGAGAGAGAGAGTATACCGATTGTATGCATGTAGAACTGGATGTAAATATCCATGTAGGTTAGATCCTACAAAGTCACCATTTTCCTAAGCTCTCAGCAATGACAATTTCTTTTACTAAAGCCTATACCTATGTGAATGAATTGTGAATTGTGTGACAGTAAGCCAAAGTACATATGCAAGTAGTTGAATGTGGATGTTCAAACTAATGTACATTTTTGTGAGAATTCATTGTGAGCAATCAAATGTGCTTGTGTGTGTGTGTGTATTTGTAGCACATCTGTATATTTAAGTGTACCTGAGCATACATATAAATCTGTTTAAGAACAATGAGACAATGTACATATCCATGAGAATTTAAGTGTACTGTGTGTGTGTTTGTGTGGTGCATGTGTTTGAGAGAGAGAGAGAGAGAGAGAGAGAGAGAGAGAGAGAGAGAGGATGAGAGAGAATGAGCTCATATAACACACTTGGTCCCTGGTCTCTGTGTTAGTGAATGCATGCACATCATAACTTTCCCAGAAAACAAGCTTTCCAAGCAGAAATTTTCCACGAAGACTCTCTACCCCAAAGGAGACTTTTATTAATTTCTTTTTTCTTTTTTTTTTCTTTGAGTCTTATTCTTAGCCATTGTGGACTGAAGAGACGAGTAAGTGCCCAGCTCTACTCAGAGAATAATTGGGAACATTTTGCTACACACTGAAAACTGGAAAATGACTGGCGTGTGGGGATGAAACAGTGCAGGTTGAGTTGGCAAGACAAAGGGCCCCTCAGCTACTTTATTTGTTCTCTGTAAAAGTAGCCCTAAGTGACTGAAATATCGCTCGCCACCACAAGCAGTATGAAATTTCACCACCAGTTGGAGTTACGTAACTGTCTCCATGGCAACTGAAGCCCATAAACATGCAGTATCACTGTTGGCTGGTTACATAGCAGTGGTTTAATGCCCACACCATCCTTCCTTTGCAGCCCTTTCTAGCTTGTTTTCCCTTTATATCCCCTTCCTCCTAATTTCCCTTACTTTCAAAAGCAAGAAAATTAAATGTTGAGCAAAATGAGTGAAAACCAAAGCTTTTTAAGCAAAGGGTGCACTTGAGGTAAGTTCTCTGAGGCAGAGTATAGGTGCTCAGCTTGCCTGCAGGCCAGCTTACATCAGGGAAATTACTGCCTCCCACCACTGTAACACAAGCCACAGACACAAATACTTTATAGTAGTTACTGTTGTAAGAAGAGTGGAGAGGCTGAAAAGAAAGCAGACAGAAGTTCCAAAAGAAAGTCAGAAATTTGACCTTCCATGGCTTCTTTCTTCGAGTATTTCTAAGATTTCTGGAACAGCAACAGAATGGTGGAGATGGTGGTAACAGATGTTTCTGATGTTGAGAGAATGGAGTTTGTGAAAATGGGAATGAAATCTTCCTAAGGCAGTATCTCTGCTTTCTCCAGAGCTTGGAGATACCCTATATATCCTATCTGATCAAAGAACTTTTGAGGTATTAAAACTCATCAGTTTTCAGTCCTAAATCCATCTCTTAGTAGCCATATCATTACTGATACTGAAAAAATCTTAGGGATTCTGAATAGCTAAGAAACCGTTCTTTAGTCCCTTGCTCATATACACTTGCTTGCCTTAGACACGAGGCATTTAAATCATGAATTTCATGGAAAGGAAATTATTCTTTGAATTGAACAAAGTTTGTCTCACTGTGGAATCTACCCACAGGTCTTTATGCTGTCCCCTGGTATTTTCTGGATGTCAAATGTTTTCTCTATCCCCTTAGAAGCCTTCCAGAAACCCTCCAGATGCCAGCTTTCAATACTGTCAACTGTGTCTGTCTGTCAAAATTCCACGTGGGCACAGACTGTGGGACCATGAGGGAGCCCCATTTTCAACTGATTTCACCAACACCGGCCTGCTGAAAAGTGTGACAAAAGGTGAGTGACATGGAAATGTTCAGGGTAGGAATAGAATTTGGCCAATAAGAGAGCGAATATTCTTTGGATACCTTAACTATACGTCAAATATGTTGTTACACAATGTTATAAAATTTTCCTGCTTTATTCTGAGAATCCACTCACTACCTCACTACTCCTTCCATTCCACCTACCAAAGTAGATATTACCATACTAGTTTATGAAGAAGGCAAAGGAAAAATTGGAATGCTATGCTCAAGAGTACAGAGCTATGAAGGAAAATGCTGGTATTTGGTATCCAAAGTGCCTTTTGTTATTGGGGACTACCTTCTGTTCTTTGAAGTAATAAGTTTCACTTGAGTCTGATCAAGGTACTCAGATTCTGTCCCTAAACATTAAGACCTGTCTTACAGAACTGACATATTGAGCATGGTTATTAATTTTGGGCTTGTAGGAGGAAGAAATGATGGTCCCTGATCATCACTGGCCTATTAAGTGGATGAGAAGAGATAAGCTTTCCCACTAATGTAAACCAGAGAATTCAGCAAACCTGTCACCTTCTGATTAACTTGATGTGTGTTCAGCATAATATTAGCTGTCAACTTGACACCTGGTTAGAGGGAACCTCGGTTATGAAATTTCCTCCATTGGATTTGTCTGTGGTTATGTCTGTGGGATATTTTCTTGATTTTGGGGTGATGTGGAAGGACGAAGCCATCTGTGGGCAGTACCACCAATAGCCAGTAGTAAGCTGGAGCTAGAGATATGAATCAGTGGTTAAAAGCACTATCTGATCTTTCAGAGGACCCAGGTTCAATTTCCAGCACCCACGTGCTGGCTATCAACTGCCTGTAACTCCAGTTCCAGGGGAATTCAATGTCTTCTTCTGACCTCTGCAGATTGCATGACAGGGATGCACTTATACACATGCAGGAAATAATCTCATACACGTAAAAAGTAAAATAAATAAATAAGCAATTAAAAAAGAGAATAGGCTGAGCATGGGTCAGAGGAGCAAGCTAGTAAGTAGTGTTCCCCCACAGTCTGTGCTCCAAGTTCCTGCCCTGAGTTCCTCCTTGGCTTCACTTGATGATGAACTATGCAGTAAGCCAAGTAAAACCTTTCCTCCCCAAGCTGATTTTGGTCATTGTGTATATCACAGCAATAGAGGGTAACTAGAACAGAAAGTGGTACCATGATCATGAGGAATTGCTGTGACAGATCTCATCATATATGTCTGGAAGGATTTTGGAAGTTTTGGGAGCTTTGGAATGAACAATTTCTTGGGACTCAGTGAACTGTTCTAAAGGAACTTGGTAGATAAGGCTCAAAGAGGTGGCAATGATGGAGGCCTGGCTTTTGAAGCTTCAAAGAGTATCAAAGACTCCATCAGAGCTGTTTATGTTGAATTAAGAATTTGGGAAGTGAAACCTTTTCTGGTTTACTTGGAAAGTTGATGGTGGTTACCTGGGGCTGAAATTCACTGTGAGGAACAAGAGATTTGCATCACTGAGATGAAATCTGCTGGGAAGTATTTCTTCAGGGTCAGTACATAGGAGCTGTGGTCCAGAGGGGGTCTGAGGCTCCATCTCAAGCTGGACACAGGTCTTGGTATGTGTAAGACTCTCCTACATTGTAGAAGAGTTTTGAAGGCATGAAGGCATCCTGAAAAGAGAAACCAGAAAAAGCCATTGATGAAGGTGCAGCCTCAATTAAAAATGAAGACTACCCCCCCAAAATGAAGACTCCCTCCCCAAGATTGAAGGGGTTCTGGAGAGAATCTGAGGCTTTGCACCCTGAGAGGCCAGAAGAGCCCACTGATGAAGGTGCAGACTGAGTTTCAGTAGATACCCTAGCATATTGGAGACAACTAGGAACATGAGATGACCACCAAGGGCAATGGAAGTTGTGAAGTAGAGCCAGCCTGAGCCTACAAGAAAAACTGCATGTGCTGTGGCTGGCAGAGCCAGAAAAAGGGATGCTCAAGCCATTTGGATCCAAAACGTTTATGAGTAAATCACAGATGGCCAGCCTTCAGCTACTTTGCTGGACATTGATTTTGCTTAAATGTCCCAGTTCTTCCCTTTTGAAATACAATAAAGTAGACAAAGACTCAGTTGTTCAGGGAAGCTTTAGTTGTCAACTAGACACTCCTGGTTAGAGGGAACCTTGAGTGAAGAATTTTCTCCACTGCATCAGCCCATGACCTGTCTGTGGGGCATTTAATTGGTTGTTGAGTGATGTTGGAGAGCACAACCCACTGTGGGTTTTGTTACCCCTTGGAAGTGGTCCTATATTGTATAAGAAATAGGCTTAGAATGGGGCAGTGGAGCAAGCCAGTAAGCAGCACTTTTCTGTGGTCTTTGCTCCATATTCCTGCCCCGAGTTCCTGCTTTGGCTTCCCCTGACAATGCATTGTGCTTGTAAGAAAAATACACACTATCCTCCCCAATTTGGTTTTTTTTTTTTAATTTAATTTTTATTGATGGTTTGTGCATTTCGTACATCATTTTCCAAATCGGATCAGGCATATTTCCCTTTCCCTTCCCCCCCACCCCCCCCCCATCCCAGATCATGTATTCTGCCATAACTGTCCTGCATCTTTCAGGTTTTTTTTTTCATTTTTTAGCTATAAGTGATAATCCATGAGTATAAGCATCCTTCGTGCAAAACCAATCTACAGACTGTTGTGCCCAAACCCCCACAGTCCCACCATTCAGTGTGGGGGGGTGACAGGTTGTTTGTTCAATCAAGTTGATCAAATGAGTGTCCAGACTACATCGCTGTAGTTTCACCCTTCACCCCAATCGCAGCCTTTACATTCTACCACGCCCCCTCTTCCGCAGATTGTTCCCTAGGCTTAGAAAAGGGGCACAGGTGGATGAGAAGTAAAACTGTCCTCTCTCTCTGGAGCTGTTGACTTGGACTCTGGTCAATTCTGGCTGTTTCCTTTCATGGGCTGACAGTTTGTTCAGGAGTAACCTTTCGATCCTACTAATGAAGCACAAGCAATTAGATATATAGGTATTTAAGCAGCACTAATAGTTATGGTAGGTTACTTTGGCATAGACACATATGTTTGGATGATATGTTAATCCATGAATTACATTTTTACCCCCTGATAAATATGACAGGGTCTTACTGTGGCTTATAACATCTCCTAACCTGTAGAGGATGTAGGCTTGTGGCATGGTTTTAGTCAGTGATTTTATCAGAGCAATTGGAAGAAAAGAGAACAGTGAGTAGTTACACAAATCCTTTCCAATTCTGCATGTTTCAATCTTCTCAGCTGTAAAAGTAGCTGTGGTGAAGGGTAAATGATATCATTTAACTAATGTTAATTTAACTAATGTTAATGCATAACATGTAATAGGAATTTAATAGGCAGAGTAGATGGCTGGTCTATGTAACCTTCTTTTCTGAATTTGTGACTCTTCCTGACTTATCAGCAAATGAGACATGCTTATCGAACAGCACAATATAACATTTTAGAGTGCCATCAACTTACAAGGCCCAGAAAAAGCATAATTGAAATAACAAAATCAGTTATTTTTTTTTAAAGGCACTGAATTGTTCTTCTTAAGCACCACAGAATATGAAGCAGGTTGGTGAGATCTTCTTCTCATGTACCATTTATTGTGTATAAGAATATGTGGTGAGAGAAGGAGCATAAGATCATACAGTATGAAAATTAGCACTAGGGTTGATAGGCTTATGATAGATGAACTTTTTAAAGCTCATTTTAGCTCAAAGAATAATTGTTTTTATTCATAGCCTGATAGTATTCAGGTTGTGGGTCTCCATTAATCCATTAATTTGCAACCTGGTTTATACTAATTGTTGAATGGAAAAATTTGTTACTGAGTAGTCAAGAGACCTGGATAATATCAGTAATTCAGCCCATAGTTTTTAATTGCTGTCATTAGGCCTAGCATTTTACTCAATGTTGAGGAACTTCAGGCATCTAAACTAGATCTAGTGCTTACATTCAAAGAATTTCAGCATAATAGTAATATTCCAGAATCAAGCATTTAAAGTGTACTCATGGGCAGTTCCCTTCATCTCTGCATTAAGTTTCCTTATCAATGAAATGGTAGCAAGAGAAGAGTTCAATTTTCGAAACACAGTACTGTACTTTTCTTGAAAAGCAAGATTGTACTCAAGAAATCAAGAAGATTACCTCCTAGCTGGTAAGATACTCAGCTTCACCAAATTAAATAATGTGCTTCATGTCATATAGCCAACCGAAAACCATGTCCTCAAAATTAAGTTTACATTTCTAGCACAAGGGGAAAACATAGTTAGATAATGCTTGCTTAATCACAGTCTGTTCCCAATTTGACAGTAAACAAAAAAGATGAAAGAAAAGACATTGTTAATATTTTTAATAACAGAATAATATTTAAATAAGACAATAATTTAGTTTTAAATCTAAATGAACAACAGAGACATAAGCTTTCTTAGATATGTGTGTTTGCTGTGGTAGCTAGAGTCCCTAAAAGTAAAATATCTCCTGCTCCAGCAGAATCTTCTTGAGGCTGTAAATTGTTCCCTGGAGGTGATATGTCAGGTTGAACTTAGAGGATTGATGTGGAAACAAAACCAAACCTGTGGCTTGGCAAAATTTCTCTGGACTGGACAGTCCTTTCGGAGGACTAGAAATAGTCATAGCAAATGGAAATCTCTTGTTTATACAGTGCAGGAAGATTGTTTAACTCAATACTAAAATGATAACATGCTTCACACAACCTATTTTACCTGGCTAGGTAATCCCTGGCGGTTAAGGCAATAGACTCCCAAGGCAGATGATGTGAGTTCAAATTCATTTTCTGCCGTTAAGTTAACTGTGTAGACTTTAATAAGTTATGGTTTCTTTCTATACTAGTATGCCTTTGTCTATGAAATGAGCATAACATTACAACCTAACTTATAAGGTTTTCAGGAGGATTAACTAGGTTAATATTTGTAGAGGACTTACAACCAATCTTATCATAAACAGTAAGCAAATATTCCGTAAATAATATGACCATGATTTTTAGTCAATTTAAACCCAGCCTAATAGTCTGAAAGAGCCAGTAGCAAGAGTAGGTCTGCCTTAGATATTCCTATAGCTCTTCTCTGAGGCTTTCCCCTGGTCTGGCTCTACTCTGGATCTCCAGCCATCATTCGACACCCAATTACTCTTCAGAGTTCTGGCATTGTGTTACTATCGCACCCATTTCTCCAGTCAGAAATGAACAATTGAAAGAATCTTTATTGTTGTCTTAGCAGATCTGTATAGTGGCTCCTAGAAAGAGCTGTTTCCTACTCATTTTAGAAATTAGGAAACTGATGCCAAGCAATTAATATAAGTATGCCATTGAAGCTGTGGGAACAGGGGCTTCTGTTTCCCTGGTAACACAAGAAATGTTAGACATCAATTTTGCCATTCTTTGGAATTTACATTACCATATGAAAAGGTGATGCTTTCTGCAATTGATTCTAAATTCCATCTGCAGCCCTGGATGGAGACTTGGCATTTCAAGCTATCCAAAAGGAGATGAGTGGGATTATTATTCCCTTAAGGAGATAATTTTTATTTCCTTCTCAGAAACCTCTTCTCAGTACAGATACTTATAGTCACTTCCATTATGTGCCACTGTGCTGCTTCTGCCATGCAGACTGCCGTCTTTGAGTAAGGAAAAGCTTAACTTTTTCTCTTACTTTTATTTATTCTCTTTTGGATAGTGACCAAAGACTAAGCATGCTTTCTCTAGAAATCTGGGCTATTCACTCTTCCCCTTAAGCCCCCTCTTTTTTTTTTTTTTTTAGTCCCATGGCTGCTTATTGCCCCCGATCACAAACAACATGGCTTTCTCCCTTTCGCTTCTCCATTTCTTTTCTCCTGGCAGCTGCTGAGATGAACAGCTTGCCTTCCCTGTTGCTTTTCTTCTAAATTCTAATAAATTGTCCTTGAGATTCCTTTTGAGTCCATTGCTATATTTTGTAAATTAACAAGAATAAGAAAATCCAAAGAGAATCTTAAGTTCCTCAGGAATAACAATGATGCACTTGTAGCCCATACTTCATTATTAATGTGATAGGATTTCAGGAAAACACAGCCGTACATCTCTGCCTCATATTCCTGTCTATTCAATGAGATGGTGTTACAATAGCAAAGAACCACTGGGAAAGGCTAGTCAGGAGAATAAAATCTCTGGCACAGTTAAAGACCCAACCTTCCAGTTTTGCAGAAAAATCACCTGACTGTAGGACCACTGCTAAGAAGGTGGGTTCATCCTAAGTGATGCTAAAGAGATGACTGGAATACTTAAAGCATTAATGATATTCTGAACTTTTCCTGCATGGAATTCCCACCCTTTTGCACAGTTCTTGGAGATCCAATTCCAGACAAAAGTCTTGGCTGCTTTCCTTCAGAAGAGCATAACCTCTACTATTCTTCATTTTATTCTCTTTCCTAAGCATGCTTTCACAAAGTTTTGGGCTGCACACATTTGGGATTTATTTTTAAAATATTTTTATCCTTTTCATGCATTCCATCCAACATATCTTGAACATATTTATAAACTCCTTCCTTATCTGCACTCCTCATAGCCCATCTGCTGTATTTCATGCATTTTGTCATATATGTTAAGGTGTAGCAATTCTTATGTCCAAAGTTGTACCTTGGAGTGAGTCCATCCACTAACACCTGGTCAAACTATCCACTCTCACTAGTTGAAACAAGACCAACTGTCCCTCACCCAGAATTGATCATTTGCCAACTTGTTCATCAACTAGGATTGGGGCTTCTTAAACATTTCCCCTATTCTATGCTGAAATTTTGTCTGGTTCGAGTTTACATGGGTTGTGCTCATGCTATCACCATTGCTAAAAATACATATGATCAAGTTCCCAGAATCCTTGGAAACTCTGCTTCCTTGTGGTCATTCACCACCCCAGGCTCTTACAGCCTTTCTGCCCCCTTTTCTGCAATCCCTGAACCCTTGGTAGCAGAGATTTAGTAAGGACTCCTATTCAGGGACACACACTCTGTAGTCTCTTATTCTCCATATTTTGGCCAGTAGTGGCTTTCTTTGTTAATCCTCATCTGTTGCATAAGGAAGCTTCCCTGGTGAGGGTTGAGAGATGCATTAGTGTTCTTTCACCTTCCTGTTCCTCTGTTCCATGAGCCTTAAGTGTGGAAATTGCATTGGGGATGTGTCGCTTAAGGCTAGGCCTCACAGAAAAACATACATATTTGCTGCATGAGACCAGTGGTGGAAGTCTGTAATAGTCCACATTTGTTGTAAAAAGAAGCTTCATTGATGGTGACAGGTATACTTTTCTGTAACTATAAGGATACATATTTAGCATATAATAAGAAATTACATATGTCTAGGGATATGACAAATGTAGGTTATCTTTATGATCTATGTCCTCTCCAACTATGTGCATTTGACTATGCTTACACTACTATACATGAGTTCACTTTCACTGAAAGGGATTTAAGTCAAATTAGGTAACTGTTGATTACCCCCTAGATAAAAATGTCAGTACTGCTCCAACACTGATAGATTGCTGTGCTACTCATACCTGTGGTTATTAAACTTTACAGATGGGTTGGGCCACTAATTGGTTTTCTCCCTTAGCGGCTTCCATAGGGTGCTCTGACATTATGAGAGTCAGCCTTCAAGGAGGAGGATTCTAGGTCTTTACCAGCTTGATTGCTCCAACTCCTGTGTCTGCAGTACATTCTGTATCAGCAATAGGGTACCTTCAAGTTCTGAGAGTGCTGAACTTGGGAAGGATGAAATCAAGGGCTGTAAAATAGCCTGTGTTGTTTGGGGAATTTCTTGCATTACCCTGACAAATAACGCGAAGGGAAGTTTCTCCTGTCTGGCACTGTTTTTCTTGTTATATAGCCCTTGGCTATATACATGGATGCATGCACGCACACGTGCGCACACACCCACACCCACACCTACAGACACACATGCACACACACACACACACACACACACACACATATATATATATATATATATATATATATATATATATGGCACTCCTTCCTCCCTCCACAATTAAGATACTCCTGTTTTCCCCCTTTCCCCCTTGATAACACATGTCTCCTACTATAAACCTTCTCTGGAGTTTCTTTTCCTTTACTCTCATGGTTCCTTGTATAACCCTCCCTCCTCCCTTCCCAATTAACTATTCCCATTATTTTCCTTTATCCTTGATACCACCTATCTCTTATTATCCTCCTTTCTTGAGATTCTTCCCCATTACCCAAATGGTTCCTTTCCATTCTTCTGGTTCCTGAAGCTATATTGGGATAACACGCCTAAGGATTTGAAGCTAAGATCCACAAATGAAAGAGAAAATATGTCACTTGTTTTTCTGAGTCTGTGTTACTTTACTCAGTATAACAGTTTCTAGTTCCATCTATTTACCTACGAATTCTATGATTTCAACATTATTTTTAACCGACTTTATTTACTTTATTTTTCTCATATAAAATTGTTATGTAGTATCCTCAGCTGGAGCCTAAGTTGTCCACTGGATGTGGGTTTTCAGAAGATGATTAGTGAATTCCTGATAGGGAGACTTAGTGAAGACTTTCTCTTTCCAGAAGTCAGGAGTCAGGGAGCTGTATGTCTTAGAAATGGCATCAAAGGTGACCTTAGCAAAGTTGCCCAGGTTGGCAGTGCAGCCCTGTCTTCTGCGTAGCAGTCATTAATACAAGCTATTCGTAGGCACAGGAGCTGAGACAGTGCTAGTACCTCTGGGAACAGGGACGAAGAGCACCAGCACAGAGAACTAGTTGTCTGCAAGCTTGTAGGAGACAGTATGGAGCTTGCCAATCTTGCTTCCCCTGTAGCTTCTCAGTACAAAGACAGTGGTAAGTTTGGCCAAGGTGATGGGCCCTTGAATGGCACTGGTTACCTACTTGAATCACTTAATATCAAAACCAACATGACCATTGAAGTCCCCAATGGTGATAAGAGATTTGACCATAGTCTGCTGGCCAGTGCTTCTGCACTGGCATGATCTTTAAAACCTTGTCCTTAAGGGCTGCTCCCAGGAGAACTCAATAATCTCATAATCCTTAATGGTCAGGGAGAAAAAAGTAGATCTCCAGGGGCTTGGTCTTCATCTCCTTGATCAGGCAGCCCAGTTTGGTAGCTGCAATCCACTCCTTGTCTTCATCTTTGCATCTTTCAGTGACATGTACCCCACAGCCTTGATTATGACCTCAGAGACTGCTAACAAAACTTCCACAGAAGCCATTGGGCCTTCCCTGCCTGGGCTCCCAGGTCATCCCAGCCCTCTCACGGTACTAGCTGTTGTCTTTCATTTGGTGTTTTTCCTAAGAAGAAGAGTAATTTCAATTTTCATTACCACTGAGTATGTGGTAATGAAATGTCTATTCACCACATTTTAAATACCCATTCATTAGTTGGGGGACACTTATATTGTTTCCATTTAGTAACTTTTTTTTTTTTGTCTTTTTGAGACAGGGTCTCTCTGTAGCCCCAGCTGTCCTGGAACTCACTCTGTAGACCAGGCTGGCCTCAAACTCACAAAGATCTGCCTGCCTCTGCCTCCCAAGTGCTAGGATTAAAGGCATGTGCCACCATGCCTGGCCCATTTAGTAGCTATTTGGAAAAGAGCAGCAACAAATGTGGCAGTGCAACTATCTTTGCTGTAGGATGAGTACTTACGATACATGTCAAGGAGTGGTAAAACCAGATCATATGGTCCAGTTTTTTTCAGAATTTTTATTCTTTAATTTTTAATTTTTATTTTTTATTGATACTTTTTGTATTTCATACATCATTTTCCAATTCAGTTCAGGCATATATCCCCTTCCCTTCCCCCCACCCCACCCCTACCCATCCCAGATCATGCATTCTGTAGTAACTTTTCTGCATCTTTCTGTTTTTCTGTTTTGTTTTGTTTTCATTTTTTTTAACAATAAGTGATAATTTGTGAGTACAAGCATCCTTCATGTAAAACCAATTTGCAAGCAGTTATGCCCAAACCCACACAGCTCATGGGTCCCACCATCCAGCAGGGGGGATTTTTTTTAAGAGTTCTCCATACTGATTTCCACAGTGGTTGTGACAGTATAAACTTCCACCAGCAGTGGGTGAGGTTTCTCCTTTTTGCTATGTGACTTATCCCCATATTTACCTAACTCAAACAGCATGGCCTTTTTTCTTTGTCTTCTCTGTCTTCCTCCTTTGGGCAGCTACAGAGGTTTGTAGCTTGTGGCCCTTGGATTTTTCTTTTAAGCTCTAATAAAATTGATCTCTAACTGCCTTTTAAGTCTTAAATTTTAGTTGAGACTAAGAACCACAAGAGAGGTCCCTGATTTCCCCAGGAATGTCATGATTAAGGAGGACTTTCCAGAATGTACAGTAATAATCTCACTTTAAAATTTTGCTTGAAATCAGCCTTGCACAAGTCTTATGCTGGGTCTTTTTGAAGGCTCAAAGTCATACTATACCTGCTCTGGGGAGTCTTCTCTCCTGTGGTGTAAAGCCACTTGAAGAACTTCAGTACAGCATTCGGATGACTTCTAGATTGGTATAGACAAGGAGCTCTTGGATCCTTAGTCAACTGGGTATCAGGCAA
Organism: Rhizomys pruinosus; assembly: GCA_009823505.1. Taxonomy (NCBI): domain Eukaryota; kingdom Metazoa; phylum Chordata; class Mammalia; order Rodentia; family Spalacidae; genus Rhizomys; species Rhizomys pruinosus. Next base: position 2,998,541 of record VZQC01003744.1, on the reverse strand, counting down.
AAAGTCATAAAAACAATCTCATAGAAAGGTAATAGGACAGTCATGGGGGAGCACACCTTTATTCCCAGCACTTGGGAGGCGGAGGCAGGCAGTTCTCTGTGAGAACAAGGCCAGCCTGGTCTACATATTGAGTGCTAGGCCAGCTGGGGCTACAGAGAAACCCTTTCTCAAAAAGACAATAAACAAATGTAATAGAAGTAATAGAAATTAGGTCTTAGAGAAATATGACCTGAAAATGTGAAAATGCTGGTACTTTGTGGCTCAAAAGAATCTGATTTCTAGGGTGAAAGGTCTGAAATTATATATATTTATATATAAATATATATATATATATGTATATAAATTTATGTATATTAAATTTATATAAATGAGTCCTACATTGTCAAGGAAAGTTTTGCAAAAGGAGATAACTTTTTTTTAAATTTTTAAAAAAATTTTTATTTATTTCTGTATGTGTATGAATGTACTGTCTGCATGCAAGTGTGTGCACCCATGTCGTGCAATGCCGCGGAGGTCAGAAGAGTGTGTCAGATTCCCCTGGAACTAGAGTTCTCCTGGAATTGGAGTTTCAGACGGTTCTCGGCCGCCATGTGGGTGCTGGAGATCGAACCCGGATTCTCTGTAAGAGCGGTTGGCGCTCTTAACCGCTAGGCCATCTCTCCAGCCCTAAAAGGAGATAATTTTTATCTAGCATAGACTGAAAGTGAAGATACATACATTCTAGTTGTAGTCTCATTTGCCCTGTCTGCCACCTAAGTTTTAAGCATGAGAAACAGAAAGGACTGGAATTAAATTATCAGGAAGATGATTTTCAGGTTAATGGTTACAGTTTTGGAGGGGCATCTCACTCCTTAGTTAATACAGAGAAGAAACTCTTACCTGTCAACATTTCAGGGATTTACATTTATTCTCTTTAGCAGACACAGTTTCAAAATCCACAGGATGAAGGTAGTGTAGATGAGAGGAAAAACAGAGGATGGAAAATTTCAGGAGTTTTAGTTCCAGGTCTTATTTTTACTAGACCTAGTTATGAAGAAAGACACTTTTGCATCATTTAAGTTGAATCTTTATGTAATTCACACAGAGCATCTCAATAATCCCTATACCCCTTGCCTCCATTGGCATGCTCCCACTGAAATTTGTTCATTCTTTACATCTGTGTCAAGGCCCATCATATCAAGTGTCTCCAGACATCCATCAGTGAAAGACATCCACTAGGGTATACTCAGTCCACCAAAATTGCCCTGTCCACCACTAAGAAGATCAGCTCTTTGACTAAGATTGTGGCCTGGTGCCCATTTCCACAGTTTTGTGCTGGGTTTTTGACTGGTTGACTTTTCATGGGTCTTGTGCATGCTGACACCATGGCTGTAGGTTCATATGAGCAGGGTTCCAGGAGACCGTGGTAGTCTATTTCCACATGGTCATGTACCTCCGCATTGGCTCTTACAATCTTTCTATGTCCTCTTCTGCAATGATCCCTGAGCCATGGATGGGTTGAGTTTCATATAGGAGTCCTGTCCAAGGACATGCACTGTGAAGATTCTGATTATTTATGCTTTGAGAATTTATAAACTTTTGTGTTCTTGGCCCTCTGTTGCATGAGGGAACTACATTGAGAAAAAAAGAGATGCACTAATGTTCTGTATAACCCTTGTTCTAGGTTCTATCTCTTATTGTCCCACCCCTCTTGAGCTCCTTCTTCCCCTTTACCCCATATTTCTTGTATAACCCCCTCCCCCTCCCATTTACATACCCCCATTTTTGTCTTTTTGAGACAAGGTCTCCCTTTAGTCCCAGCTGGCCTGGAGTTTGCTCTGTAGACCAGTCTGTCCTTGAACTCAGAGGTCTGCCACTGCTATTTGTTTCTCCAGTCAGCAGCAAGTAGGTGGGCCTGCACCTTTTCAAGAATGTTTGGAACAATTATATTGCAATAAAACATATTTGTTATAGTGGGATATAAAAGAGACAAATAAGATTTTCTTTTTTTCTCTTTTTTTATTTTATTTATTTTAAAAAAAACTAACATGTACAAGACCCTGGGCACTAAGGGAAAAGGGTGTCTCAGAGGTCTCACTGGTTTAATTTGGTCACTTCTGTTGAAAAAAGTAAAAACAAATAAAAAGGATAAAATTGTCCAAAAGATACCTAAAACAGAAACCTTTACAGCCCAGTACTGGTTTCTGTTTTTGGCTAACGTCCTAGAATCCCTTCTGTTTGGCTAGTCTGTATAGAGCAATGAGGTCTCCCATAGTGGAGTCAGCCTGGGCTCTGCTGGCTCTCAGTAAGGCAGGCCCATGCCTATGTTCCTCCTCTATGGAGAGAGGGCAGTATGCATTAGGCTGAAAAGTTATCTTCCAAAACTGAGAAAGGAATTAATTAGGTTGCTGCTTCCAAGCTGTGGAATTTCTTAGAATGTTACAAATAGTCGCTACAACAAAAAGTAATTACAAATGTGTACATCACAACGTGCATCAAAGACACTTTGCTTTGTGCTAACATTCCCTTAAATGTTGTTCCCAAAGGTACTCTGCCCCCTCAGCTGAAACTCTGGGAAGAGGCAGAGACAGTTTGGAGAAAAGACATGAGGGGCAGAGGAGGTGGCAAAAGGAGAAAGCAGCCTTCAGTTTAAAAGATCAGCCCTCAGTTTCAAGGTCTGCTAGCTTCCGGCAGACTGGCCTCAGGCAGAGTAAGGGCCAGAGGGAGAGTGGCCGCAGGGCAGAACTGGGAAGCTCTACATCTCGTTCAGGTCCAGCAGAGTCTGGTCCAACATCCTTTGTGTACAGAGCTGTTCCTCTTTGGTGCACCAGCTTATCTTCCAAGTCATCAATGGTTTTTTCCAGTTTGGCTACTGATCTCTCAGCAAACAGCACGGGTCTCTGCCTCCTTGAGTTTATTGGTAAGAATCTTTATTTCTTCCTCATATTTGTCTTCTTTTTGAGAGTACTTTTCTTCAGCAGCACTCAGGCACTTCAGGTTCTGGTCCATCAGTCTCATCTGCTCATCCATCTCTCGGCCACGGGACTCTGCCAGTTCAGCTCGTTCCTCTGTGCATTCCAAGTCTCCTTCAATAATCACCAACTTACGAGCCCCCTCTTCATACTTCCTATCTGCCTCTTCTGCAATGTGCCTGGCTTCTTTTAGCTGGATTTCCTGGAGTTCCATCTTTTCTTCATCTTTTAAAGCCCTATTTTCAATGACCTTCATACCTCTCTCATTCTCATCAGCAGCTTTTTCTGTTTCTTCCAGCTTCTGCAGGGCAGTGGGCGCGGTCCAGCTCCTCTTCAACCAGCTGGATTCAAAGGTTCAAGGAGGCCACCTCAGCTTCAGCCTGCTCCTGAGCCTGCCTTTCTCCCTCCACTTCCTGCTAGAGGCACCGGGAGACTAGCACCTGGATCTTGTGCTTCACCGCCTCGATGGTGGTGATTCTGGCCATGGTCCCCACCCAGCTGCTTCTGAAACTCGGGTCCTACCTCCTCCGCTCAGCGTTGCAGCCGCTTCTCCGAGACAAATAAGATTTTCAAAGTAGACCTAAAGTTGACAGAGAATTGATTCTCTGACATGTCCTGGAAAATATATAAAATTATGCTGTAGTTAGAGAAAGCGATTCCAAGAGAAAAGATTTATCTTCCTCCTCAGGGTCACAGAGGTACCTAATAACAAAGTATTGGAATCTAAAGCATTGATCCCTAGAAAACTCTGATGCCTTCTATGTGGACACCCCTGGTGGCCCAAGCCCTATGATACAAGGGAAACCAAAGAGGAGCTTAATACTTTTTCTTGGTAGTTAGAGAAGGACGTTACCATTATGGACAAATTTATTTTTTTGCAAAGGACTTAGTGACTTCATTTGTAAGAAAAGAAGCTGACTTGATCACATAATATAAAGGCAATAGTTCCAGCTTTAGATTCAGAATAAGTAAGCTGAAATTTTAGCTATGCTTGTCTAGTTGTCTTAATCTGAGATAGTTATTTAAACTCTCTGTCCCTCAATATTATATAAAATTGGATTAATCGGCACCTCACTGAAGAGGCATGGGCAGGAGGACAACAAGTATGACAATAATCTGGGCTACATAGTGAATTCTCAAGAGGTCAGTCAATCAATCAATCAATCAATCAATTAATCAACAGTACTTATGGAATATGATTGTTGAAAGAATTAAATGAGTTAATCCAAGCAAACCACATGGAAGAGGGTTAATAATTCATTACTGTTAAAACCCAGAACCTATGAGGGTAAAGTCACACATGAATACTTCTATTTATCTGACTTCTAATTACAGAAAACAGAGTTTACAGTCCCTAGGTCATCCTAAAGTTGTTCTATACATGGGTTGTTGAAATTGGGTTGTGTGAAAACCTTGTAAGAAAAAGAGCCCAAGCACATTAACCTTTCATCCAAACACATGTAGCTCTTGGTTACTAAAATGTATGCTCCTGTTTTCCTTGAGAAGTGTGGATACATTCTGGGAAAATTTCTGACTCTTTGAATATCAGAGACAGGAAAACCATAACATGGTTACTGAAAGTACTTTCAAACAGTGGGAATGTTACTCCATGAAAAATAGTTTTTTCAGACTGAAGTATTTGTTACTCATGGCAATGGAGTGGCTTAAACAGAGTAATCACAAGTTGCTAAAAGCAAGCCCTGGAAACTTCACTTTCCTTAAGTGGCCCTTAATGGGCACCTGTGGTCTTGGAAATTTCCCTTTTCCTTTACTCCAAGTGATTATTATAACCCCTATTTCCTAACATAAACCTTACCATAGCCCACAGTTCACCACATGGCAACTATGTGTCTCAATTATGACTTTTGCCAGTCACTAAATATATATTTTTCTTTTAATCTATTCTGGCCTATTGGTCTTTTAAGACAGTTGTTGTAAAACCATGCTTCGTGGACTTCTAAAGTAGACTATGGAGGCACCCTAGGAATTATCTACAAGGTTAGTTTCCCGCACGTTTCCTGAAGAGTCCATATTTATTTTTTTTTATAGTGTAAATGTCTATTGATTTAACTTGGAACAAAAGTTTGTATTGTTAAAATACAATATCAGGTTGTAAAACTCCTATCACAAACTTCAAAGTATTGCTATACTTCATAAATGTCAACATGTTAGAAACCAAATGATATTACTTTGAGTTTGACCTTAACTAGAATACAATATTTGGGGCAAAAAAGGAAAAAAAAGCCACCAAACAAGATGGAAAGAATACTCAATTACTCCCTTCAAATAAGTTTAAATGCAAAAGGGAGGACAACTATCATAGCATCATCACCTTTCCCATTTGTAACAAAGGAATGTTCCTTATTACCCACAGCAGTGTCCAGGCTGTGTCCACTGTAGATTGCTGATACCTTTGCTCCTGGCATGCTACTCTCAGGGCTTGCAAGGTTAGTTTTAACCATCTGGTGTCCTCAATGCATTGTACTCATATGGTTCATCCTACCAGTCTAGCACCTCCATACCACCTACACGTGGATTTCCATCCTGAGATTTCTCCCTTTTCCATCATGTGTTCATGTGGTCTCACCCTAGTTATGCATCTCACTGTCCACTGTACTACCCATGCCACACCTGCTAACCTAACCCCATCAGGCCTACAGGGATGGCTGACCATGTCAAAATTTTCTCTGCCTATTCTTTCCCTTCAACTACTTTTCTTTCAGTTACTGACAACTTTTTCCATAACCAAGCAAGTTCCATCACTTTTCCTGAGTCTCTGGCTTGTCTAGTCCCAAACACTTCTGCAGCTCTCTTTAATCCTGATAGCCACACAGTACCCCATAGCCTCTCCCTACCTCTGCCAGTTTTCCATTCCAGGTTGCTAGGCAAAGCAAGGGAAGGACTCTCCAACCTCCGAGTAGAACAGAATTGATTGGGATTGGCTACAAAGTAATGTCTGGGAAGCATGCACTCATTCAAGCAGTGGCTGTGTCCCCAGTTCAATATGGCCATCTGGCATTCCAGCGTGAAACCCCATGTCTTCTGCTCATGCTGGTATAAGGCAAGAAAGGGCCCAGAGTCACGTGATGGGCCTTTTACATGTCTCTGCCCCTCCAAAAGTCCCAGAATACCAAAGTCTCTTGCACCTTCCATGGGAACCTCAGCATCTTACAAATGCCAGCATCCCGGGTAAGATTAGGTAGCAGGAATAATTTACTTGGTGTCAAAGTTTCTTATTTCTAATCTGAATTGTTTTAGTTTAGTGTTTAAGTGTAGTTTTAAATATATAATTTTTCTAGTTTGTCTTCTGTTGCTGTGACAAAACATTCTGACAGACACCAACTTGGGGAGGAAAGGGTTTATTCAGCTTACATCTCCTGGGTCACAGTTCATAATTTAGGGAGTCCAAAGCAGGAACTCAGTGCAGGAACCTGGAGGCAGAAGCTGAAGCACAGGCCATGGAGGAATGCTGTTCACTGGCTTGCTCCCCTGACTCATACCCAGCCTTCCTTCTTATACAGTACACAACAACCTGCCCAGGGTAGCACTACTCATTGTGGGCTGGGCCCTCCCACATTGCCCGACAATCAAGACAATACTCCACAGACGTGGCCACAGGCCAATCCAATGGAGCCAATTCCCCAGTTGAGGCTCCCTCAACCCAGGTGTGTCAAGTTAACACTAAAGCTATCCAGCAAAATAATACTTTTTAATTCTTTGAGAATTCTTATTTCTAATCTGAATTGTTTTGGTTTAGTGTTTAAGTGTAGTTTAAAATATACAAAAATTTTAATTCTTTGAGAATTTCATAAAATGCATTCAGTGTGTTTTGATATATACCCTCCATTCTTCCCCATAACTCCTACAGATCTATCCCCCATCCTTTTCGACTTCATGTCCTATTTTTATCTACCTTAATTTTTATCACATCTTTGAGAATTTCATCCCATGTGTTTTGACCATATTCACTTCTTCCTCTACTCCTCTCAGGTCTACCCCATTTCCTACTGATCCAACTTTGTGCATCCCTTTTTTTCTTTAAAAGACAGTGGATCCAAGTTTTGATTCCCATATACTCTGGGATGTGTAGCTATCCATGGGAAGGTACTTGACCTACCAGGGTATACACTCTTAAAAAATTCTTTCTCTCCCATCAGCCATTAGTTTCCAATCGCTCCTTAGCTGTGGGTGAGACATAAGGCCCAACTCTATTCTCCATATTGATATTTTTGTCTGGCTTGAGCTTGTGCAGGTATTATGCATATTTTCGTAACTGTTATAAGATTACTTGTACAACTGACCTGTTGTGTCTGGAAAATACTGTCCCCTTGAAGTTATCTACCACCTCTGGTTCTTACAAACTTTCCATCTCCACTTCCACTATTTGTCTCATGTAGAAATGAGCATTCTGCAGTTTGTTACACTCTGGACATTTACCAGTTTCTTGTCACTGTATTGATTATTATCTGCTGCAACAAGTTTTTCTGATGAGGGTTGATAGGCATACAAATCTATGAGTATAATTATAAGTCATTAGGAATTTGTTAACACTATGTCCATTTAGCAGAACAATGGTAAGTTAGTTCTTCACCTTGGCCTATGACCTACCCAGACACAGGTTCTTAACCCTGATAATGGTGCCAGATATGTGTTTCATCTTATTGAGTAGCCTTTAAATCAATCCAAAAGTGGTTAAATACTTTCATGACATCTGTGCCACTATTGTACCAGTTGGCATATCTTGCCAGGCTACTCATTTTTGTAGCTTGCAGGGATCGAAGCTGAGTAAGACTGGTCATTATTTTTCTACCCCTGTAGCATGAATTGCACCTTTTTAGCACTATGAAAGTTAGCCAGTAAGGATGAAGATTATAGACTGCTACCAACTTGATTTTTCAATGTCCAGTGACTCAACATCAAACTTATTATTCTTGCTTCTGTTTTTCATTAATCTTGAAAAAGAAACCGTTAAAAGAGCTCTTGAGTCACCCCACACATTCTAGGTGCCTTGTGGAAATTTGATAAGGTCCAGGCCCGCCTGCTCTGTATAATGTTGGAACTACCCCTCAAGATTCCCGAAGAAGTGCACCCTGGAGAGGAGGTAGAGAATTTTGCCTTTCAGGCAGAAATTTCCCAACTCATGCCTCTCATCATCAGTACTTTCTATTCAAAAAAGGAGATTTTTTCTTCCGGAGTTGATCTCTAATGCTTCTGATACCATGAACAAGATTTGTTATGAAAGCCTGACAAATCCTTCCAAATTGGACAGTAGTAAACAGCTGAAATTTTATAGTATTCAAAACACTCAAGAATGCACCTTGACTCTGGTGTAGACAAGCACTGACATGATCAATGTTGACCTCATAAATAATTTAGAAACCATTGCTAATTCTGGCACTAAGGATTTCATGGAGGCTTTCCATGCTGATGCAGGCATCTCCATGATTGGGTAGTTTGGTGCTGGATTCTATTCTGCTTATTTAGTGGCAGAGAAAGTGGTTGTGATCACAAAGCACAATGATGATAAGCAATATGCCTGGGGATGTTCTGCTGGAAGATCCTTTACTGTATGTGCAAACCGTGGTCAGCCTATTGATCAAGATGCCAAGGTGATCCTTCGCCTCAAAGAATACTTAGGGAAGAAGAGTATCAAGGAATTTGTGAAGAAGCACTCACACTTCATAGGCTATTTCATCACCCTCTTTTTGGAGAAGGAACAGGAGAAGAACAATGATAATGAGGCAGTGGAAAAGAAACATGAGAAAGAAGAGGAAGATAAGGATAATGAAGAGAAACCTGAGATTGAAGATGTGGGACCAGATAAGGAAGTTGACAGTGGCAAAGATAATAATAAGAAAACTGTGAAGATTAAGGAGAAATACATTAATCAGCAGGAATTTGAGAAGACCAACTCCATTTGTACCAAAACCCCACATGACATCACTCGTGAGGAATATGGTCAATTCTATAAGATCCTAACCAATGATTAGGAAGATCAGTTTGCAGCCAAACACTTCTCTATATAGGTCAGTGGGAATTCACTGCATTGCTCTTCATCCCTTGGCAAGCTCCCTTTGGCCTCTATAAGAACAAGAAGAGCAACATCAAACTCTAAGTCCATCATGTGTTAAAAATGGACAGCTGTGATGATTGATACCAGAGTATATGAACTTTACCTGTGATGTGGTTGACTCTAAGGATCTGCCCTTGACCATCTCCTAAGAAATGCACTGGCAGAGTAAAATCTTGAATCAACCACAGTAATAACATTGTGCAGAAGTGCCTTGGTACTTCTTTGAACTGGCTTAAGACAAAGAAAACCACGAAAAAAATTCTAGGAGGCATTCTCTGAGGCATTTACTAAGAATCTAAACCTTAGAATTCATGAAGATTCTACCAACTTGGGGCTAACACCTCTCCAAACTACAGTACTATAATACAGAGATAAGATGATTTCCTTGATCAGAATTTGTCTCACATGAAGGAGACATAAAAGTTCTTCTGTTACATCACGGATGACAGAAAAGAGCAGATGGCCAACTCTGTCTTTGCGGAGCATGTGGGGAAGTAGTTTTTTTTTTTTTTTTTTGAGTGTATTGAGAAATGCTGTTGCTGCAGCTCAAGGAGTTTGAGGGGAAGAGCCTGGTCTCTGTGATCAAGAAGGGCCTGAAGGTACCAGAGGATGAAGAGGAGAAGAAGAAAATAGAAGAGAGCAAAGCCACTTTTAAGACATCCAACATGGAGTGCATCATGAAATCGCAAACATTACTAGAAAATTCTACAATGGGCTTCATGATGCCCAAAAGCACCTGGAGATCAACTCTGACCACCCCATTGTGGAGGCCCTATGGTAGAGAGCTGAGGTGGACAAAACCAACAAGGGTGTCAAAGACCTCACTGTACTGCTGTTTGAAACTGCTCTGCTCTCTTCTGATTTCTCCCTTGAGGATCCCCAGACTCACTCCAACTGCATCTACCACATGACCAAACTAGGCTTTGGGATTGGTGAAGATGAGGTAGCAGCAGAAGAGCCCAGTGCTACTGTTCCTGATAAGATATCCTGACTTGAGGGTGGTGAAGGTGCATCTCAAATAGAAGAGGTAGATTAGAATTCCCACTGGGAAGCTTGTGCCCTCTTCCTATGGCTCCTCCAGCAGCCTGAATGACTGGCCCTGATCCATCTGTCTTTCTACTGTTGTCTTAATGGTTACTATCTATTGTCTTTTTTGTCTCAAGGCAGGAAAATTCCCTTCTTCACTAAATAGTAGGTTTTGGTGCTGTGTATTTTGTTTTTATTCTGTATTTTGCTTCAAAATTCAAAGCAAAGGGTTTTTTTTTTTTGCAAAACAAATGAGGATAACAAAACAGACATGGAACTGATGTAGAAGATGGCCTAAGAGCCCAACTAAAGAAAAGGTTTGAATTATTTTTCTTTCTTTTTCAATATGTATTTTTATTTGAAATTTGCACATTTCATACAATACATCTTAATCATATTTAGACACCCTTGCTATCTGCAACCCCATAGCCCCTCACTGGATTTCATGCGTTCCGTTATATGCAATAAAGTCTATCTGGTCAAGTTTACTTCCCTAGATTTCCTGAAGTGTGAGTTCATCTGCTGCACTCTGGTTGGGCTACCTAGCCTCAATCTCTTTTAGAAGACAAACTGTCCCTTACCCAGCAGTGATCAGCTACTAAATAGTTCCCTAGCTAAGACAAGGACTTCTTGCCCATTTTCCTATTTCCGTGCTGGTTTTTGTCTGGTTTGTGTTTGCATGGGTCTTGTACATGTTGTTGTAATGTACATCTTGTACATGATTGTTGTAAGTTCATATGAGCAATTTTTCAGAAACCTGGAAATCTCTGCTTTCTTGGGGTCATCTACCACCCCCAGATCTTACACTGTTTCTCTCCCCTCTTCTGCAATGGGCCCTGAGCTCTGAGTGACAGAAGTTTAATATGAGAGGCCTATCCAGGGACACACACTCTGAGCACTCTTATTCTCTATATTTTGGCCAGTTGTGCCTTTTTGTGTTAATGGTCCTCTGTTGCATGAGGAAAGTGCCACCCCAGGTGTAAAGCCTGAAAACCATGACAATGGCTGGCACCCCAAACTATCTCTATTAGTATAGAAGTGGAACTTTTATCTTGGGGGAAATCAACAGCTGTCTAATTGGCCTTAAAGCCTACTCAATGGAAGGAAAGTGTGTGGTACTGTAATCATAGCCAAATATGCATGCATGGAGAGGTCATAGATCCTAGACAAGATCCTACATTTGTCACATCCCTAGACAAATGTAATTTCTTTTTTCTTTCAAAGCCAATTTTTTATTGAAGTTTGTGCATTTCATACAAATTTTCAAGTCAAATCTAGGTCCATGCTCCCTCCTGCCCCCCACCCCACCAGAGCTCATGCATTCTGCCAAACATATTTTTCATCGTTTTCTCAGTATCGCTCAAAATTCTCGATGCAGAAGTTTACTGTTTGGGGCAGAAGTTCACCATTTCAGTCAGTTCTTTGACCTAGTCTTGTTGTTGTTGCTGTTGTTCCTTCCAATATGCATTAATTCAAAATATGCATACATGCATGTCACATATATCAAAGGTTTTAGCATCTTCAGCTTGTGATTTTTTTCTTTATTAGGCTGAAAGATGTCACGTTTGAAGTCTCCTCCTTGGCAAGCCCTAACCACCAACAGTTCTGGCCTTGTGTTCCACATTGGGGTTTTCCCTTCCTATGGTCACCAAATGAGATCCAGTAAGCACCACGTCCTATCTTGATCTTCCTGTACTGGTCTCCATGATACAGCCTGGGTAGTCCAACAATGGCAGTCTGTACTCTGAAGAGGCTGAAACCCCAGTAGTAGCTCAGTCCACAAGTTGGATGTCTCAGCAGTCCCCATTTGAAACTGAAGTTTTGGAGGATTCTTGGAGAGACATGAGTCTTCAGTCCATATTGGAAGGTTGAAAAGCTGTGTCTCATGTCTTTGAAGGATTGCAAAAACAGTGGCAGCCACGGTGTAGCTGCACTTACCAGCAAGATGGGCAAAACAACTATGATTTTTAGTATTTTATTTTATTTTTTTTTGTCATTTTACTAAGATCTCAAGTTTTATACCTGAAGTACAATTTCCCAGGACTTACTACTTATTAATTTCTGGTTATACTTTTCTTTTGGATATTTGTGGCCACACAGTTAGCCCAGATTAATCAAGGTTTTTTGTATTCTCAAGGTCAGTTGAGGATCTGGTCCTCAAGGGTCACTCAGGTTTGAGGGGGAGCTCCTGGCTCCTTTTGGCTTTTCAATCACCAGTTCCATCCCCTCAAGGATAAAGTCAGGTCTTGCTAGACCAGGCTTCCCTTTTTGAAGCATGAGCATGCTTTCCTCTTTATAGACTGGACACTGCCTGAAGTCCCATTAGTGGATCTTCAAGACCTCCCTGCACAGGAAGACTGGTGACTCAAATTTGCAGGACATTTCAAGAAATGACCCCATGCGTAATCCCCTGGGACTTAATTGACATTTGAGGGCAAGGAACAAAGTTATCCTTTAAGACCCTCAGCCAAATTGGTATGGATTCTACAATTAAGGTACTATTTATTTTCAGAGGTAGGAAACTTTGGTATATGGATGGAGGGTATGTATGCACAGGTTAGAGTAATATAAGATCAAAGGAATGAGGAAAAAGCTGATTTGTCATGACATTGTGTCTGACCACGGTATTTATTCTATGGGAGTGCTTCTTAGTATTTCTTGTGCAGGCCTGCTTGAGCTTTTGTCCAAGCATTTTCTAAAATATTACATAGCAGTTAAATGTATCAGGCTGGTGTAACTTAGCCTTTCTGGATGCTTAATGACCATACTTATTGCCCATACCAAATTGGCCAAGGGTCTTAAGGGAGAACTTTGCCATAAGATAAGTATTTTACTGATGCACACAGTGATTAAGAAAATTTCCCAATGTCTAAGAAGAAGTAAACATAAGAGCCAGAATTCTACCCCGGATATCTGGTATCAGAGCACATAAATAGATGAGGATTGAAATTCTGCATGGCCCACGTGGAACATTCACTCCCACCCTCACCCTGTTCTGAGAATGCAAGAATTGGTGGTTTTATTTCCAATGCTGTTTGCTGTCAATTGACTTCTCAGAGAGAGCTCAGAGTGTTTTACTAATATCTTTGAAGTTTCTGGAGGTCCTGAGTTTGTCTCTTCCTCAGCATTGGTAATAATAATGTAATTCATTTTCTGCACAGACCTTTAACTGAATAAAAAACCTTTATCATGGTATTAAATAACTAGTAGACACTATCTTATTATGTCTCATGAAATGATGGGATCAAGTCCATGTATAACACTGATGGAGGCCTGTGATATTAACAGCAGGTTGGCTTCATGATGTTCTCTGAGCTCATTCAGCTACATTTATACACCCTGTCCTATCTTACCTATAAGTGTGCAGGAATGCTAATAATTTGCAAGGCTGTATTCCCTTGAGTAATAATTTTATAGATTATGACTCATAGTAGGAATGTAATGTACACATATAATGAATCATAATAAATGCACACAATACATACGCATGCACATACACAAGTACAAATTTTTGATAAGAGAATATTTTGTGCAAATACATTCCTATAATTTTGTCTTGAATGTAAAAATTCTTATTGTTGTGCTGAACAGATAGATTCTCAGACACTGCTTATGCCCTTGTAATAAATATGAATATAATGAAAGGAAAGAAAAGTGCTGCAGACAAAACTTCCGGACAAGAGCTGTCTGAAGGTAGTCCCCATGGAGACAATGAGACAGGCACTGCAGAAAGATGCCAGGTCTTTCTTTTTGATTTAGTCGGTTTTCCAGAAGAATACTTTTAGGCAAAGTAGATATACAGGTTGGTACTTCTGGTCTGGGAGAGAGGAATTCAGAAAGAGGCTTTGGGGGCTGAAACCACTAGCCTGTATCTCATCAGAAAGCCCTTCAACTTAAGTCTAAGAACAAATTAACTATGTTCTTCCTGGTGCAAGAGGGACCTTGTTCTGTAGTTATTAAAGGGGAAGCTGGAATTGTTTCTTACAAATATCTGAGTGGTAAGAATTTTCCAAATAATCACCTTTTCCAGGACAAATCAAGTGAGATTCCTGCCACGGCTCAGGTTGAGATCCCGTAGTCATCATGTTTCACTGCCATAACACGTGTCACATGGCATGTTAAGACTGTTTTATCATTTAACCACAGTATTTAGCACAGTGGTTGGAATACATATATACATGCTGATTGTCTGTCTGAATGACTGAATATTTAAGTTTCTGCTCTACTTTATGTCTGAAATTATATAGTCCCATGGCATACTGTATTCTTAACACCATCACAGTACTTACAAAATGAAGATGCTCAATGCTTTTAGAATCAAGATAGCTTAAATTAGAGGTCTTCTGAGTTCTTCTTTATGCTTTATTATCTGAAACATTGAAATAATGATCTAACTTTTACATAGATTTCTGTGACAATTAAGTTAGTTAATGCTTACAATTCTTGGGTAGGTACATAGCACACACATAGTATTATCAATAATATTATTACAGTCATGATTTCCAGAACAGTTCAGGGGGACATGATTTTTGAACTGTTCTTGTTTTGGTCAGGTTTGGCCCTGAGATTTGATATGGGTTTGATGTTTGATAGCTATTCCTATAGGTTTTTGTGTCCCAGATCCCCTCACATTGCTTTTGTTACAGTTAGAGACTCTGTAAGTTACTAAAGGTGCAGCTGACCTTGGATATCATTCCTACTATACTGATAACATAGCTAATATGTATTCATCTTTAGGCCCACTGAAAGTTAGACAGAGTAAAACCATTAGGTAGCACTAGCCAAGTTTGTCTGGAAAGCAATCATGCTTTATAAGTAATGACATAGGAACCTCTTTCCCCTTCTAGTGGAGTTTGATCTCTACTCCTCTCCCATCTTACCTCTTCTCTTGCTTGGGTCCATGATGGAAGCCAGAGACAAGAATTAAATAGTAAAGAAACAGGACAGAGGAGGCATACGGATGGCTTGTGTTCTTCCCTCAGAAAAGGATGAGGTGCTTATCCTGATTTCTCAGGCTATTTCCATCTTATTTTCCTCTTAACCAACACTAAAGTTATTATTTGTGGAATTTATTCTGGAGCTTCTGGCAAGGGTACGAAGCTGAAGCGCAGCAAGTTGGAAATTGAAACATGAATTTGGCATTGACAGACTGTAAAGTCAGACACTTTCCCTCTAAGTGCCTTAGTCTCAATTCTGTGAGTTATATGAATATCTGATCTGTAATTTTCAAAATCTGTATGAACACTATAATTACATAACAGATTCACAATGGAGTTTCAGAGCAGAAAATGCTTATTAATATGTAGGAATTTATATTATTTATCTACATGGTTCTTAGAATCTACAAGTTTTGCTTCCCCTGTTGTAGAAAAACAACTATCTCAATTCTCAAAGTTCCTTTTCTTTGGACCAACAGCACAGGTTTCCCACTTCAAATATATCCTACAACTTCATAATTACCTGTCCAAACAAAAACGAGGCACAGAGAGGACTGGGCCTCCATTAAGAAACTGATAGAGTGTCTTAGTGCTGTAGTATATTCCTCTATAGATAAAATATAGTTTATATTATATATATGAAGATTACAGAAAAGTAAGGAGAGCTGAATTTCAGATGCCATGCAGCAAACATTTAAGACAAGCCCAAAATGATAATGGAGATTTGAACAGTCAACTCACACTGTGTTCTGATGAGAACAATCTAGGAAATGGGTCACTTGAAGAAGATCCACTGATCATTCGGTTGCTTGATAGCAATGTAAATTAGCAAGGTTGTATTGATTTCCCACTGACACAAAATGGGTTGTTCCACTGTTAAAAACTACCATACTGCTAAACAGACCCATTAAGGGAAAATGGTACAAATAGAAATAAAAATTTGGCACCTCCTAAATTACTAACCCCAGTTTCATAAACAGTCATCCAATTACAGAACAAAATAGAGTAAAATAAAGGGAAAAGGAAAACTGCACCCATATTGAGTGCCAATACTTTTCTCATTCAAATCTTTCAGTGACTCAGGGCTGTAGACTTAAGGTAACTGCTATTGGGCAAGACTCCATTTGCCCACTTTTGTGCAAGGGTTGTGTGGCTCTTTCTCTAGATATATAATCAGTCATGTTTTCTTTTATTTTTTTTTTTACAAAGGACCAGATGCGAAATAATTTAGACTTTGGAAGCATTCAATGATTTTTATTATTGGTGGTGCTATTCATTCTACCACACTATCTTCTTTTAAAATTAAGAAATCAAGATTAGCCTTAGCCTTTTATGGCCATGGTATCCCTCCAACCCATTTAAAATGGAACCTCAGCACCTAAGGCTCACAGAACCACACAGAACAGGTATAGAGAGAATACTAATAAATCCCTCAACTCTCAACAATTAAGCTTCCTCATACAGCAGAGTGAGATCCACACTGTAGTCTCTGTCCCACAGGACTCTTACACTAAACTTTACCCACCTATGTCTTGGGGACAATTGCAGAAGAGGGGACAGAAAGCCAGGGCTGGTGCATGACCATAAGGAAACAGGCTTTCAGGCTTTGGGGCATTTGCTCATGAACTTGCAAAATTCTGACAGTATGCACAAGATACATGCTGACTCAATAAGAAAAAAAACCTAACACAGAACAGAGGAGGCCCCCAACTCTAGCTAAGGCCCCCAACTCTAGCTAAGGAACTATTGGCAAAAGATTACTGTCAGACGAGGGAGAATAGCTCTTCTTTACATTACTAGTCATCCACTGACTAGACTCCAATGGATGAACTTACACTGAGCAACATCTGGATATAAATGGTTGACCAGATAGGACTTAACATATATGACAGAATATCTGGTGAGGGGAGCTATGAAGGGTAGGGAGAGGGTAAGGCAGTCTAAATTTCATTAAGATGTATCATATGAATGTACAAAAACTCAATTAAATTTGGGGAAATATCAGGGTAAGTGAGATGGCTCAGCCAATAAGAGCCCTGGCTATTCTTGCAAAGGACACAGGTTCAGTTCCCAGCACCTACCTGGTAGCTGACAACCATTTGTAATTCCAGTTCCAGGAAATACATCACCATCTTCCATCCTCTTGCACTTTCATACATGCAAGTGTAATACTCATGCCCATAAAAATTAATGAATGATGAACAAATGAACAAACAAATGTAAGAATGAATAAATACATAAATATATAATTAAATTTAAAAATCATCCTTAGCTCATGGACTTTGCTCTGTGGACTGCGGCTTGTCCACTTGCATATGACTACCCTGAAGACACATGATCTGAGATATAGACATCTTTCATATCCTTTCTAATGACCCTTGGCTTTGGCTCTAAATCTAGAAGTGGAAAAGAGCAAAAGACCAAGTATTAATTTTCGGTGTACCTGTTTACTTTTGCCTACTTCATTTATTTGTGCATGTCAACTGATTGCTTAGATTATCCCAGACACTATATTGCCTCATTCAGTTTTACATCATTGTAAAGTACAAGTTCTTATGATGGAAGAAAATAATACTTGAAGGAATAAAACAACTTGTCCTAAGTCATGAGCTAGGAAATAATAGAGACAGCAACTGAGTGCAGGGTCATTAATGCAAAAACCCAAATAAGTAATTACTATTTGGTTTCACAAAAGAGTTGCTGTGTTTTACATATGAAACACCTGTAATAATATCTGATATATATCATGAATAGGAAAAAATAGAGATGGAGAAAAGCATGAAGTAGATTTTATAGTAGACTATTGGTGCAACTAGAGTTTCCTTGTAGCCAGGACAAAATAAATAGTACTGATAATTTCTGTGAAAAATTAGAAGTTTATTCCAGAACCAAATAATAAAGTGAAAGTAGTATTCCTGTTTCTGAGGTTTTGCTCTATGTAAGTTAAATTGGTTGTTACTTGGCTGGCTTTGTGTGTGCTCTGTGCCTGGAACTGCTCTCAGGACTGAAGATTCTGATACAACTCAGATACACTCTGGAGTGACCAGGAGGTCACAATCTGGGGAAGTACACAGACAGGTCAATATCTGACTCTAAAACATTGTAGACAATGTAATTGCTCCCTAGAGGTACACACAGAGTGGAATAAAAGTTCATTTGCTAATTTCTCCTATGTGTACTGCCTTTCATAGATTATAAAGTGCTGATGCATTTATTACTTCATTTAATCTTCATAACAGCCCTAAAAATTAGGTGATACAATCATTATGTTACCACTGGGAAAATCAGTGAAGTAAATGAAGTAACTTACTTGAAATCAAGTTTTGTCCACGTTTTGTGTACCTGTCAGGTTCCATTGACTTCCTTGTAGAAAGGAGAGGCCGTCAATTTTGTCTAGGAACTTAGACCAGGTTTTCTAAAGGAGATTACTTTTAAGGAAGGTCTAACAGTTTGAGAAGTATTTGAATAAGAACAGAAGAGGAGAGGGGGCTGGAGAGATGGCTCAGCGGTTAAGAGCAACGACTGCTCTTGCAGAGGAACCAGGTTTGATTCCCAGCACCCACATGTCGGCTAAGAACCGTCTTAAACTACAGTTACAGGGGAATCTGAAGCCCTCTTCTGACCTTCGCGGCATTGCATGACATGGGTGCACCAACCTACATGCAGACGGTACACTCACACACATAAAAAAAGAATGAAAGAGGAGCATGACTGTATGGAGACTAAATAATAGATCTTAAGAAAGATGGATGAGGGAGGTTCTGCTAAGAGTGAAAAGCTTAGTAAAGCTAAGGTCTCATTTTGTGACCAGATAGTAAAGCTGGTGGAAACTGCTACACCTTACAGATGTAATAGATAGGGTTATCTGCAAGGGCAGAAAAAGTTTAGAAATTTTATAATTCAGTGGCTTTTTCTGCTTAGCCACCATCAAACCCTCCCACCCCACTGTATAGATGAGGACGCTAAGCCCATAGAAGGTTAGAACTGAGAGGATGACTGTTAAGTCAAGGCTTTTCACTTGGCTTATTCCTATACTTCCTTTTTCTTGCAGAACCTTCTTATATCTCAGATATGACTGAAGCCTTATGTTGTTGATTGGGGATCTACCACTACCCTATCATGTTAATATCCTATGCCTTTATGTTACCTACAGAGTGTTTACTCCCAAGGCCGTACCTGCATCCACCAGAACTCCCTGGCCTGACACACTGGTGGCCCTTGATAAAAGTATGGGAAACAAAATAATAATTCATAGCTCTTGAACACAGTCTCAAACCAGAATTTGTGTTGGACAAAACTACACTTTTTCACCCCTAAAATTATTTGAGAATTTTGAATAGTTTTCCACATTTCAGAGATAGGAAAACTAAATTTAGTTTCTAAATTGTAAAGAGAGTAAAAAAACAGTGTAGTCAATGATTGCAAACACATCTTTCTCACCCTGAAGATCTTTCTACCATTCTACTCTATCTCCTCCATTCTTTCTCACCAATCATTAAATGAAATAAACACAATATCATTTCCACTTTATATACCCATGCTGCCAAATATGGTAGCTACTACCTCCTAGTGGCTATTTAACTTGCAATAAGGTGAAACACAACTTAAAACTAAATTGCTCAGTTTCACTACCCATAGTTGATAAGTTCAAAAATCTCCTATTGTGGAGAGTGTGAATATAGAACTCAAAGAAAATTTTATTAAATATATCTAGTCCAAAGAAGTGAAAGAATATATTTTAAAGGTGTTGATGAGATAGTGGTTGAAAATGCCAAACATAACAAATCTGATTAGTAAAATAATAGCAAGGAAAAATATCTTATTCAGCCTTGATACATGAATA
This sequence comes from Rhizomys pruinosus, assembly GCA_009823505.1. Taxonomy (NCBI): domain Eukaryota; kingdom Metazoa; phylum Chordata; class Mammalia; order Rodentia; family Spalacidae; genus Rhizomys; species Rhizomys pruinosus. The sequence continues at coordinate 2,978,711 of VZQC01003744.1, read as the reverse complement.
TGGATAACATACTCCACATATCAGCAATTTACAAATCACTGGGCCAATGGAAAAGAGAAAATGTTTTGATTGTAATTTGCTATGTTCATATCCTATTCCAGTCTCTTACTCTGTCACATTTAACAGTCAACTATTTCTTTTTGCCCTTCAAAGTGCAGGGGGTTTAACTCAAAAGCCTTCCTAAGCTGTCTGTTCTAGGGGGCCTATGAATCAATGGCTGAATTTTCACAAAATTAATTTGTTCATCTCTGTGAAAAGAGTTGAGAAAAAGGCTAAAAATTTAGATTGTGAAATCCCAATTGCTCTGAACTAACTGTGCAAAAATAATAGGTTAAGTCTAAGAAATAGGCACTTACTTCTTGGCTTGCAGAAAGCTCTCAATGTATACTTGTTTAGGGCTTATTCATGTTTCTTTTTGTCCTTTGGCAGTTTCTTAGTCTTCTCTCAGTGGTTCATAAAGGTAAAGTCTTTGTCTAATATTATGTAATATTAGCCAAAACAGTTTAATAAAAGATAGTTTTGGCTTTGTAAATATGCCTTTTTCTTGAAATACAAGTAATAATTAACAATTATCAGGCATCTGTGTGTCAGAAATAATTTAGTACCAAACTTTCCCTGCCTGAAGGGAAATTTATGTTTCTTGAAATTACTTTCAGTTAGAAACTTGTGCATGCTTCAAATGGGAGGAGATCATTTTATTATCTGACTATCCAAGCAGACAAAAGCTAAAACAGTTTTGAGAGGACTTAATAGAAGGAATGATCTCCTTGACATGCTGAACAACAGGTTCTGAGTCTGAAAACCTTGGGGCAATGCTAGGAAGCAATATGTCCCTTTTGCTTTTGTATTTCCCAGGATCCACATCTCCTTAGCTGCCTTGCTTCAGTCTACTCTCTTGTATCCTCTCTATTTACGTTCATTGACTCTTGACTCTCCCTCTCTCAGGGCCTTTTCTTTTTTATATTTTATTTTTATTTATGAGTGGGGAGTGTTGAATCTTCTGGAGGTGGAGTTATAGGTGGTTGTGAATTACCAGATATGTGGGTGCTGAGGATTGAACTTCGGTCTTCTGGAAGAACAGGAAGTGTGCTTAAACATGGAGCTATCTTTCCAGTACTAGGGTATTGCCATTTTAATCATTAGAGAAGGAAAAGAAAACACTGGGTACTGGATTAGGGTCCTGATCAGTCAAACTTATAACTAAAGTATTTTATCTCCTCTCTCTCTCTCTCTCTCTCTCTCTCTCTCTCTCTCTCTCTTTTTCTCTCTCTCTCACTCTCTCTCTCTCTCTCTCTCAATGTAGTTATTTATCCAACTTTATAAAGAAACACACTCAAGATTTACAAAGCTTGTATTTTCTCGTACTTGGAATTGAAGTAATTTATTCTAAATTTGGGGCTTTTGTTGCTGGTGAGTCTGCAGCTCACATAAAACTGTGATTTTATCTTTCAAGATATTAACACGTATGGGTAGTATATTAGTCACTTTTCTGTTGCTGTGATAAAACACTATGACCAAAGGAACTTATAAAAGGAAGAGTTTATTTGAGTTTATGATTGATGGTTCCAGGGAATTAGAGTCCATTGTGGTGGGAGGCATGGCGGCTGGAGACTGGAGCAGCAAACCGAGTGTCACATCTTGCAATGAGCACAGGAAGCAGAGAGAGAGCAACTGGAGACCTCGAGGCTTGTTAAACTCATTAAGCCTGCCCCCAATAACGTACTTCCTCTAGCACGGCCACACCTTCTAAGACCTCCAAAAACAGTGCCACCAACTGGAGACAAATGTCTGAATACTTACAGCCTATGGGGGACACTCATTCAAACCACCACATTCCACTCCCTGGCCCCCATAGGCTCCTGACCATATAAAATGCAAAATGCATTTAGTCCAACCTTAAAAGTCCCCACAGTCTTTACCAGTTTCAATGCCATTCAAAAGTCCATAGTCCAAAGTCTCTTCTGAGACACAGGCCAATCTCTAAACTGTAAGCTCTTGTAAAATCAAAAGACAAATTACATACTCCCAATGTACAGTGGAACCGAATACACATTCCCATTCCAAAAGGGAGGAATAGAGGCATAGTGAGGAAATACTGGACCAAAACAAGATCGAAAACCAGCAGGGCAAACGCCAAGTCCATTAGCTCCATGTGCAACTTCTGGGACTTGACTTCCAAAAGGCTTAGATGGCTCAGCTCTTCCAGCTTTTCTTGCAACATACTTCTCTTTCTTAGGCTGGTACCACTCCCTGTATGCAGCTCTCCTTGGCAAATATCTCACAGGTCTGGCATCTCAAAAGTCTTCTTGGGGTCTCCGCTGCCAACCAGGCTTCACATTCACAACTTCACGCGATGACCTATCAGGGTCTTCTTTATTCAGGGACGCCCCTGCAGCACTCTGCCTGACCTTGGCAGCTCTCTGAAACCCTGGAGGAAGAACTGATGACCCCTTCACTCTTGCAAACTTCATGCCTCTCAAGCCAGCCAACTTAGCATCAGGCAAGCATTTGGGCTGTGGACAAACTGCTGCCAGACTCTTTATCAAAATATCCCGGTTGCTACCTAAGTCTTTATTTTCCTCTGGAACCGCATTTTTTGCAGTCATGCTTTCTTCCAGGCTTCTACTAAAATGGGGGCCATTTTAGTAGAAGCCTGGAAGAAAGCATGTACAGTAGTCAACAAGCACATTACAGTAGTCAACAAGCTTTTCTAGGCCAAAGTTCCAAAGTCTTCCACATTTCTCCAAACATCCACATGGTCAGGTTCTTCACAGCCAACAGCCCACTCTCTGGTACCAAATTACTATATTAGTCACTTTTCTGTTGCTGTGATAAAACACCATGGCCAAGGAACTTATAAAAGGAAGAGTTTATTAGAGCTTACAATTGATGGTTCCAGGGAATTAGAGTCCATTGTGGTGGGAGGCATGGCGGCTGGAGACTGGAGCAGCAAATCGAGGGTCACATCTTGCAATGAGCACAGGAAGCAGAGAGAGAGAGCATCTGGAGACCACGAGGCTTGTTAAACTCACTAAGCCTGCCCCCAATAACGTACTTCCTCTAGCACGGCCACACCTTCTAAGACCTCCAAAAACAGTGCCACCAACTGGAGACAAATGTCTGAATACTTACAGCCTATGGGGGACACTCATTCAAACCACCACAGATAGTGTACAAAAAACTTATTTACTAGTGTAAGTCTATTTAATTCTGAAAATATTAAAGTGCATATATTTAGAAGCAGCTTTATTTGAATGGAAATCTTAGGTAGTTATTTAAAATGCATGGGCTTTGGAAACAGACATCCTGAATGTATCCTAAGCTCTGTAATTACTCTGTGAAGTTGATGAATATTTAAGGCATAAAATCAAGTTGGACAGAAGCCTTTGTCTCTAGTGTTCTCGGAATTGAAGTTCCAGCTTGTTACCTAGCACATAGTTTTACCATTATTTTCATTTTACAAAATCAGGAAATATTGATGCTCACTGTAATCCAGACTTTGTTTCTATGGCTTTTGGAGGCCAGGTTTTCTTATATCTCAAAATGACAAATGAAGAAGTTAGAGGACTGAAAGCATGCTAAATGTCAGAGCTGAAAATTTTTCTGAGTGTCCAAAGAGTGTTACTGAAGTAAGGCCTTGTGTAAGAATACATGTTCAACTAATAGTAGAATTAAGAGTGGTTGTTGCTGCAGAAATATGAGCCTAAAGAGGTCAAAATATTAATTAAGTGACTCTGGAATTCCACTAAGTAGTCTTGCTTTCTTTTCCCTTGATTTACTGAGTCAACTCTTCTAAGTATATCTTCCTACCTGCCACCACTCCAGTTTGAACCATGTGAGTCACTCTTAGCCAGGGAACTGAGAAGACTAATTACTTTCCAAAATACCTCAGTCCCTTAGGGAGCAAAACTGTTTTCTTACCCATGCCCACACAGCCAATAGAAAACACTCACTAAAACAACTGAGTAATACTTGTAGAAAGGGCTTGAATTCCAATACCATGCACTATTATTAGGTTATCTTTTTCATTGGGCCAAAATTATGGAAAGGACAGTTGCTATTGTTTCATATTAAAAGAGGCAATTCAATACAAACAAAAGTATAGCTATAAGAAAGTCTGGAAGATATCGTTGTGTCTTGGTTTATTAAGGATATGAGCCTGTAGTTTTCTTTATTGTCATTGTGTCTCTACCTGATTTTGTTATTAAAGTGATACTGGCTTCTTAGGAGGAGTTTTTGGAATTCTTCCTCTGTATCTTGTTGAATAATTTATGAAGTATTGGTTGTATATCCTCTTTGCACGTTGTACTAGATAGCTTTAGTGTCAACTTGACACAGCTGGGTTGAGGGAGCCTCAACTGGGGAATTTCCTCCATTGGACTGGCCTGTGGCCACGTCTATGGAGTATTGTCTTGATTGTTGAGCAATGTGGGAGGGTCCAGCTCAATATGGGTGTTGCCACCCCTGGGCAGGTTGTTGTGCATGGTATAAGAAAGCAGGCTGGGCATGGGCCAGGGGAGCAAGCCAGTAAGAAGCATTCCTCCATGGCCTGTGCCTCAGCTCCTGCCTCTAGGTTCCTGCCCTGAGTTCCTACCTTTGGCTCCCTGAGTGATGAACTGTGACCGAGATGTGAACTGAATAAACCCTTTCCTCCCCAGGTTGGTGTCAGTCAGACTGTTTTGTCACAGCAATGGAAAAGCAAACTAGAACAGATATCTGGTAGGATTTTATTGTGAATCCAACTGGACCTGGGATTTTATTCATTATAAGGTGCTGTATTACTGTTTCAAATTTCTTACATGTGGTTTTCTTTGAAGATTTTAAAAATACTTATTTTAATAAAAGTTAAACATATAAAACTGAAATTAACATATATCTTACGAACTGTCATCTTCCAATGCTAGAAGATCCCTTTTTCAATGCATGTATTTGGCTTAAATTCAACTTTGGGATAACCATGATGGTTATCATCATGGGATTACCATGGGTAATCATCATGGGATAACCATGATGCTCCAACAAATGCTGGCAACTTGATCTAGTTAATAAAAATGACAGATTAATGCACAAGAAAAACAAGAAAATTTTAATCATGACATGAAAATTCAGTACTCTTGTTCAGTAATTTAACTTTTTTTAACAAAAATAGTATCTACACTGCATATTGGGTTATACATCAGCTTTTTGTTTTCCCATATAAACATAACACATCCAAATAAATGGCACCACTGCCATTTGAAAAGTCAACAAGGAAAAACAAGCATCCAAAACAAAACACCGAACAAGAAATACCTTAGAAGGGGAGCTCATCCTAAACATGCTTTTATATATAAAATTAAAATTCAGTGACAAAAAGTAAGAGGTGAGTCAATTGAAGAGATGGTCTAGTAGGCCCAAGAAACAATTTATTCAAGGAAAAACTGCAAAACAAACTTTGCCATTTATAAATTAACCTATACTTAGGCTTGTCTGGACAATGGCTAGTTTTTAAAATTGAAAATAAAAAAGAGAAAAGATCTCTTTAGCAGGTTTGTGTTTTTACTTAGATGTTCCAATGAATTGTTAGAGTGAGTTAAGTGCAAAGCATCTGAAAATTCCAAGTTATGACTTAAAATGTCTTTATATAATATCAGGTAAGTGGGAGACTAAAGATTAACAAATCATCTGAATGCTGATTTATGTAGCATCTACTCAGAAACGTTGCCTTGTTCAACCAACTCTGAGAGAGCTGTGTAAGTAGTAATGAAAAATTAAACAAAACGCAGTTATCAAATGTCATTTCTTCAAGTTTCATTCTGCTGCTGTCAAACAATGACAACAATGAATTTTCCTTACTCATCTAACAAATAATTTACCTGTAGAAAAACATAAGGATAAAAAAGTAAATGTAAAGCCCTGCAGAGATGAAATCCAACAGCTTTTCTGATTAGTGAGGCATCAAATGCCTGACATTGTATTTAGATGTATCTTGTATTGTGTCCTAGGCTTGTCCGCAATTCCACAAGTTCCTATTCCAACTTTGCCATTACACTTTCAAGTGGAGCAAAAATACTCTTCTCTACCTACAGAAAACAAAAATAGAAATCATTTGTGATTTTAACCTTTTCTATTAACATATATTCAAGTTCTGATATTTATAGAAAGAAGTACACTGCTGTTTGTTGAGTAAATAGATGGTATCATGCTGTAAACTACAGAACTTGTGGATTGTAGAAAATATCATCACATACTAGTAATACTCATAAAGCTTAAGACTATCTCAAAATTTCAGGTTTTCATTTTAAAATACTATTTAAAGTATGAACTATCTATTTTGGTATAAACAGAGAGCACCGGCTGTAATGAATTTTATAGTGAGGTCTGCTGTGATATCTTAATCATCAAGTCCTTGCGCTTTGTAAGAAACAGGATACCGAGCTTGGAACTGAGGTTTGAACACAGAGGCTGTGGACAACTGCTGTCTGAGCAGCTGGGGCAGAGCGGGTGTGGACTGGCATGTCAGCACAGAGTATTCTGAGAGCTGGGACCTGACATTTGAACACAGAGGCTGTGGGCAACTGCTGCCCAAGAAGCTGGGGGAGAACATGTGTGGACCACCGTGTCAGCCCAGAGGGTTCTGGGAGCTAAGAGCTGAGGTTCAAACACAGAGGCTGTGGGCAACTGCTGCCTGAGAAGCTGGAGCAGAACATTTTGGCCCAGAGGATTCTGGGAGCTAGGAGCTGAAGTTTGAATACAGGCAACTGCTGCCCGAGCAGCTGGGGCAGATCATGTGTGGACCACCGTCGGCCCAGAGGGTTCTGGGAGCTGAGAGCTGAGGTTCAAACAAGGAGGCTGTGGGCGACTGCTGCCCAAGAAGCTGGGGCAGAGCATGTGTGGACCAGCGTGTTGGCACAGAGGATTCTGGTAGCTGGGAGCTGATGTTTGAACAAAGAGGGGCTGAGAGGGGCTGCAGGTAACTGCTGCCTGAGCAGCTGGCGCAGAGGGTACCAGTGCACAGGCTAAGCAAGCAACTCAACCCCCCACCCCCTGTCAACTGGAAATCTGGAGAGAGTGGCTGGCAGCAGAGGGAATACAGTGCTCAGAAGGTGTCACCTGGGTTGTTACCCACCCAGTTCATGCAGAACAGAAAGGGAAGAGTGAACTATACCTTCCAATATATAACCAAAATTGAAAGCCTGAAACCTAGACAAGTCAACACTCCATATATAAGGAGACTACAAAGAAGGCACCTGAAGGAATCAAGGAAAGCAATCCTTCAAACAGGTGAAGAGACATTCAAGATTTGTATCAGGACACAGGCAAAAGGCAAACCACATGCTGAGAGCACAATGAAGAACAGTATGGGAAAAGCACAGAATAACTCCACACCAAACTCTACTGAGTCTGTGGAGGACTTCTACAATGGGATCTCCCTAGAGGTAACCCAGGACACAGATCATAGAATAAAAATCACAGATATATTCAAAGAAATCATAGAACTACAGGGATAGAATGAAAAACTCAGAAAGGACCTAGACGGAGACAATGACAGATTTCGGAATGAAGTAAAAGGAGAAAATGGCAGACTTTGGAAAAAGCTAGAAGAAAATAACAAACAACGGAAGGAAGTGGAAACACTAAAAAGATACCATGCTGAAATGAATAAAGGAAACCAGTGACTGAAACAAGGAGCTACAAGAAAAGATTGAGAAGCTCCAAAAAGAAGTGGAAATAGTAAAGAAAACACAGGAAAAAATGAAAAAGGAAATCAGTCATTCAATCAAAGGAAAGAATGGGAAAAAGCCTCAGAAGCAAAATGGAGGAAGCAGAAAAAAAGAATATCAGACATAGAAGATAACACAAAACAAATAAAAAGCTCAAGTAAAGACTATGAAAAATTTAAAAACACACAAGAGGGGAACAACCAGGAAATGTGGGACACTATGAAAAAAATCAAACCTGTGCATCATAGGAATAGAGGAAGGAGAAGAGTCCCAAGAAAATGGTATTGATCGGATTGTCAACAGAATAATAGATGAAAATTTCCCCAAATTAAAAAAAAAGACAGGAGCTGGAGAGACAGCCTAGCAGTTAAGAGCGCCAACTGCTCTTGCAGAGGACCTGGGTTCGATCCCCAGCACCCACATGGTGGCTGAAAACCGTCTTTAACTCCAGTTCCAAGGGAATCTGATGCCCTCTTCTGACCTCCAAGGCATTGCACGACACAGGTGCACAAACCTGTAGACATGCAGACAGTACATTCATACACGTAAAAAAAATAAAAAGAAAAACCCATACAAATACAAGAAACACATAGAACACCAAGTAGACTAGATCAGAAAAGAAACTCCCCCTGCCATATCATAGTTAAAATGCTAGAAGCCCTAAACAAAGACGAAATTCTGAAAGGCACAAGAGACAAACAACAAGGTATATATAAGGGGAAACCTATCAGAATTACAGCTGACTTTTCAGTGCAAACCATGAAAGCAAGGAGTACATGGACCAAAACATTCCCAGTACTAAAAAACTATTAATGCCTATCCAGGTTACTATACTCAGCAAAAATGTTGATTCTAAGTTGAAGGAAAGAGAAAAATCTTCCATGACATAAACAAGATGAAATAATACATGTCCAGAAAACCATCCCTTCAGAGAATCTTGAAGCAATTCAAAGGACAGAGGAGAGGAGCAACTACCCCCAGGCATCTTCAAAGAGAAATTAATAAAAGCGTAACTGCAGCAGTAGAAACCTAGATGAAAAATACAAAGGGATAAAAAGATGAAAGGAAGCAACACACACCTCTCAATTATAAACTTAAATATTAATGGAATAAACCCCCCAATCAAAAGGCATAGACTGAGAGAATGGATTAGGAAACAGAATCCATCGATATGTTGTCTACAAGAAACCCATCTCACCCTCAAGGATAGGCACCAACTTAAAGTGAAAGTATGGAAAAAATATTCCAAGCAAATGGTACCAAATAAAAGCAGGTGTTGCTATTTTAATATCAGACAAAATAGACTTCAAAGTAGAAGCAATTAGAAGAGACAAAGAGGGCCATTACATCCTTATCAAAGGGAAAATTAACCATGAAGACTTCACAATCATGAATATGTATGCATCAAACTGTGGTGCACCAACCTTTTTTTAAAAATACAACTCTACAGAACCTCAAGGCAAAAACTAACCCCAGCACACTCATAGTAGTGGACTTCAATACCCCCACTGAGTCCTTTGGAAAGATCAACTGGACAAAGAATAAACAGAGAGACATCTGAACTGAACAATACAATACAGGAAATGGACCTCCCAGACATCTTCCAAATATTCCACCCAAGCACCAGAGAATATACTTTCTACACAGCACCCCACAGAACATTCTCCAAAATTGACCACATACTTGGATACAGAGAAATCCTCAGCAAATACAAAAAATAAAATAATTTCATGCATCTTATCAGATCATAGTGCAATAAAGCTCAATATCAACACCAGGATAAGCCCTGCTACCTACACAAACACATGGAGACTAAACAACACACTCCTGAATAATGAATGGGTCAAGGAGGAAATAAAGAAAGAAATAAAAGCATTCCTGGAACTAAATGACAATGAGTGTACAACACAACATAACCTATGGGATGCTTTAAAAGCAGTCTTAAGAGGGAAGTTTATAGCCCTGGGTACCTACATTAAAAAAAAAAAAAAACAGAAAGATCACAGATAAATAAATTAACACTACAGCTAAAAAAACACTTGAAAGACAACAAAAAATAAACCCTAACCACAACAGACAGGAAGAAATAACAAAAATCACAGCAGAAATTAATGAAATAGAAAGCTGGGCAGGTGGCACATGCCTTTAATCCCAGAACTCAGGAGGCAGAGGCAAGCGGATTTCTGTGAGTTCAAGGCCAGCCTGGTCTATGTAGTGAGCTCCAGGCCAGCTGGGACTAAAGGGAGACCCTGTCTCGAAAAGAACAAAAAAAGAAAGAAAGAAAGAAAGAAAGAAAGAAAGAAAGAAAGAAAGAAAGAAAGAAAGAAAGAAAGAAAACAGTAGAAAAAAAATCAATGAATCCAAAAGTTGGTTCTTTGAGAGAATAAACAAGATACAGGACCCTATCCAAGTTAACCAAAAGAAAGAAAGAACAACTCCAACTCAATAGAATTCATGATGAAAGGGGAAATATCACAACAGACAATGAAAAGATACAGACAATCATATGGAAATACGTAAAAAAAAAAACTATACTCTACTAAATTTGAAAACCTAAGAGAAACAGATGAGTATCTGCAATCCAGGGAATTGCCAAAGCTAAACCAAGAAGAAATTGACAGTGTAAACAGACTCATAATATATGAAGAAATTAAAAATGTAATGAGGCCTCCCAACTAAAAAAAGCCCAGGTCCAGATGGTTTCACAGCAGAATTCTATAAAACATTTAAAGAGGACTTACAACCATTATTACTCAAACTGTTCAGAAGGATACAAGCAGAGGGATATCTCCCAAATTCCTTCTATGAAGCCAGTATCACACTAATACTAAAACCAGGTAAGGATGCAACAAAAAAAGAACTATGGAACCATCTCATTAATGAACTCAGATGCAAAAATTCTCAACAAAATACTTGCATAATGTATACCGACCCACATCAAAAAGATCATTCACCATGATCAAGTTGTATTCATACCAGAGATGCAGGGATGGTTCAACATGCGTTAAAAATTGGTAAATATCATAAAACACATAAATGGACTGAAGGACAAAAGCTACACGATCATCTCAATTGATGCAGAAAAAACCTTTGACAAAATCTAACATCCCTTCATGATTAAAGTACTAGAGAGAATTGGAGTGGAAGGATCATTCCTCAAAATAATCAAAGCCATATATAAGAAACCCACAGTCAGCATCATCCTAAATGTAAATGGAGAAAAGTTAGAAGGATTCCCCATAAAGGTAGGAACCAGGCATGGCTGCCCATTGTCACCACTCCTCTTCAATATAGTGCTTGAAACACTGGCCAGGGCAATAAGGAAAAAAAAATGAAATCAAAGGAATACTAATTGGAAAAGAGGAAGTACTACTATCCCTTTTTGCAGATGATATGATAGTTTACCTAAGGTATGCTGAAATCTCCACCAGAAAACTCCTAGAAACTATTAAGAGTTTCAGTAAAGTTGCAGGATACAAAATTATCCTAGAAAAATCAGTAGCCTTTCTTTACACAAACAGCAAGCAACTGAAGAAAGAATACAAGGAGACTTCCCCAATTACAATAGCCTCAAAAACAATAAAATACCTAGGAATAAACTTAAACCAAGACCCAAAGATCTCTTCAACAAAAATTAAAAACTCCTGAAGAAGGAGATTGAGGAAGACATCAGAAGATGGAATGACCTCCCATGCTCATGGATTGGAAAAATCAATATAGTAAAAATGTTTATTCTACCCAAATTAATATACCAATTCAAAGCAATTTCAATTAAAATCCCAAGGACAGTCTTCACAAGCTTGGAAAAAAATTCTTAAACTCATGTGGAACAACAAAAGAGCCCAAATAGCCAAAGCAACCATGAGTGAAAAGAGCAATACAGGGTGAATTTCTATACCAGATATCAAGCTATATTTCAGGGCTATAGTAATAAAAACAGCCTGGTACTGGCACAAAAACAGACCTGTAAACCAATGGAATGAAACTGAAGATCCAATCTTGAGCACATACAATTTCAGCTGCCTTATATTTGACAAGAGGGCCAAAAAGACTCAATAGAGGAAAGACAGCATCTTCAGCAAATGGTGTTGGCAAAACTGGATCAACACTTGTAGAAGAATAAAATTAAATCCCTACCTCTTACCCTGTACAAAAATCACCTTCAAATGGCTCAAAGACCTCTGTGAAAACCACAACTCTAAAGGTGATAGAATAAAACGTTGGCAGCAACTTACAAGACATGGGCATAGTAAAAGACTTTAAATCAGACAGCAGCTGCACAGGAAATAAGGTCGACAATTGACAAGTGGGACCTTATTAAACTCAAAAGTTTCTGTACAGCAATAGAAACAATCAGGGAAGTGAAGAGAAAACCCAGATAGTGGGAGAAAACCTTCACTGCTGATTTGTCTGACAGAGTGTTAACTTCCAGAATATATAAACTACTCAAAAAACAAAGGAGTAAGAAAATAAATGACTCACTCAAAAGATGGAGTAATAGCTGAGGAGATACTTCACAAGAGAGGAAATAGAGATGGCTGAGAAACATCTTAAAAGTGTTCAACATTGCTAATAATTAAGGAAATGCAATTAAAACCACTTTAAGATATCATCTCACCCCGATAAGGCTGACAAGGATCAAGAAACAAATGATACCACATGCTGGAGAGGGTTTGGGGAAAGGGGAAGACTCATCCACTGCTGGTGGGAATGCAAACTTGTACAGCCACCATGGGAAGCAGTATGTAGAACCCTTACAAGATACAAAATGAGCCTACCACCTGACCCAGCCATACCATTTCTGGGAATATATCCATCAGATTCTTCCTACTGCAGAGATTCATGTACAACCATGTTTACTGCAGCTCTCTTCACAATAGCAAAGAGCTGGAACCAACCCAAGTGTCAGTCAACGAAGGAGTGGTTAGAGAAAATGTGGAACATCTACACAATGGAGTTCTATGCAGCGGTAAAGAAAGGTGACATCGGCAGGTCTGGCTCTTCCGGTCGCGAGCAGCCGGGGCGCAGAGGGCGGTCGGGGCGGTCGCCAGGGGTAGCTTCCGCAGAATGTTGGCTCCCAGGGCACTTAGCATAATTGGCAAGCGAGCCATTTCCACCTCAGTGTGTGTTCGAACACATGGGAGTGTGGTGAAGAGTGAAGACTACTCTCTCCCTGCTTATGTTGACCGGCGTGACTACCCTCTGCCTGATGTGGCCCATGTCAGGCTGCTGTCTGCCAGCCAGAAGGCCCTGAAGGAGAAGGAGAAGGCAGACTGGAGCAGCCTGACCAGGGACGAGAAAGTCCAGTTGTACCGTATCCGGTTTAATGAGAGCTTCGCTGAGATGAACAGGAGCACCAACGAGTGGAAGACAGTCGTGGGCATGGCTATGTTCTTCATTGGCTTCACTGCTGTCATTCTGATATGGGAGAAGCGATACGTGTATGGCCCCATCCCGCATACCTTTGATCCAGACTGGGTGGCCATGCAGACCAAGCGGATGCTCGACATGAAGGCCAACCCCATCCAAGGCTTCGCTGCCAAGTGGGACTACGAAAAGAATGAGTGGAAAAAGTGAGACCCCACTGCTCACCAGTTCCTTCCTGCACTGGACATCCTGGAAACCTGTGTCCAGTAGTCTGATACGATGCTAATAAATGATCAGTTTACGCGACGCCTTTGTGTTTCCTTCTTTGGTGATGACTAAGTGAGCATGCTAGGTTTCTCTGCAGGAGGCACCTGCATTCTTAATTTTTACTGTGAGGGGGGACATGTGCATGCAAGGGTGCATGTGTATCATGGCGTGTGTGTCATGGAACAGAGGTCAGAGAAAGCTTTGTGGAGTTCTCTTGTTTATGTGGGTTCTGGGATTGAGTTGAGGCTGTCAGATCTGCACTGAGCCTTCTGCTGGCTGTGTAAATCGGTTTTGAAGGAGTTGCTGGGGGGAACACTGTAAAAACTGACCGACTCCTATATGGGACATTTTGAATTGTGAAACATGAGTAAAATCCTGTTGTGGTAGCCTGATGGACATACCAAAGACTTCTGGGACTTTTCCTTCTCTTGAAATTGTTGTCATTGGGTGGTGGTGACCACCAGGCTATGCAGGGCAGGCCAGGTCTAACAGCCGGCTGGGCATGGCTACCCTCTGTAATCCCATCACAAAGAGGGCAAAGCATCGGCAGGAGGATTGCAGGAAGTTAGAGACCAGCCAAGGTTACCTAGACACTGATCCAAAACAAAACTGTGAGGTGATAGGCTGGGGTGAGGCTCAGAGTGTTGCCTGCCCAAGCATGGCAGGCAGCAGAACTGGATGGACCCTGGAGAACCCAGCCTGCCACCTTGCTGCCGAGAACAACAGATTCCTGGGCACAGTGGCCTACAGGTAGGTGGCTGTTCCCTAGGGGGCTTCTGACTGGATTTGTGGTAGGTACAGGCTGTCAGAGAAGTGGCTTTAGAGAAGCCTAGCTGGGCCAGTCAGGGCATTGTCCTAAGAAGTCTGAGCAGAAGGTCCTGGGGTATTTGGAAGTCTTGAGCTAACCACAGCAATGGTCCACATTTGGAGTATCTTCCTGCTGCAGAGAAACGCCCTCTGTCTCTTCTCAGCAGGCCTCCCCAGAAGAGGACATGCCAGGCCCATGCTCTGAGAAACCTGTGGCCCCAGATGGCTTCCACTGCAAAGCCTGGTGCTGTTTTCAGCTCCTCCCATGGTGAGCTCTGCAGGGGAGGTGCCATGCCTGAGATGGCCCCAGGTCACCCTTAACCGGTCAGCTGTCTCCTGCCTCTGCATTGACACTGGTGCCTGGCCCTTCAGGCTTGGTATTAGGCTAGGCCCTTGACCACCAGTGTTACTCCTCACAGCAACCTGGAGGAAAGGACTACTATGTCCTGGAGGCTTTGGGGGGCTGCCTGAGTGCATACGGGGCCTTACGCAGAGCAGTGGGGCCTTGCTCTTACTGCTGCTTAGTTTGATTATCTTGATTGGCTTCAGTTTTGATTTTAGAATCCTCAACACTGTAGAAAGAACAAGTGCCCATGGTCTGAGCAGAGGAGGTGGGTTCATAGGGTTTGGGAGAAAGGAAACAGAAACACACAGCGGGCTTTGCTTTTATCCTATAATGTCCATGTGGGTGCACATTTTCCATGGTGCATGTAAGGAGGTCAGAGGACANAAAAAAAAAAAAAGAAAGGTGACATCATGAAATTTGCAGGTAAATGGATGGAACTAGAAGATCTGTGGACGCTAGTACCAAGTACCTAGTTGTAAGACAAACTGAGCAATGTTAATGTTGTATTCCTCATGATCTAAAGACAACTGTGCTCTTGCATTGTGAATCCCTACACAGGTTCTATTGCTGACCTAACATTTATTTTCAAATGTTGGGTTTTTGGTATATGGTGGAGGGTATGTGTGCATCTTTTAGAGTAATATGGGATTAAAATGGAAAGATGTGAATCAAGAAACATGATATGGAAATAATATACAGTTTTTTTTCCAAATAATACAAGTTTAATATAGGTGTAATGTAACAGGCTGGTGTAACTTAGCCTTTCTGGGTGCTTAAAGACCATACTTAACGTCCATACCAATTTGGCTTGGGACCTAAGGGATAACTTTGTTCCTTTCCCTCAGAGGTCAACCAAGTCTCAGGGGACTATGCACGGGGGCATCTCTTGAAATGTCCTGCAAATGTGGGTCACAAGATTTCCTGTGTGGGGTGGTCTTGGAGAGCCACTAATGGGACTTCAGCCAGTGTCCAGTCTATTAAGAGCTCATGCCTCAGAAAAGGAAGCCTGGTCTAGCAAGACCTGATTTTGTCCTCCAGTAGATGGAACTGGTAAATGAAAAGCTAAAAGGAGCAAGGTGCTCCCTCCATCCTCCCACCCCTCAAAAAACCCCGAGCGACCCCTGAGGACCAGATCCTCAACTGACCTTGGGAAAACAAAAACCTTGGTTAATCTGGGCTGTGTGGCCTTAAGCACACAAAAGGAACGTTCAACCAGAAATAATCAGTAAGACCAGAGAAACTGTACTGCAAACATAAAATTTGAGATATTAGTAAAAAGATTAAAAAGTGAGAATACTGTTGTTTGCCCTGTCTTTAATTCTTACTGGCAAGTGCATCTACTCTGTGGCTGCCACTGATTTCAGCAGTCCTCAAAGACATTAGACACAGCTTTTTAATCTTCTAATATGAACTGAAGACTCGTTTCTCTCCAAAAATCCTCCAAGCCTTCAATGCCAGATGGAGACTACTGAGATACCCAGCTTGTGGACTAAACAGCTAAGGGAATTTCAGCCTCATCAGAATATAGTTTGCCATTGTTGGACTACCTGGGCTGTATCATGGAGGTCAGTACAGGGGGATCAAGACAGGACGCATGTTTACTGGACTTCATTGGGGGGACCATGGGAGGGAAAGACCCCAATGTGGAGCAAAAGCGCAGGATTGATGGTTGTTTGGGATTGCCAATGAGGAACCTTCTAGCACTTCCTTAAGGAAAACATGACATCTTTTAGGAAAAAAATGTCCTCCAATTCAAGTGATATGTGTATGTATGTATATATATATTTATGTATATCTATAACTATAACTATAACTATACTATATATATATATATATGTGTGTGTGTGTGTGTGTGTGTGTGTGTGTGTGTGTGTGCACTGTAGCAATACAAATTGGAGAGAAAAACAGCAAAATAAGTGAAAAAATAACCTCTGGAAATTCTCAGAAAAAGATGCAGGACATGTATAGCAGAGTGCAGGGACTCAGGTCGGGTGTGGAGCATGGAAAGGGAAGATACTCTAGATTCAATTGAGAAATGATGTAGGACTTATGGAAAAAGTTTAATAACAATAAAAAGTTGAAAAAAATATCCATAAAAAAAGAAACAGGATACCTTTATGAAAAGGAAGAACCACTATCCAGAAGCCATTTCCATTGGTGTAGAGGCTACCAAGATATGGGTGAAAATCAGATTATCCTTATTCTAAACATCTATGAGTTCCAGTTACTTTTTTTTTAATTAATTTTTATTGATGCTTTGTGCATTTCATACATTTTTTCCAATTCAGTTCAGGCTTATTTCCCTTTCCCTCCCCCCCCCCACCCCATCCCAGATAATGCATTCCGCCATAACTGTCCTGCATCTTTCTCTCAGTTGTTTTTTTCATTTTTAGCTATAAGTGATAATCCATGAGTACAAGCATCCTTCATATGAAACCAATTTGCAGGCTGTTGTACCCAACAGCCCCACCATCCAGTGGGGGGTGACAGGTTGTTTGTTCAATCAAGTTGATCAAATGAGTGTCCAGACTACATTGCTATAGTTTCACCATTCACCCCAATCGCAGCCCTTACATTCTACCACGCCCCCTCTTCCGCAGGTTGTTCCCTAGGCTTAGAAAAGGGGCACACCAGTTACTTTCTTTTTAAAAAGTTTATTTATTTATTGTTTTTGATGTGTACGAGTGTACTGTCTGCATGTAGGTTGGTGCACTCGTGTCGTGCAATGCCATGGAGGTCAGAAGAGGGTGTTGGATTTCCCTGGACCTGGAGCTAATGACGATTCTTAGCCACCATGTAGGTGCTGGGAATCAAACCCGGGTCCCCTGAAAAAGCAGTCGGTGCACTTAACTGCTGAGGCATCTCTCCAGCCCCATCTAGTTACTTTCTAACTAAGACACTTAGCAAGAAAAACATACCAAGAGAACTTGGAGGCTTAAAAAAAAAAGGATGGCTAGCGTAAAAAAATATGTAAACAAAGGAGACAGAATACAGTGTATTATGTAGAAATAGCTTGAAGGCACCAAATAGATGTATAAGTTTTTGTAGTTCTTTGTATAAACTCAATGTTTTTATTGCAAACCATGGCTTATAAGTACTGGCAGGGATTCTGAACCAAGAACTGATTAAATTATGTCATCACGAGTGTCTTTAAGATGTTGATCTCTTCTTGGTGATTTCCATGAATTTAAAAATTCATTTATTTCTTTTAGATTTTCAAATGTAAGAGAGTATAGGTTTTCAAATTATTCCCTTATAATGCTCTGGATGTTTTATGTCTGCTGTGAGGTTTCATTCTTTGAATCATTTAATTATTAATCATTTCTCTGGTTTTATTAATTTGGATTTTTCTTTCAGTTAACTAATCTAACAATCTGTTTGCTTTCTTAGCTTCTAAAAATACAGCTCTTACATTCATTGATCCTGTGTATTGTTTCCTTTGCTCTATTTCAATAAATTCTGCTCTGTTTTTGTGTTTTTTCTTCTCATCTACTAGGTTTGGGTTTGGTTTAATCTTGCCTTTTCAGAGTCCTGAAGTTGTGTTGTTAAGTTATTTGCATGTGCTGTTTCTGATTTTTTTAGTGTAGGCACTTAGGGCTATAAACGTCCCCCTTCTCAAAGTGCTTTTATATTGTCTCACTGGCTTTGTTGTGTTACATTATCATTTTCATTCAATTCCAGGAATAATTTCATTTCTTTTTTAATGTCTTCATTGACCTGTTTATCATTCAGGAGTGTATTTTTTCATCTCCATGAATTAATTTTGTTACTAGAGATTCTTTTCCTGTTGACTATAAGCTTAATAGCCCTCTGGTCTGATAGAGTGCATGAAACTATTTCAATATTTTATGTTTGTTGGGGTGTGTTTTGTGTCTTAGTATATGGTCAGTTTTAGAAAAACTTGCATGGGCCGCTGAGTAGAATGTGTATTGTGTGCTTCTTGGGTGGAATATTCTGGAGATGTCTGTTAAGTCCATTTAATGTAAGATGTCATTTTACTCAAATGTCTTTCTATTCTTTGTCCACTTGAGCTGTCTATTGGAGATATTGAGATATTGATGTTACCTACCATTACTATGTTGTTCATGTCACATAGTTCTGGTAGACATCTAAGAAGAATGGCAAGAACATGTTCTTCTTTGGTGCCTCTGGAGACTTCTTGAATAATAACTGCTAAGGAGGGATTCCATGCCTAGCACTAGGATTTTTGTTTAGTAACCTATGACTTCTAGAAGTAGCACTAACCAGCCAAGTAAGATATCTCTATATGTAATTTATTCTTCTAACTTATAATTCATTTTAAACATATTTTTTTCAATTGACTTGCAAAATAGTATGTTTCCATATGACTTTTCATACATATTTCATTTTGGTTAATTTTTTCTCCCTTCATCCCATCGATATTTTCTCATCCATCCTTTCATAAATCTTTCTACTAACAATATTGCTGCACTTTAGTTTAATTCAAACACCACCTTGAAATGAAACACCCACACTTAGATAAATGTAATTTTTCATTAAAGTTGAATAAAAT
This sequence comes from Rhizomys pruinosus, assembly GCA_009823505.1. NCBI lineage: Eukaryota > Metazoa > Chordata > Mammalia > Rodentia > Spalacidae > Rhizomys > Rhizomys pruinosus. The sequence continues at coordinate 2,959,687 of VZQC01003744.1, read as the reverse complement.
TCCATTGGATATTTGTACTACATTTTAACTATTTATTCATTCATTGATAGATATATAATCTGATTCAATTTCTGTATAGAGCATCAACAAACATGTATAAGGTAGCATTCCCATAATAGGATATAGATTCTTTGGGAAATATGCTTAGAAGTGTTATAGTTGGGTAATAAGGTAGTTGTATTTGTAGTTCTGTGAGAAACCTCCAAAATTATTTCCATAGTGGCTACACCACATAAACTCTCACCAGCAGTAAATAAAGAGTCCCCTTTCCCAAAATCTTCACTTGCATTTGCTGTAATTTCATTCTTTGATGACAGCCATTCTAACTGGAGTGATAGAATTTCAAAGTAATTTTAATTTGCATTTATTTAATTTACACTGTCCCTGGGGCATAGTGATGTTGAAATCATCTTTCAATACTTACTAGCAATTTGTATTTCTTCTTTGAAAATTCTCTATTGAGGTATATAGCTTTATTTTTATTGTGGTGTCTGCATTCTTGATACTTGGTTGAGCTACTTGGGTATAATAGATATTAATCTTCTGTCAGATATATAGCTGGACAAAGTTCTCTCCCATTCTGTAAGTAGTTTCTTGACTTGAGTGATAGTTTCCTATGTTATACACAGGCAGTTTAGTATCATGAAGTCCCCGCAGTCAGTTGATGGACTTATTTCTTGAGTCACTGGACTTGTATTTAGAAGTTACTTACATATGTTTACATTGTATAGCATACTTGTTATCATCTTCCAGTGGTTTCAGATTTTCCATTCATGTGTAAATTTACCTATAACTAATAATAAGGCCAGGACCAAACCTTTATATTTATGGGACAAATAATCCATCTAAGCATTTTCAATGCTTTGCTTTTTTTAAAGCTACATTAACCTTAGTTACACTGAGATCTCTTATTCACTTGCAGTTGATTTTTATTTAGTGGGAAGTATAAAAACATCTAGTTTCATTTTCATGTAGACATCTAAATAGCTTAGCATCATTTGTTTAAGGTGTTGCCTTTCCTTCACTGTGCAATTTTGGCTTTGTTATAAAAGATTGTAACTGCATATAATTAAACTGTGTCTTTCTATTTCATAGATCTATTTTTTTGTACCATGCAGGTTTCATTACTGTGGTTCTTGATATAAGAAATGGTAATGTATCCAGTATTATTGGTTTTGCTCAGGATGATTTTGATTACCCAAGTTCTTTATGGTTCAATATTAATTTTAAGTTTTTTTTCTGTCTCTGAGAAGAAACAAATTAGGAAGTTGATTACCATTGCATTTATAAATTGGTTTTGGTAAGATGATAATTTTCACAATATTAAATATTCCAGTCCCCAAACATGAGAATATTTTCACCTTTGTAGTCTCTTTCTGCATTTATTTTTTCACAGGTTTAAATTTTTGTGGTAGGAGTTGTTCACCTCCCTGTCTAGGTTTATTTCAAGCTATTTTGAGGATGGAACATTCTCCATGTTCTTTCTCTCAGTGTGTTTGTCATTGATATATAGAATGGCTACTATTTATTATTGATTTTTGCTTTGCTTCACTTCCAGGCGTTTTCTGGTTGTATCTTTAGCACTTCTTATACACAGGAACATATAATCTGCAAACAGGGTTACTTTGGTCCCCTTGTTTCCCATTTGTAGACCTTTTATTACTCTCTCTTCTCATTAAAATTATTGAAACATTGTACACTATAGTGGAAATTCTCTTATTTTCCTTGATTATAATAGACGTGCTTCAAGTTTTTTTCTTCATTTACCATGATTTTATTTATGGGTTTGTCATTTTAGCCTTCAAAATGTTGAGGTATAATTATTTGGAATCATATTGTCTCTAGAGATTTTATTATCATGAAGATGTTGGATTTTATTAAAGGCCATTTCTGTATCTACTGACATTATCATGTGATTTTGCCTTATTGACATCATATGGTGTATTTCACTTATCAATATTTGTATGTTGTTGCATCCCTGTGTCTCTGGAACAAAACCAACTTGAACATGGTAAACAGTTTTTAATGTGTTTCTATATTAGATTTGGAAGTATTTTGTTGAGAGTCTTTGTATCCATGTTAAGTAAGGATGTTTAATTTTCTTTTTATTTTGTTATTGTGTATAGGCTTTAGTATAGAGTATTTATGGGTGTATAAAACAAGTTTAATAATAAAATAGCAATGACTGCTTTCTTTTTGGTACCATAAATATGCCTTCTATTTTTTTATTACCCGCTTGAAAAATATCAGGTGCATATGTTTTCTTTTTTGTCTGCACCAACCTGGAAATATTCTACTGTGAATTTACCTGAACATGCTTTTTATTTTAAAGAAGGATGCTTTTAGTCTTTTTGAGACAGGGTCTCCCTATAGCCCTAGCTGGCCTGGGACTCACTCTGTAGACCAGGCTGGCCTTGAACTCACAGAGATCCGCCTGCCTCTGCCTCCCAAGTGCCATGCCCAGCTTAAAGACTATTCCTAGCCACAATGTGGGTACTGGGAATCGAACCCAGGTCCTCTGAAAGAGCAGTCAGTGCTCTTAACCACTGAGCCGTCTCTCCATCCCCTAAAGAAGGGTATTTTAATTACTGCTTCAAACTTCATGGTTTGTTAATCTCATTTTTGTTTAGGTTTGGTGAATCATATGTACCTAGAAATTCATCCATTTTTTTTGTTTCCAACTTAGTAGGATATAGATTTTTAAAGTACGCCCTTGAGATTTTCCTGGATTTTTAAAATAGCTATAGTGTTTTCTCCTCTTTCACCCTTAATTTTATGAATTGTCCTTCTTTGATTCACTTGGCAAAATATTTGCCAGTCATGTTTATCTTTCAAAAACCCAGCTCTGTTTCATTAATTCTTCAACTTTTTCCATTTCATTGATTTATTCCCCGATTTTGATTATTCCAACCAATTTACTGTTATTTTCTTTGATTTGTTCTAGCTTTTCTAATTTCTTTTTAATTGAATTTTTACAATGTTCATACAATATAATTTGATGGTAATTAGATAACCTATAATCTTATGGATATGCTAATCCTGTCTTCAGCCTGATGTGCTACTTCTAGCATTTTCTGTATGTTGGCTTGCAGTTTTCAATACAATTTCTTTTTCTTGTATGTTTTAGTGTTTGAACTATAATATGGCATGGGAAGTTTCCTTTGTGATCCTGTATGATTCTGTCTGTTGTGTTCTATTTGCTTCTTCTAACTGGATGGACATTTATGTCTCTAGATTTTGATATATTTCTTGTATAATTTTATTTTATTTTTAATATAATACTTTTATTGATGTTTTGTGTATTTGATACGTCATTTTTCAGTTCAATTTAGACATATTCCCCTTTCCCTGCCCCCCACCCCACCCCAGTTTATGCACAATACCATACATGTCATGGATCTTTCTCTCAGTATCTCCAAAGTTTTTTTTGCAAAGGATTATTGTACTAGGAAGAATTCAACCACAGCAGTCCATTCTGTGACCCAGTCCTCACGCTGCTGTGGTTCCCTCCCAACTGTACCACTCCAAAGTATGCCCATGTACAGGTCATATATGTACCAGAATGAGGTCCTCCAGGAATAAACTGTATGTTAACTCCAATATATGTCCAGGAGTCCACATTTTTTCATTTAATTTTATATCAATCTAAAATATGAATATATACCTTCTGCACATATACATTAATTACCATGTCTGAAAGTAAGTGGTAAATTAATTCTAGGACTCATTACAAGATTCACATTATAACATCACAGTTGTTTTCAGATGGAAAGACATATAACAAATAACGTTGCTCAGCTTGCCTTTCAATTGGGAGATTTGGTGTTAGCCACCACAAATGAGGAAAACCATTCCCCATTTGTTTATTGGGGACTGTGTTATTTCACTTAGGATAATGACTTTGAGTTCCATCTGTTTACCTGCAAAGTTCATCGTGTTATCTTTCTTTACTATATATAACTCCATTGTGTAGCTGTACCACATTTTTGTTATCCACCCATCTTTCGAGGGGCATTTGGATTGGTTCTAACTCTTTGCTATTGTGAAAAGAGCTGCAGTAAACATAGATGTGCATGTATCTCTGCAATAGGATGAGTTTTGTTGGTATATACCCAGGAGTGGTATGCCTGGGTCAGGTGGTAGGTTTGAGACTTTTAAGGGTTCTCCACACAGCTTTCCACAGTGGTTATATGAGTTTACATTCTCACCAGCAGTGGATGAGTGTTCCCCTTTCCCCACAACCTCTCCAGCATTTGATGTCTTTTGTTTTCTTGATCTTAGCCAATCTTATCCGAGTGAGATGGTGTCTGAGAGTGGTTTTAATTTGCATTTCTTTAATTATTAACAATGTTGAACTTTTTTATTATTTATTTTTGCATATGTATGAATGTATTGTCTGCATGCAGGTCTGTGCACCCATGTCGTGCAATGCCGCAGAGGTCAGAAGAGGGTGTCGGATTCCCCTGGAACTGGAGTTCTCCTGGAATTGGAGTTTCAGAGAGTTCTCGGCCGCCATGTGGGTGCTGGGGATCGAACCGGGGTCCTCTGCAAGAGCAGTCGGTGCTCTTAACCACTAGGCAATTTTTTAAGATGTTTCTCAGCCATCTTTACTCCATCACTGGTGAAGTCTCTGTTCAGCTCTTTACTCCATATTTTGAGTGAGTCATTTGTTTTCTTGCTTCTCTGTTTTTTGAGTAGTTTATATATGCTGTATGTTAATGCTCTGTCAGATGTATCATTGGTGAAGATTTCCTCCCATTCTGTGGGCTTTCTCTTCATTTCCTTGATTGTTTCTTTTGCTGTACAGAAGCTTTTGAGTTTGATGAGGTCCCACTTGTCAGCTGTTGACCTTATTTCCTGCACAGCTGCTGTTTGATTTAGAAAGTGTTTTCCTACTCCTATGTCTTGTAGATTGCTACCGACTTTTTCTTCTATCACCTTCAGAGTTTTGGGTTTCACGTTGAGATCTTTGATCCATTTGTAATTAATTTTCATACAGGGTGAGAGGTAGGGGTTTAATTTTGTTCTTCTAAATATGGTGATCCAGTTTTGCCAGCACCATTTGCTGAAGATGCTATCATCTTTCTTCCAAAGAGCTTTTTTGGCTCCTTTATCAAATATGAGGTGAATGAAATTGTTTGAGCTCATGTTTGGATCTTCAATTTTCTTCCTTTAGCCAATGGGTCTGCTTTTGTGCCAGTACCCAGCTGTCTTTATGACTATAGCCCTGTAGTATAGCTTGAAGTCTGGTAAGGCGATCCCTGCCCCCCCGCCACTACATTGCATTTTTTGTTCAGGGTTGCTTTAGCTATTCAGGGTCTTTTGTCTTTCCATATGAACTTAAGGATTCTTTTCCAATTCTATGACGAAACTCTTGGGGATTTTAATTGGGATTGCATTGAATCTGTATATTAATTTGTGTAGAATGGACATGTTTTCTTTATTATTTTTCCAGTCCATGAACATGGGAGGTTTCTCCATCTTTTGATGTCATCTTCTTCTTCAGGGGTTTAAAATTTTGATGTCCTTCTTCAGGGGTTTAAATTTTTTGTTGTAGGTTCCAGCCTTTATGGAAATAGTACTAATTTTTCTCCATTTAGGGTGATGTTGGCCATGGGGTTTTGTATATGCCTTTGATTGTATTTAGGAATGCTCCCTTCAGTCCAATTCCCTTTAGAACTTTAAACATGAAGGTATGCTGGATCTTGTCAAAGGCTTTTTCTGCATCAATTGAGTTGATTATGTGATTTTGGTCCATATATGTGTTTTATGATATTTATTGGTTTACGTATGTTGAACCATCCCTGCATCTCTGGTATAAATCCACCTTGATCATGATGGATAATCTTTTTGATGCAGGTCTCTATGTGATTTGCGAGTATTTTGTTGAGAATTTTTGCATCTGTGTTCATTAATGAGATGGGTCTAAGTTTTCGTTTTTGGTTGTGTCTTGGCCTGGTTTTGGTATTAGAGTGATGCTGGCTTCATACTAGGAATTTAGGAGATTTCCCTCTGTTTCTATCCTTCTGAAAAGTTTGAGTAGCAAAGGTTGTAAGACTTCTTTAAATGTTGTATAGAATTCTGATGTGAAACCATCTGGACTTGGGCTATTTTTAGTTTGGAGGTTTTTTATTACATCTTCAATTTCCTCATATGGGTCTGTTAAAACTGCCAATCTCTTCTTGGTTAAGTTTCTTTGATTCCCAGGATTTCAGATATTCATCCATTTCTCTTAGGTTTTCAAATTTAATATAGGTTTTTGAAGTATTCCCTTATGATTTTCTGGATCTTTTCTTTGTCTTTTGTGATGTTTCTCTTTTCATCACAAATACTATTAATTTGAAGTTGCTCTTTCTTTCTTTTGGTTAACTGGGCTAAAGGTTTGTGTATCGCATTTATCTTTTCAAAGAACCAGCTTTTAGATTTGTTGATTTTTTTGTATTTCTTTTTGTTGTTGCTGCTTCTGCTGTTGTTTCTATTTTGTTGATTCTGCCTTGATTTTTGTTATTTCTTCCTGTCTGTTGGGTTTAGGGTCCATTTGTTGTTGTCTCCCAAGTGTTTTAGCTGCAGTTTTAGATCATTTATTCCTTTCTGTTTTTTTAATGTAGGCACTTAGGGCTATAAATTTCCCTCTTAGGACTGCTTTTAATGTATCCTACAGGTTTTGTTGTGTTGTATTGTCATTTTCTTTTACTTCCGTGAATACTTATATTTCATTCTTTATTTCTTGCCTGACCCACTCATGATTCAGGATTTCTTCTTGTAGCTAGTAGGGCTTGTTCTGGTGTTCATGTTGAGCTTTATTGCACTGTAGTCTGAAAGAATGCATGAAATAATTTCACTGCTTTTGTATTTGTAGAGTTATTTTTTTCCTGTCTCCCAGTATGTGGTCAATTTTGGAGAATGTTCTGTGGTGCACTGAATAGAAACTATATTCTCTGGTGTTTTGGTGGAATATTCTGTAGATGTCTGTGACGTCCATTTTTTGTATTGTATTGTTCAATTCCAATGTCTCTGTTTACTTTTTGTCCAGTTGATCTATCCAATGGATGCAGTGGAGTATTGAAGTCCTGACTATTAGTGTGCTGGGATTAATTTGTGTCTTTATGACCTGCAGAATTGTGTTTATATATTTCAGTGCACCGGAGTTTGGTGCATAAACATTTAGGATTGTGAAGCTTTCCTAGTTAATTGTTCCTTTGATAAAGATGCAATGGCCCTCTTTGTCTCTTCTGATTGACTTTTCTTTGAAGTCTATTTTGTCTGATATTAGAATAGCAATGCCTGCTTGCATTTTGGAACCATTTGCATGGAATATTTTCTCCACCCTTTCACTTTAAGTTGGTATCTGTCCTTGAGGTTGAGATGGGTTTCTTGTAGACAGTATATAGATGAATTCTATTTTCTAATCCATTCTCCCAGTCTATGTCTTTAGATTGGGGAGTTTAGACAATATTTAAGGTTACTATTGAGAGATGTATGTTGCTTCATTTCAACTTATTTTTTTGTTTGCATTCTTGGTTTAGATCTGTATTTATTTTGTTATGGTTTTACTAATTTCTCTCTCTAGCGGCTTGGTGATAGTTGCTCCTTTGCTCTATTCTTTGAATTGCTTTGAGTATTTTCTGAAGTGTTGGTTTTTCTGACATGTATTCTTGCATTTCGATTATGTCATGAAATATTTTTCTTTCAACTATAATTGACATTTTTGCTGGGTAGAGTAATTTGAGTTGTCATCTAAAGTCGTTTAGCACTGGGAATAGTTTGGTCCACATTCTCTAGTCAATTCTGGCTGCTTTCTTTCATGGACTGACAGCTTGGACTCTGGTCAATTCTGGCTGTTTTCTTTCATGGGCTGACGATTTGTCCAGGAATAACCTTTCGATCCTACTAATGAAGCACAAGCAACTAGATATTCTATTTTCTACTGCATCCATTCTGCTTCTGAGGCTTTCTCCAATCCTTTCCTGTTGATTGGATGAATGTTCAATTTACTTTTTCAATTCTTCTTTTGATTTCTTTAGTATGTCCACTTCCTTTTGGAGCTTATTCTCTACTTGTAGCTCCTTGCTTTGCTGGTCAATTTCCATTTTCATTTCAGTCTGGGATCTTTTCAATGTTTCCACTTCTTTCAGGAGTTTGTCATTCTCTCCCTTTGGTTCTTTTCAGAGTTTGTGTTTTTCTTCCTCTAGTTCTTTTCATTGTTTTTCATTCTTTCCCTCTAGTTCTTTCTGAAGTTTATCATTCTTTCCTTCTAAATCCTTCCTGAGTTTTTCGTTCAAGTCCCTTAGTTCTGTGATTTGTTCTTTATATTCTTTGATTTATTTGAATATGTTTACAATTATTCTTCTAAGGAACATGTTTTGGTTTCCTTCTAGGGAAATTTCCTTGTAGTGATAGTCTATAGGACTGGTCTAGTTTGTTGTGGATGTACTGTGAGATTTCCCCATGTTTTTTCCACTGCTGCTTTGGCATGTGGGTTTATTTTTTGTTTGGACTCTGGTGCTAATTTCAAATGTTCATATGAAGGATTGGTTGGTCACTCACTGTGCATCCTGCTGTTCAGTTCCTGTATGTTGGCTGTGCAGTCTAGAATCACTAACACTGCACTCAGTGCATCATTTGCACTGCAGCTCCACCAGCTTAATGGCTCTTCTGCACCACTGATGTGTGCTGGCCTCCTAGGGGTCTCCCTGAGGGTGGCTGGGTGACCCTGCCCATGTCAATCACATGGAAGGGAGAAGGGGTGTGGCATCCCACCTGGTAACTGAATACCAGGCCTCTGGCACTTCCCCCTGATGCCTGCAGCTTTCAAGCCCATGTGGTGCCTGTGCTGGCCTCCTTGGCATCTCCCTGAGGGTGGCTGGGTGATTCCTCCCAAACAGATCAGGAAGGAGGGAGGAGGGCCTTGGTGTCCCACCTGGTTCCTGAGGCCCAGGCCTCTGTTTTTGGCCCCTGTTGCCTGCCCCTTCCTGGCCTACCTGGCATGTGCCAGCTTCCTTGGCATCTCTCTGAGCGTGGCTGGGTGACTCAGCCCACGTTGATCACATGGGAAGGAGGAGGGCCATGCCTCCCACCTGGTTCCTGAGCCCCAGGCCTCTTTTGCTGACCCCTGTTGCCAGCGCCTTCCCAGGCCAACTGGCGTGTTGTATAATTTTGTTTTAAAAACTGTCACTGGACATGGTGATGCATGCCTTTAATTCCAGGACTCAGGAAGCAGAGGCAGGTGGATCTCTGTGAGTTCAAGGGCAACCACATCTACAGAGTGAGCTCCAGGTCAGCTGGGACTAAAAGGGAGACCCTGTCTCAAACAAAGACACACAAAAGAACCCTGTCTTTGTTTTTGACGCGAACTTCTTTTTTTTTCCCCTATGGCCATAGTTCATAGATTTGGTCTTTTTTCTGGTGTCCCAAAAATGATGTAAATTTTATGCATTTTTTAATTTATAATTGTCTCTGAGAGTGATCCAATTACCTTGCCTTGTTTACAAGATATGATATGTGATATTGTTTATAATCTATTATATTGATGAGGCTTTTTGCAGAGATTTTTATATACCAATTTTATTGAATTTTTATTTATTGGATTTTTATTGAATTTTTATTTATTGGATTTTGTATTGAATTTTTCAATTCCAGCTTCACTTCACTTGGGGTGTTCTTCATTTCCAGCTTCATTTCACTTTAAATTTTCTTTAGTATTGATCTGAGATCTCCAGAGACCAGCTGAAGTAAGCACAGGGAGGTAGGCAGGAGCTGGGTGTTTCAGCAAGGCTGATTGTTGATTGACTTAATCTAGTTAATCCGTTAATCCAGTTATCTTTGGCTTAATTGGCTTTTGTGGTTGTGGGGGCAGAGTTATCCTCCCAGTTGGTATAAAAGGTAGGGTTGTGTGAGTCTTGAGATCTGAGATCTCCAGAGACCAAGTGAAGCACAGGTACCAGGTACCGGGGCATGGGCTAAAGAGCACCCCCCCCTGCCAACTACGATTACAAAGACATCTGAAGGAGGCAAGCAAAGGCAAAGCAAGCCTTCAACACAGTGAAGAGGCATTTAAGACTCACATTGGAACACAGGCAAGGAGAAGCCCATATGCCAGGAACACGAAGAAGAGACAACACAGGAAAGGGGCAGGATAATCCTGCACCAAGCTCTACCAACCCTATGGAAGATTCCTACAGTGGGATCCCCCTGGGGATGGCCCAGGAAAAAGATATCAGAAACACAATTGGGAACATACTTAAAGAATATGAAAAATTTAAAAATACACAAAAGTGGAACAACCAGGAACTGTGGGACACTATGAAAACATCAAACCTCCACAACATAGGAATAGAGGAAGGAGAAGAATCCCAAGAGAATGGTATTGAACAGATCTTCAACAGAATAATAGATGAAAACTTCCCCAAAGTAAAAAAAGACAAACCAATAAAAATACAATAAGCACATAGAACTCCAAACAGACAAGATCAGAAAAGAAATTCTCCACGCCATATCATAGTTAAAATGCTAGACACCCAAAACAAAGACAAAATCCTTAAAGCCACAAAAGAAAAGCAACAAGTGACCTATAAGGGGAATCCTATCAGAATTACAACTGACTTCTCAATACAAACTATGAAAGCAAGAAGAACTTGGAGCAAAGCATTCCCAGTGTTAAAGGACAATAGATGTCAACCCAGGTTACTATACCCAGCAAAAATGTCGATTATAATTGAAGGAGAGAGAAAAAACAACTTCCATGACATGAACAAGTTGAAAGAATACATGTACAAAAAACCAACAATTCAGAA
>VZQC01003744.1:2904764-2945739 GCA_009823505.1 Rhizomys pruinosus | reverse complement strand
GACTGCTAGGATCAAGAAAACAAATGATACCCAGTGCTGGAGAGGTTGTGGGGATAGGGGAACACTCATCCACTGCTGATGGGAATGTAAACTCGTACAGCCACTGTGGAAAGCAGTGTGGAGAACCCTTGGAAGACTTGGAATGAACTTGCCACCTGACCCAGCCATACCACTCCTAGGCATGTACTCTCAAGACTCACCCCACCACAGAGATACATGCACGGCCATGTTTATTGCCGCTCTCTTCACAATAGCAAGGAGCTGGAACGAACACAAATGCCCCTCAACTGGTGAGTGGATAGAGAAAATGTGGTACATCTACACAATGGAGTTCTATGCAGCAGTAAAGAAAGATGACATCATGAGCTTTGCAGGAAAATGGCTGGAGCGAGAGGACATCATGCTGAATGAAGTAACACAGTCCCAGTAAAACAAACAATGAATGGTATCCCTCATCTGTGGATGCTAGTGCCAATTACCTAGTTTTGTATTTATTTCTTGTGAACGGCCCCTGAGCTTTTGTCCAAAGCAGTTGGGAGTGATGCATATTGGAAACAACAACAACAACAACAACAACAACAACAACAGAAAGGACTGCATCAAAGAACTGACTGAAGCAGTGATCTTCTGCTCAAAACAGTCAACTTCCACATGGAGAATATTGAGAAAGACTGAGAAAGAGATGAAAAGCATGTTTGGCTGAATGCATGAGCTCTGGTGGGTTGGGGAAATGGGGGGGGGACACAGGTATAGATTTGATAAAAAATATATGAATAAATAAAATAAAAAATTAATTTTCTTTAGTATTTCCATACATCTATATACCTCTATTTACATATCCTGAATTTTCTTGTTTTATTCAGCTTCTTTTTAATTTTTTCTTAGATTTCTCTTCGGAGTATATCTTTATCCCCATTCAGTTGATTCAAATATGTAGTCATCCTCTTTTAAACCTGTGAAGACTTTGAATATGTATATAATTGTACTTTTTAGTTCTGCATCTTGAATTTCATCTAAGTTTTTGTCCTTGGGGTCTTTTACTATGAGATTGTTGATGGTACACAATGTTTGGGTTTTTCACATTGCCTATGGTTTTGCAATGGTACACCTGGAGCTTTTGAGTACCTGGAATTAGATTGTTGGCAGTATCTTTGATATAAGTTTCTGTCCTTCCTCTTTGTTAAGTGGTAGGTATTGGATTTTTATTTCATACTAACCTGACTTTGTGGTTTGGGATCAGCTAGGTGATGAGTGAAGTGAGATTCTCTTGAATCTCACTTGAAACCACAAAAGGCTAATTCATGATTATTGTACCCTGATTCTAGTTCATATAGGGAAAGGGATAGCCTTTGATGTCACCAGATGGTACTCCATGCATGTTAGTAGATATTGAGATGTGAGATGGAAATGGACAGTCGTGTCTTACCTAGGGACCAGGAATATGTTTCCTGCAGGTTCTGAGACAACAAGGTTTAGGATGATGAAGACCTCCATGGCAGTGAACTTCGACATGAGGGGTGAGTGGTAGGTACAAGCAGGTGCTGACACAGTTAAAATAGGGGATACCTGAAATAGTGGATGTGTGACTTCTAGTTGAGGGATCTGATGAGGAATCATACAAAATAACTGACATTGAGTGCCTGTAGTTAGTGGGGGCATGGCCTCTGACCTTGTGGGTGAGCAAGTTATCATCATCTGCCCTGTTACAATGGGGTTAGAATGCCAGAAATTTTCCAATGGAACAAGCAAATGTTCCACATAAGACCTCAGATGGTGGGATTAGAATGCCAGAGGGATCAGAAAATCAGGGATGTAACTGGTAAGTGAGCAGGTGTTCTATACAGGTCTACAGACTGTGATAGGTAATGAGATGCATGATGGCAGAGAAGATGAGCACTCTGACCTGAAGAGTAAGCAGGCAATTGATTTTGGTCATCAAAAGAGGGGATTAAAATACAGAGAAGTGGGATGGGTGAGGGCTCAAACTACAAAGTGATTGAGTATATGAAACCTAGGTTGATTTTGTTAGAATGTTGAAGAGAGGAGAAAAGAAGGCATCATCTATAAAATGAGTGATGCGAGTCTTTCCAAGTAAGCACACTCCCTTTTCCATGCCCCCCATCTCACCCCATTTTATGCATTCTGAGATACATATCTTGCAACTTTTTCTCAGTCTTTTTAAAGATTTTCTCTGCTGAGGTTTATTGTTTGGGCAGAAGTTAGCTGTTTTAGTCAGTTCTTTGATCCAGACTTTTTGTCATTGTTGTTTTCTTCCATTTGTATTGCTCCAAAGTATGCCTATTTATACATCACTTATATGCCAAAATTATGACCTTTGAAAATAAACTGTATGCTAATTCCCAAATATGTTTAGTTCACATTTTTCCCTTCAATTTTATATTACTCTATGAATACATACCCTCCATACATGTACCACAATTACAACGTCTAAAAATAAGTGGTCAGTCAATTCTAGAACCCAATAAGGAATTCACATTATAACAACATAGTTTCCTTCAGATATAAAGAAATATCACATTAACTTTTCTCAGCTTGAGTTTCAACTAGGGATTTGATGCTAGCATCAACAAATGAGGGATGCCATTCTTCATTTGTTTTCTGGGACTGTGTTACTTCACTTAGCATAATGGCTGCTTCAAGTTCCATCAATTTACCTGCAAAGTTCATGATGTCATCTTTCTTTCTTTTTAATTTTTATTGTTTGGTCTTTTTGAGACAGTGTTTCCCTTAAGTCCCAGCTGTCCTGGAACTCACACTGTAGACCAGGCTGGCCTTGAACTCACAGAGATCTGCCTGCCCCTGCCTCCCAAGTGCTAGGATTAAAGGTGTAGATTATAGGTTTTTGAAGTATTCCCAAATGATTGTCTGAATCTTTTCAGTATCTGTTGTGATATTTCCCTTTTCATCTCTAATTTGTTTGATTTGGAGTTGCTCTTTCCTTCTTTTAATCAATAGGGCTAGAGGCCTATCTATCTAATTTATACTTTCAAAAAACCAGTTCTTGGATTTGTTGATTTTTTGTATTGTTCTCTTTCTTTCTATTTTATTGATTTCTGGTCTTACTTTTGTTATTTCTTACTGTCTGCCAGATTTAGGATTCATTTGTTGATTCCTCTCAAGTATTTTTAGGTGCAATGTTAAGTCATTTAATTGTGCTATTTCTGTTTTCTTAATGTAAGCAGGGCTATGAATTTCCCTCTCAGGACTGATTTTACGGTGTCCCATAGGTTTTTCTGTGTTGTGCCATCCCTTTTATTTATTGTCAGGAATGCTTTTATTTCTCTCTTTACTTCTCCTTTGACCCATTCATTATTCAGTAGCATGTTGTTTAGTTTCCATGTGTTCTTGTAGCTTGTAGGGCTCTTTCTGATGTTGATATTAAGCTTAACTGCACTGTAATCTGAAAAGATGCATGGAATTACTTCAATATATTTTGTATTTGCTGAGGTTTGCTCTGTGTCCCAGTATATGGTTGATTTTGAAGAATGTTACATGGGGTGCTGAGTAGAAAGTATATTATTTGGTACTTCAGTGGAATATTCAGTAGCTGTCTGTTAGGTCCATTTGGTGTATTGTATTTTTCAGTTTAGATGTCTCTCTGTTTATTCTTTAGCCAGTTGACCTGTCCAGTGGGATCAGTGGTGTATGGTAGTCTCCCACTATTAGTGTTCTGGGATTTATCTGTGTCTTGAAGTCCTTCAGGACTGTATTTATGTATTTTGGTGTTCCAGTGTTTAGTGCATATATATGTATGATTTGAGAATTTCATGGTTGATTCATACTTTTTTTTTGTCTTTTCGAGACAGCGTCTCCCTGTAGCCCCAGCTGTCCTGGAACTCACTCTGTAGACCAGGCTGGCCTTGAACTCACAGAGATCCACCTGCCTCTGCCTCCCAAGTGCTAGGATTAAAGTCGTGTGCCCAGCTGTTTTTTTAAAGATCGTTCTTAGCCACCATGTGGGTGCTGGGAATCAAACCCAGGTCCTCTGCTAGAACAGTCGGTGTTCTTAACTGCTGAGCCATCTCTACAGCCCTGATTGATACTTTGATAATGATTTAGTGACCCTCTTCATCCCTTCTGATTAGTTTTACTTTGAAATCTATTTTGTCTGATATTAAAACAGCAACTCCTTCTTGCTTTTTCGTGCCATTTGCTTGAAATATATTTTTTCCATTCTTTCACCTTAAGATGGTGTCTGTCCTTGAAGGTGATGTGTGTTTCTTGTAGACAGCAGAAAGATAGATTCAGTTTCTTAAACCATTCTCCCAGTCTCTGTCTCTCAATTTGGGAGTTTAGACCATTAATACTTAGGGTTAATATTGAGAGATGTGTATTGCTTCCCTTCAGTTTATTTTCTGTTTGCATTTTGGGTCTGTTTGTATTTCTGGTTTATACCTTCATTAATTACTCTCTCTTGCCACTTGGGGATAGCTGCTCCTTTCCTCTGTCCTCTGGATTCCTTCTAGTATTTTCTGGAGGGTTGGTTTTCTAGAGAAGTATTCTTTCATCTTGTTTATGTCATGGAAAATTTCTTTTCTCCTTTTATTATAATTGATATTTTTGCTGGGTAGAGTAACCTGGGTTGGCATCTGTAGTCACTGAGTACTGCAAATACTTTGATCCAAATTCTTCTGGCTTTCATCATTTGCATTGAAAAGTCAGCTGTAATTCTGATGGGTTTTCCTTTATATGTAACTTGTTGTTTTCCTCTTGTGGCTTTCAGTATTCTGTCTTTGTTTTGAGCATCTAGAGTTTTGATTATGATATGTCGTGGGGAGTTTCTTTTTTGATCTTGTCTATTTGGTGCTCTGTGTGTTTCTTGTATTTGTATGGCTGGGTATTTTTTCAATTTTGGGAAATTTTCTTCTATAATTACATTGAAGATCAGTTCCATACTGTTGTCAGAGGATTTTTCTTCCTCTATACCTATGATGCAGATGTTTGGTCACTTCATGGTGTCCAACATTTCCTGATTATTCCACTCCTGTTTTTTTTTTAATTGTTCATTGTCTTTGTTTGAGTTCTTCATTTCTTCCACATTGTCCTCTAGGGTTGATATTCTATTTAATGCTTCACCCATTCTGTTACCAAGGCTTTCTCTTGCCCTTTCCTGTTGCCTGGATGAATGTTTGATTTCCTTTTTTCATTTCAGCCTGAGATTCCTTTAGTATTTCCATTTCCTTTTTTTTTACACATTTAATTCAGTTTATTTCTTCAAATAATTATCTTTGCCTCCTAAAAACAGTCAAAACTTTGTTAATGTAGCTGTTTCTTTCAGCTATTCTAATTATAAATTTTATAAACTTTTTTATTGATGCTTTGTGTATTTCATACATCATTTTCCAATTCAGTTCAGGCATATATCCCCTTCCCTTCCCCCCACCCCACCCCTACCCATCCCAGATCATGCATTCTGCCGTAACTTTTCTGCATCTTTCTCTGTTTTTTTGTTTTGTTTTGTTTTCCTTTTTTTTTTAACAATAAGTGATAATCTGTGAGTACAAGCATCCTTCATGTAAAACCACACAGCTCATGGGTCCCACCATCCAGCAGGGGGGGCTTGTATGTTCAATCAAGTTGATCAAATGAGTGTCCAGTCTATATTGTTGTAGTTACACCATTCACCCCAATCTCAGCCCTTACATTCTACTGCACCCCCTCTTCCACAGATTGTTCCCTAGGTTTAAAAAAGGGGCACAGGTGGATGAGAAGCAAAACAGTCTACTTTCTCTGGAGCTGTTGTCTTGGTATCTAGTCAATTCTGGCTGTTTTCTTTCATGGGCTGCCAGCTTGTCCAGGCATAACCTTTCGATCCTATTAATGAAGCACATGCAATTAGATATATAGGTATTTAAACAGTATAATATATAGCCTTTCAATCCTACTAATGAAGCACACACAATTAGATATATAGGTATTTAGACAGTACTAATTGTTATGGTAGGTTACTTTGGTATAGACACAGATGTTTGGATGGTATGTTAATCCATAAATTACATTTTCTTCTGTTAAGTATGACAGGGTCTTCGTGGGGGCTTATAACATCTCCTAACCATTAGAGATGTAAGCTTGTGGCATCAGCCGTGGGTTATTCCTCCAAGGAGAGAGCTAATAGCCAATTGATATTTGGGAATACAGACATATGGCTGCCCGATCTGCTGCACAGTAGTTCCAGGCAGATGAAGTGTACTGTGCTGAAACAAGGAGTCTTGCTTGACTCAAGGAGACCTATATTTGCTTTATTGGTTTAGTGGTCTTTGGTAACACTCTCTGGCATTCCAGAGACCATCTGTATACTTGCAAGTGCGGTCTCCATACATCTTTCCCATGTTTATATCAGGTCTTCAACAGCAGGGCCTTATCACCCTCTTCCTGCAGATTACAGTTTGGAGGCAAGGAGCCTTTACCTTTTGGTGGGTGCTTGGATCCCCTGGCCAACACTCCTTGGTAGAATAATCCATGTTGATGTCAGAGCTCCTGTATTAATAATTTTCCATTTCCTTTAAGGAGATGACTATTCTCCCTTTTAGTTTTTTTGCTTCCTTTTACTTTCCAGCCTGAGATTTTTTTTTCAAGCGTTCCATTTCTTTCTGGAGTTGGTCATCTCCTCCCTTTAGGTCATTGTTTCTTTGAGTATATCTACGATTGTTCTTTTATTACCTCTGGGAGATCTCACGTTAAATGCCTTATAAGACTGATAAGTTTGGTGGAGATTTCTTATTTTTTTTTTTTTTTTTTTTTTTTTATTTCTCTTTGTTTTTTTGGCATGTGGCTTTGATTTGTTTTTGCTTAATCTGATTGAAATTCAGGTGTTCTTCCTTGTGATGTAGTCCTGTTCCTTTAGTTCACTGGGGTGGGGTGGGAGGATGGGGTGGGGTTGATTTGGGCCCTGTGCCAGCAACCATGCCTGCTGCCTCGTGTCCCTAAAAGACTTGAGCTCCCAGCAGCATGTGCTTGCTCCTACCAGGCCTGATGAAGATGTGAGGAGGCAGCTGACTACCTCCTCAGTGCCCCTGAAGAACCAAGCTCCCAGTGTGGTGGGCCCCTTCTTATTGGGCCTGTGGCAGAAGCTGGGTGCAGCTGGCTGCTGCCTCAATGTCCCTAAAAACCCATGCTCCCAGCAGGGTGGGCCCCTTCTTACTGGGCCTGTGGCAGAAGCCATGGTGCAGCTGGCTGTGCCTCAGTTCCCTGAAAACTCGGGCTCCCAGCTACATAGGCCTGTTCATATCTGGCTGGCTATAGTGGAAGCCGAGGGTGCAGCTGGCTGCTGCTCACTGTCCTGAAAACTCGACCAAACATAATTTTATTAATCAAAGTAAGAGTCATTACAATAAACACCTTTCTCCCAAGTAAAATAATTGTTCCTGTACCAAAAACCCATGCTTCTGGGAGTCACAAAATCTTGCAAGGCATTTTCTTCATTCTTCTAGTTGTGGAAACATTTTCCTTGCAAAAAGTTTTCAAGATACATGAAGAATGGGCAGTCAGTTAGTGAGAAGTCAGGTAACTATGGTGAATAAGGCAAAAGTTCACATCCCAATTGGCACTGAACTGTTAATTGTATGACAGGGGGTTCAACATTGTTATGGAGAAGAATAGGACTCAGTGACATTTAACATACAAATATATTTTCAGATTACAACACTGAATGAGTCTTGGCAAACACTCTCTTAAAATGTCCAGTGTATTATCCAATCCTAGCTCCTAAGTACAGGGGTTCTGAACAGGTTGTGTAAGATGCCAAGAATCATGCATTTGGGAATAACTCAGTAAAGTGCTTGCTGGTTATCTATGAAGACCTGAGTTTGAGTCTCCAGAATCCCACATCGAAAATAAGAGTCAGCAATGTGGGTTACAGATTTATTCCCAGGAGCGAGTCAAGTAGATCCTTAGAGCCCCCTGGCCACCCAAGCCTACCTGAATCAGAAACCCTCATGTTGTAATAAGAGACATTAACACACACCAATAAAAGTCAAGGTGGATGGCACTGGAGGAACAAACCCTGAGGTTGTCTTTGAAAACCCTGAGGTGGTCTTTGATATACACACACAACACACACCACACAACACACAACACTCACATTTGTGCTATTCACTCACACTGAATATACACAAAACTGTGCGCACCACACACAATACAAAAACCCCCAAAACCAACAACNCAGCTTTCACCTCTCCTGACATGGACTGGGGCCAGCTGCCCTGAGTGGGGACTGGGAAAGACATCAGCCCTTGAGCCTGCTCTTCTGTCTCCTCACCAAAAGTGCCACTGAGATCCTCCTGGATACAAGCTGACCAATACTGTGTCCATTCATGGGGGAGGAGCTTAGTAGACTCCCAGGAGACTTGGAGTGAAAAAGACTAAAGAAAAGAAACCTGGAATGGTCATCACCAGTTACTCTACCCTTACCTGGAACAACTGGACAGGCCCTGTGAGGGTGCGTGGATTAGCTTTGGCTCTTTGTTGGACTGTGTGTGTGTGTGTGTGTGTGTGTGTGTGTGTGTGTGTGTGTGTGTGTGTAGAGAGAGAGAGAGGAGAGAAGAGAGATCATGCTTAGCTGTATGCTGAAGTTGGGTTTTGTAAGGGAGGGCTTCTTGGCTCTTTGATAGGATTGTGTTTCTGTGTGTTTGTGTTAGCTGGATGTTACTGGAAATAAAAACTTGGTTTGTCAAAACTTCTTTTTATTAGAAGTGGGAGAATGGGATCTTTGAGGGACACTGAGCTCCTTTGTAGACACAGGAAAATGTCTAGAGCCCCTGCTTTCCAGCAGCCCTGGGGCTGGTTCCAGAACCCTGTCCTGATGCTCCGGGCTCTTCATTCAAGGCAAAGCTTTCAGACTTCAGAACCTGGTTCCACAGCCTCCTGTGGGCAGGTGAAGCTGGTGGTGTGCTGGGGTGGGGGTGGGAGGATGGGGAGGGGTTGATTTGGGCCCTGTGCCAGCAACCTGGCTGCTGCCTCAGTGTCCCTAAAGACTTGAGCTCCCAGCAGCATGTGCTTGCTCCTACCAGGCCTGATGAAGATGTGAGGAGGCAGCTGACTACCTCCTCAGTGTCCCTGAATAACCATTCTCCCAGTGTGGTGGGCCCCTTCTTATTGGGCCTGTGGCAGAAGCTGTGGTGCAGCTGGCTGCTGCCTCAATGTCCCTAAAAACCCATGCTCCCAGCAGGGTGGGCCCCTTCTTACTGGGCCTGTGGCAGAAGCCATGGTGCAGCTGACTGCTGCCTCAGTGTCCCTGAAAACTCGGGCTCCCAGCTACATAGGCCTGTTCATATCTGGCCTGGCTATAGTGGAAGCCGAGGTGCAGCTGGCTGCTGCCTCACTGTCCCTGAAAACTCGACCAAACATAATTTTATTAATCAAAGTAAGAGTCATTACAATAAACACCTTTCTCCCAAGTAAAATAATTGTTCCTGTACCAAAAACCCATGCTTCTGGGAGTCACAAAATCTTGCAAGGCATTTTCTTCATTCTTCTAGTTGTGGAAACATTTTCCTTGCAAAAAGTTTTCAAGATACATGAAGAATGGGCAGTCAGTTAGTGAGAAGTCAGGTAACTATGGTGAATAAGGCAAAAGTTCACATCCCAATTGGCACTGAACTGTTAATTGTATGACATGTGGTTCAACATTGTTATGGAGAAGAATAGGACTCAGTGACATTTTACAAATTATATTTTCAGATTACAACCTGAATGAGTCTTGGCAAACACTCTCTTAAAATGTCCAGTGTATTATCCAATCCTAGCTCCTAAGTACAGGGGTTCTGAACAGGTTGTGTAAGATGCCAAGAATCATGCATTTGGGAAATAACTCAGTAAAGTGCTTGCTGGTTATCTATGAAGACCTGAGTTTGATCTCCAGAATCCACATCGAAAATAAGAGTCAGCAATGTGGGATACAGATTTATTCCCAGGAGCCGAGTCAAGTAGATCCTTAGAGCCCCCTGGCCACCCAAGCCTACCTGAATCAGAAACCCTCATGTTGTAATAAGAGACATTAACACACACCAATAAAAGTCAAGGTGGATGGCACTGGAGGAACAAACCCTGAGGTTGTCTTTGAAAACCCTGAGGTTGTCTTTGATATACACACACACACACACACACACACACACACACACTAACATCTGTGCATATTCACTCACACATGAATATACACAAAACTGTGCTGCACCTACACACATATTTATACACACACATGCAAAATGAAGACCTTAGCAATTAAAGAAGAAAAATTAGGGAACTTAACTTGGTTTTGGACAAGAGTCTACAGCTTATCACTTCTGCATCGAAAGCACAGCCAATATTCCCATAGGTATCATATTAAGATTGGATTATATTATCAGTGAAATTTATACATTTGATATCCTCATGGTACTGGAAAGATAATAGAATCTAAAATCACAAAGACATGGCTTCAACTCCCAACACAACCAACCTCCTTAGATTCTGTGATCTGGAGGACTGTGTCAACATACCTAGTGTATAGTGCTTACACATTTAATCCAACACTAACTTAAGTGTTGGTAGTTAAGATATTTTTCATATGTATCTACAGTCAGTTGACTTTAAAATGACTGTCATCAAGACTGTGGTTGTGCCTCATCTATTCAATTTGAAGTCTTGAGAACAAACCCTATTGTATTCTAAAGAATAAAATTTAAGTTCAGACTATGATGTCAACTTCCTGAATTTCCCAGCCTATCAATCTTTCTTATAAGTTAAGACTTACTTAGTAGCTTAAGCAGTAATGTGATTTAAATAAATCACACATGTGCATGTTTGTGTGCATTATGTGTGTTGTAGTTTTCTCTTTTTCAATTATCTTAAGTGATGAAAACAAAAGAATATGTTGTGATGATGATGATGGAGATGGAAGCAGAGCCTTGTGCATGCTAGTCAAGTACTGAGTGTTCTACCACTGAGCCATATATGTAGCATCTAAAACATTTTTAAATAGAGCATTTAATAGAGAATTCAAAGAACAGGGCTTCCTAAACCCCAAGGAGTTTGCCATCTTCTAACTTACCTTGTAGGTGCAGACACTAATGTATGGATAAAAATTAATGTATTAAACATTCTGGTCCACAGTCATTCCTCTGTATAAAACAGCAGTACTAAAAATAATAAACGTATTAGATCTAGAACATAGGGTGTTCAGAAATACTAGCTGTTTCATAAGCTCATAATCACGCTATGATTTTGACAAACTTATTTTTATGATTCATTTCTTATAATTCGATTTTTTCTGTTTCTTCTGTATCTTTTCTGTATCATACATGTCCTAGTGGAGTGACAATATAACTGGTTTAGAAAGAGCAACAACAGGGGCTGGAGAGATGGCCTAGCGGTTAAGAGCTCTGACCGCTCTTGCAGAGGACCCAGGTTCGATCCCCAGCACCCACATGGCGGCTGAGAACCGTCTCTAACTCCAATTCCAGGAGAACTCCAGTTCCAGGGGATTCCGAGACCCTCTTCTGTCCTCCGCTGCATTGCACGATACAGGTGCATAGACCTACACGCAAAACAGTACATTCATACACACAAATAAATAAAAAAAAATAAATAAAAAAACAAAAAAGAAAGAGCAATAACAATTGAATTTAGAGTCAAAATACTGATTGTATTAGTTCAATTGATTATTGTCTTCATTAAGTGGTGGAGATAATGACCTTCCTTTATAGATTTCTGAAAGGAGTAAATAACCTGTCAGTTACTCAAGAGTTAAAGTAGTGAATAAACGTCTACAAATATCTGGATTACCCACAGTACTTAATGAGTTCATTTCCTAACCACCCATTTCCCTCCATATAATCTTGTTCCATTCATTAGAGATATAGTCCCATATCAGTCAGTTATCTATTCAAAGTTGTTTTTTTCTCTCATGTTATTCAAAGGAACTATGGTAGAGGACTAGTTCTAAATTATAATTAACAACTGTTCTGACATCTGAAATAAAGCCTTATTTTGACATCCATATGCGTGACCTTCAGTGGACTACAAATGGCAAAACTGGTTTGTTGCTATGCCTTTTTCAAAACCTAATCCTCAGCCAGGCTTCTCAACTCTCCACCTCATATGCATAAGCACTCTGCATCCTAAACTGCAGTTCTTTCAAGGATACTTCTGAGTCGCAAGAATGGTACTGTTCATGGATCAGTAGCTTTTAGAATGTTGCCAAAGAACAGCTAGAATTATTTGGAACTAGTTATCATAGAAACTTGGTGGGATTCTCCCTGTTTTTAGTAACTGAGGGATAGAGAATGAATATTATTGTAGGACTTCTTAGAATGGAGAATGAGGAATTCAATGCAAGTAGACTGAAAAATATAACACCAAGTGATATAGTTGAAGATGGCTGCAGTCAGGTCTTACATGAGTAGGGTAGATATGTGTTTCTTATTCTTATTCAGTAACTCTTCAAGTTAATGTTGAGCTAGTTTAGCTGATGTGTTGCAATAATTTCTTGCCTTCCAATATCTGTAGCATTCTCAAGCATAGGGATGAGAAAGCTAATAGATGAATCTTTCTGGGGGCTGGAGAAGCGTCTCAGTAGTTAAAAACACTTGATACTCTTGCTGATGACTTGGGTTCAATTTCCAGCATGCATGTAGCAGCTAATAATCCTCTGTGACTTCAGTTCCAGAGGATCCAATGCCCTCTTCTGACCTCCTAGACATTGAAGAGCATTAGTGCACTTACAGGTGATACACTCTACTGAAAAATAATCCCCCCAATCTATTAATCATCTACTATACCAATCCCAATCTTAATTATATACTAGTAGAAAGAACTTTTCCCATTTTCTGACCATCTGGAGAATATGATGGTCTTATTTGATTTCCAGTTATTCTTCATTTACTTTAAATTTTATCATAGTTTTCCGTTCAAGTTAACTTGTCACAGTGTGCTATAATATTTATGGTAAGTCAGTCCAGTGGGTGTCTGAGAAATGGAGGGAAAGTAATCTTTAGGAAGTGTGTAAAGACCACTTACAGGATAGCAAAACTTAGGATAGACTGCTCAAACCATGGAAAGACAGGATCACAATAGCATTGAAACACCATAAAAAAGCACAAATCAGGGATGACTCCCCCATCCAAAGTTCCGCTATGTCTTCCTGGGAGTGAAAAATATATATCCGCTGATTCCTTTATCATTTTATAATATAATGTCAGCAAACTAATCTCCAAAATGCACACATCAATTTTCTCTAACTTAATGTGATCTAAACATAAGCAGGAATAAAGAGCATGGAGCCAGAATTATCCCTTAAATTAGTACCTCACTATTACTGTATAGAAGTACTTAATGTATTATTGTTAACTCTTTTTACAGAATTAGTAATAGACCTTTTTTTGGTCTTTTTGAGACAGGGTCTCTCTTCACAGAATTAGTAATAGACTTATTGTTATTAATTTTTTGGTCTTTTTGAGACAGGATGTCTATGTACCCCCAGCTGTCCTGGAACTCACTCTGTAGACCAGGGTGGCCTTGAGATCCACCTGCTCCTGCCTCCTGAGTGCTAGGATTAAAGATGTGCATCACCACACCCAGCACTATTATTTCTCTATACGTGCTTTTTGGAGGGGGTGGAAAGGTTTCCCTCTTATGAGAAATGTCAATTGCATAAAGAGTTATTTTGCCTTATAGTGAAAGAAATTGAGTGTTTAGATTGCTTTTAGAGAAATAAACCATGGAGGACCTCATTTCTAGTTTATGTGAGCTATTTGCATGTATGATAATTTCAATGAATAATTTTTAAAAATGGCAATAAGAAACTTTACATGAGATAACTCTTTCAAGATATGAGCAAATATATGATATGGGATTCTTTCAAAAATATATTTTCAGCCATTAAATACTATATTAACAACAAACATGACCACATTTTTATATAGTCATTGTTTTTCCTCATCAAAACAGCATTTGTCTTCTTGACTTTAAAATAATTATGAATTAGAATGTAATCATTTTACATTCCTCATAGTAAAGGTTTTTTATAATATTTTAATGTATATATTAGAATTTTGGTATTATTACTATTTTCAAAATGATAGCTCCATTGGCAAAATTCTGAAGCCTCTATATAGCTAAATTCTGCCCAAAATATAAACCTTTGCAGAGAAAAAACTTTAAAAAGACTAAGAAAAAGATGCACAACATTTGTGGCAGAATGCATGAACTGGGATGGGGGGAAGGGAAAGAGAACTATGTTTAAATTGAACTGAAAAAAAATGATGTCTGAAATTCACAACACATCAATAAAAGTATTATATTAAAAAATAATATCAGTAGTTGCAATAATGAATGACAAGCCTCACTCTGCCATTCAGGGGTTTGCAATTTTTACATCTCTTAAGCCACATTATCATCATCAATCCAGAGATATACAGAGAACAGAGCTGGAAATAAGACTCAGCTGATACAGAAATAATGTAAAAGTCATACTGGTGCCCATGGATCTCAAGGGTACTCATGGGAAGAACACAGCCTCTGCATAAACACCATTGTTTTCTCTAGTCTTGACAGCAGCAACTTTCTGATCAGAGTAATAGTGCTGCCTGCAGTTACTGAACACCAGCTATGATGGAGATTAACACCTTTTCCCACATAAACTCTCCTACTTGAGAGTCACAGTCATCCTCTCCTTCACCAACTTATTTCTCTGGAATCTTTTGCCAGCTATTATATTGCTGCCATTTGTTTGATCCATTCAGCCTGCCAATAGGAGAACTTTCAG
Organism: Rhizomys pruinosus; assembly: GCA_009823505.1. Taxonomy (NCBI): domain Eukaryota; kingdom Metazoa; phylum Chordata; class Mammalia; order Rodentia; family Spalacidae; genus Rhizomys; species Rhizomys pruinosus. The sequence continues at coordinate 2,930,978 of VZQC01003744.1, read as the reverse complement.
TATACTAGGTAGGGATATCTATTTCATGGAAGCAAAAGAAACTCATTGCTCTTGGGGAGAAGAGCCTGGTTAGTATTAGAGAGAGGTGATAATGCATGGTGTAATGTGTTTTGGAGGTTTGATTTCTTCTTTTCCTGTTATCTTAATGACAATTTGTTGTTGACTATACTTGCTCTGATGTACATTACAGTAACAGAACCAATCCTGCCTATGAAATTACATTTGGATACTCATTCTAAAATATATTTTATCCATCTCCTCCATTCCTTTTCCTGGGCTTTAGTGAATTTCTTCTATGAGATCAATGTTTTAAACTTAATCAAATGAGAGATATTGTGTAGATTTTGTCTTTTTGGTGCCTGAGTTAGTACACTTAATTAATGTCTTCCAGCTCCATACATTTTTGTTGTTGCAAATGAACGGATTTCATTTTTTTGTGTGGGTGAAGGCTAGTATTCTGCAGTGTCTTATGTGCCACCGTTTTTTCAGTATTCATTCATTTGTTGATTGACAACTCGGTTTATTCCACATTAGGTACCATGAGTTGTCTGCAATAAGTGTAGCAGTTCAGGTTTTTTTTTGATATAGTGATTTTATTTCATTTCTGTTGCACAAATACATAGAACTGAGATTGTTCTATCAAATGTTCATTGTAATTTCATGTTTTCAAAAACAATCTTCATTCTTTTTTACCTAATAGCTAGAGTAAGTTATATCCCCTACAAAAGTATCCATTTCTTTTAGACTTTCCAACATTCATTATTTTGTCATTTTTACAATAGCCATATTTCATGATTGTAACTAATTCTAGAAAAATACTACTAGCTATTACTTCATTAAATTTTGATGGCTAAGGATGATCTGCCTCAAAATATAGATTTATTTTTTAAACACTGTTTAGATATATAGACCAGGCTGCCCTGAAAATCACTCTTTACCTCAGGCTATGCTTGAGCTCCTGTAGCCTCCTGCCTTTTTACATTTAATAGACATCTATTAGTTGTATGAAATAAGTTTATTCCAATCATTTCATAGATTCATATTATATACTTTGACTATATTCAGCCTCCAGTATTCCCTTCTTCCTCTCCTTCCTCATGCATTCCTCTTCACACCTAATAACACCCTTCATCTTTAATATTTTATCTGTCTTCTAGATTTTGTGTATGAGAGTGACATTTTTCATTTTAATTCAGAAATATTTGTTAAATACATTCTATTTATCTGTTGATGAGTATTAAGCTAGTTCTATACCCTGACTATTGTGAGTATAAGATATTTAAACATGAGTGTGTAAGCATCAGTGTGCTATGATGACAGAAACTCCTTCAGATGTCTACATAGGAATAATGTAGAAGGAGCATATGGTTGTTCTATTTTTAGTTACTTAGGTTTCATTTCTGGAGTTCTTTTTATTTTATATTTATTGAGCTTTTGTAAATATCATGCAAAAGTTCTTAATCAAATTTAGATCCCTCCCCCATACAGATCTCATATATTCTATCAAATATGTACCCAGATGTCCTTTAGCACAAATTCATCCACTGGAGTCTAGACTGCCTATCTAGGGATTGTAAGGAAGGCATACTCTGCCTGTCACTTATTTCTCTCACTCCACTCTGGGCCTTTGTCTGATTGAATTGACATGGGTCCTGTGCACTATGCCACTGTTTACATAAGTTCATATGTGCAAGGCTCCAGTGGCCTGAAAGCCTCTGTTTCCTTACATTCATGAACCATCCCTGGATCTTAGACTCTTTCCACCCCCTCTTCCTCAATGGTCCATAAGCTGTGGGTGGGTGAGGTTTAATATAGGAGACATATCCAGGGACACACTCTGCAGCATCTTATTCTTTAAAACTTGGCCAGTCGTGGCCTTCTGTGTGCATCACACTCTGATTGTATAAGGAAGCTTCATTGGTGAGAGTTGAAGGATGCATTAGTTTTCTTTCTTCCCCTCTTTCTGCTATGTTCCATGAATTTAGGTATAAATGTTAATATATGTGGCACCTGGGACTGGGCACTTCTTAGATTTATATCCACTGTTTCTGACCAGTCGTGGGATTCTGCAGTAGCCTCTACCTGTTGCAAAAAAGAAACTCCTTTGATGACTGGTGCTACTCTGTAAATATAATGATACATATTTAGCATATGATAAGAACTTGCATATGTCTGGAATTACAAGAGAGATAGGATTTTCTCTAGGATCTATGTCATTCCCAGCCATTTGTATTTGGCTGTATTTACAGTGCTATCTATTAGGTCATTAAGAGAGCTTTAAGTCCAAGTAGATAGCTATTAATTACCCCCCCAGATAAATGCCACTACTGCACCAATACTGGTAGTTTGCTCTGCCAGTCTCTATGGTTGGTAGGCTTTAGGACTAAGTTGGAACATTGATTGATTTTTCTCCCTTAGCTGTTTGTATATTACCATCTAGAATTATGAGAGCTAGACTTCAGGTAGAAGGCTTCTAGGTCAGTTCCTGCTTCAGTGCTCCAAGTCCTGTATGTGAAGTATGGCCTGTCTTCAGTAGTAAGGTCTTATCTTCTAGTTCTGGGAGATGATCAAGAACTTTGGTAATGGATTGTGTTGTATTGGGAGTCTCTTGGACCACTCCCACCAACCACTCAAAGGGAGGTCTCTGTTCTATCACCATGTTCCTTGCCATACAGCCCCCAGGTGTACATATGCACCAATGTTCAGACATTTTATGTGCATTTCTCAGGGGGGTTGGGGTGCATCAAAATTCCATCTGGGTTACATTGCCCACAAGATCCATTCATCTACACTCTTTTGTCCTTCAATCTGATATCCCTCCTCTCTCGACAGTTCCAACTTCCTCATTATTCCCACCCCCCCAGTAACACCAACCTCCCACTATCCCCCTTTCCTGAGTTCCCTGCATCAACCATAGCACCCTATATGTTCCTCCCTCCTCACCTCTCTGTGGAACACTCCTACTTTCCCACCTCCCTCCTGGTCACATATGTTCCCTACTATTACCCTCTTTTGGGTTTTTTCTTACCATCTAGATCTGTGTTTCTTTTCCATTTTTCTGGCTCCTGCTATTACATCAGGATATATAATCAATAGACGGGATTGGTGCTAAGATCCACAAATGAGGGGGAATGTATGTCACTTGTTTGTTTGTTTTTTCTGTTTGTGTTACTTCACTTAGTATAAAAGTCTCTAATTTCGTGTATTTAACTAAAAATTTAATAATTTCATCTTTTCTTACTACTGAGTAGAACTCCATTGTGTAATATACCACATTTTCATAATCCATTTGTCATTGAGGGTCATTTTGGTTGTTTCCATTTCTTAGCAAGTGTGGAAAGAGAAGCAACAAAAATGGATCTACAGGAATGTCTACAGTAGGATGAGTCCTTTGGGTATATACCAATAACTGGTATAACTGGATCCTATGGCAGATTGACATTTAGTTTGTTGAGAATTCTCCACATTGCATTGCATAGTGGTTCTATGAGTTTGCATTCACATCAACATTTGTGGTGTTTTTGTTCTCTTGAACTTAGCCAGTCTGACTGGGATAAAATGGTATCTTAAAGTGGCTTTTATTTACATTTCTCTACTTACTCGGGATATTGAGCCTATGTTAAAGTATTTCTTAGCCATTTTTATTTCTTCCTTTCATAAATCTCTGTTCAGGTCTATAGCTTATCTTTTTATTTGGTTGTTCATTTTCTTGTTTCTTTGTTGGGGGGGGTACTTTGTATATTCTAGATGTTGATACTCTGTTGGATTTTTAGCTGGTAAAGATTACTTCCCACTCAGTGTGTTTCCTTTTCCTCCTTGGTTATTTATTTTGCCATACAGAAGCATTGTAGCTTAATGAGGTCCCAATTATTGTTGTTGACCTTAATGCCTGAGCAGCTGATGTCCAATTAAGAAAATTCTTCCCTTCACCTGTATCTTGGAGTGAGAGTACTACATAAGTATTCTAGCAGTTTAAGAGTTTCAGGTTTTTTTCTCTTAGTTTTTTATTGAGCTTTTGTATATGTCATACAACATTTCATAATCAACTTTAGACCCCTTTCCCCATCCCTGTCCCCTGCCTCTGCCAGAACTCATGCATTCTGCCATACATGTTAAGTCGTGTCTTGCATCTTTTTCTCATCTTTTTTCAAACTCTTTACTGTTTTGGTCTGAACATTGAATGAGTCTTTTTTGTTGGTGTTCCATTTACTTTTTTATTGAGGCCATCAATTCATTTGGAGTTGACTTTTATGCAAGGTAAAATAAAAGTGTCCAATTTCACTCTTCTACAGGTAAAGATCCAGCTTTGCCAGCCCCAACTGTTGAAGATGCTATATTTCCTCCATTGTGTGTTCTTGTCACCTTTGTCAAATATCAGGTGGCTGAAATCATATGTACTCATGTTTGGGTAGTCTATTGGGGAATTTCATGGTCTGACTGTGCATGAAAGGGGGTGAGAGATACAGAGTCAAGATGCAGACCCTGGAAGTCAGGTGAATGCAGGCAGAAGGTGAGCTGCAGACTCCTTTTATTGGGGGCAAGTTTAGGGTTTATACACTGTTCACATTCTGCTCTCCTCTTAGTGCAGTCATCGTTGTCTCCTTATGATTGGCCCAGGTCTGTGACTTAGGTGTTTGTATAGTCACTTGCCTAGAGCAGGTTAGGTTGATGAGGGACAAGCTCTGTTCAGGCACATTGCTTAATTCTCAGAGTACAGGCTACTACATATAGTACTGTAATATAGTCTGAGATCTGGTATGTTGATCCCCCCAGCATTATTCTTTTTGCCCAAGATTAATCTGTCTATACAGGAAATTTTGTGATTCAATATAAATTTTAAGATGATTTTTTTTCTAGCTCTGTGAAGAATGTCCTGGACATTTTGTTTGGCATTGCACTGAATCTATAGATTGCTTTTGGTAAGATGCTCATTTTTACAATATTGAATCTATAGATTGCTTTTGGTAAGATGCTCATTTTCACAATATCAAATCTAGAAATCATGTCTTTCCATCTCCTAGTGTCTTTCTCTATTTCTTTCTTTAAGGATTTGAAATTTTTTTTGTGTTTTTGAGACAGTGTCTCCCTTTAGTCCCAGCTGGCCTGAAGCTTGCTGTGTAGGTCACGCTGGCCTTGAAATCACAGAGATCCACCTGCCTCTGCCTCCAGAGTGCTGGGATTAAAGGTGTGTGCCACCATGCCCAGAACAAAGATTTGAAATTTTCATTCATTGTAGAGATTTTTAATGTCTTTGTATGGATTTATTCCTAAAAGTGTTTTAGGTTATTGTGAATGGGAGGTTATCCTGGAATGCTATTTCTGATTGCTTTTTATTGGTACATAGAAAATCTACTGATTTTTGTAAGTTCATTCTGTAACCTGCCACATTACTGAAATTAATAATCATTTCCCAATAGTTTTCTGGAGGAACTTTCAGATCTCTTTTGTATAATATCATATCATCTGCAAATAGTGATGATTTGACCTCTCCATTTCCAATTAGTGCTCTTAATATCTTTCTCTTGTCGTTTTAGTAAGTTGATTCTGTAACCTACCTCTTTACTGATATTAATAATCATTTCTAATAGTTTTTGTTGGAATTTTCAGGTCTTTTTTGTATAATATCATATCATCTGCAAATAGTGATGATTTGACCTCTACTTTTCCAAATAGTACTCTTAAATTCTTTCTCTTGTCTTAGTGTTCTTGCAAGAGTTTCAAACACTGTATTGAAAAGGAGCTGAGATAATGTACAGCCCTGTCTGGTTCTTGATTTTAGTGAGAATATTTCCAGTTATTCTCCATTTAGAATGATGTTAGCTATGAGTTTGTTGTAGATGGTTTTAATTATCTTGAGGAATGTTCCATCCAGACAAATTCCTTCTAGGAATTTTATCAAGAGTGCATGCTGTATTTTGTCAAACACTTCTCTGCATCTATTGAGATGCCCATGTGATTTCTGTCTTTAAGTCAATTTATATGTTTTATTACCTTTACTTTCTTAGGTATATTGAGCCATCCCTGTATCTCTGGAATAAAGCTGACTTGATCATTTTGAACGATCTTTTTGATGCGTTTCCATGCAATTTGTGAGTATTTTGTTGAGAATGTTTGCATTTATGTTCATTAAGAATATGGGCCTATGGTTTTCATTTTATTTTTACCAAGTTTTGGTATTAGAGTCATACTGGAATCATAGAAGGATTTTGGTAGTTCTCCCTCTGTTTCTTTTTTAATAATTTAAGCAACACTCGTAGATTTTTGAATGCCCGGTAGATTTCTGTTGTAAATCCAACTGGTCCTGGGCTTATTTAGTCAGGAGGCTTTATATTACTGTTTAAATTTTTTATATGTTATGGGTCTTTTTAAGCTGTTAGTCTTTTCAAGGTTTAACTTTGTTGGTGTCAATGATCTTAGAAATTCATCCATTTCATTTAGATTTTTTAATTCGATTAGTGTAATAGTCACTTTTCTGTTGTGATAGAAACGCCACAACCAAGGGAACTTATAAATGGAAGGGATTATTTGAGCTTACAGTTGACAGTTCCAGGTGAATTAGAGTCTATCATGACAGAGTCATGGTGGAAAGCAGGAGCAGAAAGTTGAACTTCACATCTTCAAGCAGGCATAGGAAGCAGTGAGGGACTGGAGGTTGGCAAGGCCTTTTGAACTCTCTTAAGCCTGCCCTCAATGACATGCTTCCTCTAGCATGGTCACCCCTTATAATACCTCCCAAAACAGAACCAGCAACTAGAGACAGAATGTCCAAATACTTGTAGCCTATGGGGTCATTCTCATCCAAATCACGGTATTCCACTCTGTGCCCCCATAGGCTCATGACTATATAAAATGCATTTAGGCTAACCTTCAACATTCCCATTATCTTTACTAATCTCATTACTATTCCAAAGTCTACAGTCTAAAGTCTTTTCTGAGACTCAGGCCAATCTCTTAACTTTAATCTGTAAAATCAAAAGACATATTACATACTCCCTGTAGGGATGAAGCTCTGTTTGGCTTGAGCAACACCCTGCATTTCACGGTCCCAGAACTCTTCATTGAGGAGCTGGGATAGGTGGTGTCCTAGTTTGTCTTCCGTTGCTGTGACAAAACACTCTGACTGACACCAACTTGGGGAGGAAAGGGTTTATTCAAGTTAATCTCCTGGGTCACAGTTCATCACTTAGGGAGCCCAAGGCAGGAACCTGGAGGCAGGAGCTGAAGCACAGGCCATGGAGGAATGCTGTTCACTGGCTTGCTCTCCTGGCTCATGTCCAGCCTGCCTTCTTATACCGTACACAACAACCTGCCCAGGGTGACACCACTCATTGTGGGCCTGGCCCTCCCACACTGCTCAACCATCAAGACAATACTCCACAGATGTGGCCACAGGCCAATCCAATGGAGCCAATTTCCCAATTGAGGCTCCCTCAACCCAGGTGTGTCAAGTTGACACTAAAGCTATCCAGCACAATTGACCCCTTGTCAACTTGACACACAAAACACATCACTGTTAAACCACCACCTTTCCAGTTCTTATCCCCAAAGTATGATGTTAACATTAACCACAACCTAAGACAGTACAAGGTTAAAAGCCCCACAGTCCTTAGAATGTCCAAACACTTAAAAGTTCACAAACTGTTGAAAGTCTCTTAACTGTGGGTTGCTGTAAATCCAAAACAAGTACTGTCTTATTTCAAAGGGAAGAATCAGGCACTCTCAAACAAAACCTAAGTCCAGCAAAGTAGCTCAAGGCTGGACACCTGGGATTCACTCATGATCTTCTGGGCTCCAAAGGGTTTTGGCTGCTCCCCTTCTCTCACTCTGCCATCTGTGGCACACACAGCTCAACTCACAGACCCAGGCTGACTCCATTCCACACCTGCCACTGCTCTTGGTGGTCATCCCATGGTCCTGGCATCTCCAAAAAGCTGGGGTCACCACTGAAACTGAGGCAGCACCTTCATCAATGGTCTCTTCTGACCTCTCCTGGTGCAAAGCCTCAGCTTCTCTCCATGACCCCTGCAATCCTGGGGGTCCTCGCACTTGCACCGAGGTGCACTTCCACAAAGCTTCTTTCCTGACCTCTCATGGCCAGCCTCGGCTGCTCTCGTGACCCCCTCAAATTTCAACACCAGAACATAAGGGCGGCTCTTACATTCTACCAAGTCCTGCTTCTGTGCTTGAGATGGGATGCTCAGGGCCCTTCTGGAACACAGCTTCTGTGTGCTGACCCTCAAGAAATTCTTCCCAGAAGATTTTCACCACAGTGATCTAGTCTCTTGTACTTACAGCTGATTTTTCAGCCCCGAGCTAACCAGCTCAATTGTCCCAGTACAACAGATTTCACTTCAGGTTCGGGTCTCTTGTTACTACAGCTGACTTCAGCCCCAGCTACCAGAACCCACAGACTACACAGTCTAATGATCTCTGTTCCCTTTGAACTAGAAACTTCACAAGCAGGCTCCATCTTCTACAACCTTTCAGCAACAATGCCCAAGTTCCACAGCCATATCTTTAGGCATTCAGTGATCCTTCCCAGCCCAAAGTTCCAAACGCTCCACAATCCTTCCCCAAAACTCCAAGGTCAGGTCTGTCACAGCAATACCCACTCTTCTGGAACCAAATTTCTGTCCAGTTTTGCCTTCCATTGCTGTGACAAAATACTCTGACCGACATCAACTTGGGGGAGGAAAGGGTTATATTCAGCTTACATCTCCTGGGTCACAGTTCATCACGTAGGGAGCTCAAGGGCACGATAGCTCAAGGGCAGGAGCCTGGGTCAGGAGCTGAAGCCAGGCCATGGAGAATGCGTGTTCACATGGCATTTGCCGTCCTGGCCCATGCTCATTCCCTGCCCCTTATAACTGTACACAACACCTGCCAGGGTGTGGCACCACCAACTAGGGGGCCCGGGCCCGTCCCAAAAGCTGCTTAGCCCATACAAGACAAAGAATAGGCTCACAGGATGGGGGTGGGGGGGCCGACAGCGAAGATACGCAAAGGTAAAGAGGCGCGACAATTCACCGGGGCAATAGTAGGTGGGGCTAGAAGCCGGGGGGGGGGAATGCAAGGCCTAGGGGTGTGTGATCAAGTTGACACGAAAGAGGGGACAAAAAAGGCCGAGCGACAGGGAAGGGGTGCAATAGATGAAAACTCCCCTAGATGTTGTATCGAGTCAAATGAAGATAGGTGTAGCAGTCATATATCCCAACGAGCATCCCAAATGGTATGCTGATATGGGAATATGGGGGATGATCCAGGTAAACAGGGAAAAAACCTGGGGCGGGAGTCGATTAGTGGCAACGTGCACACCGAGGTTTGAGGTAGCCTCAATTGGGAAATTGGATTGTTTCCTTTGGATGGGCCTGTGGCCACATATGTGGAGATAGGGTCCGGTGATGGTCAAGCAGTGTGGTAGGGCCCGGCCCACAGTGAGTGGGGACAACCCTGGGCGTTGTTGTGTACAGTTAGGGGGCAGGGTGAGCATGGGCCAGGAGAGCAACCAGTGAACAGCATTCCTCCAGGCCCTGTGCTTCAGCTCCTGACACCATGCCTCCCATGACCCTGAGTTATCCGGCCTTGACTCGCCTATGTGAGGAACTGTTACCCAGGAAATGTAAGATGAAAAAACCATAGAAGGAAAGAAGGTGTGTTGGGTAGATGTCACACCTCTTATTTACTAGATACACATCTGGGAGTTCTGTTGCCTCCAGTAGGAGCCACTTTGGCTCCTGCTTCCCTTACCCAGTTACACCCCACAGTCCCCCAACTTCCCGTCCCTAGAGCACAGTGGCTTTAGTATATAAACCTTTACTTGTTGCCAATAAGCTTAGTGTTTTCCCCATGGAATTTACCCTGGCTCGTTCTTGTTCTTGAGTGAGTCCTCTCTCTCTCTCTCTCTCTCTCTCTCTCTCTCTCTCTCTCTCTCTCTCTCTGTCTCTCTCCTTCCCAGTACCTTCTCCCTCCCTTCCAGGGCTAGACATGGCTTGCTGGCCAGAAGGCCAGAGCAATCCAGGGAACCTGCAGTCCTGGGAATCTGCAGGCTCTGGTCAAGGGAGGAAGAACACTGGAAAGCTACAACTTCCATCATATAGAGGAACCAAATACACATTCCCATTCCAAAAGGGAGGAATAGAGGCATAGCAAGTAAATACTGGACCAAAATGAGACTGAAAACTAGCAGAGCAAAGACCAAATCCAGTAGCTCCAAGTGGACTTCAAGGATTTTACTTCCCAAGGGCTTAGATGGCTCAGCTCTTCTATCTTTGCATGCAACATACATCTCTTTCTTGGGCTGGTACCACTCCCTGTATGCAGCACTCCTTAGCAAATATCCTCAGCTCTGGCATCTTGAATGTCTTCTTGGGATTTCAACTGCCAAACAGGCTTTACCTTTGCAGCTTCACACAAAGATCTTACAAGGCCTTTTTGTATGCAGGGACACTCCTGTTGCACTCTGCCTGGCCTCAGAGGCTTTCTAAAGCCCCTTACAATGTTTTGGATTTGTTTTTGGTTTATCTTGTGATGTTTCCCCTGTTGTCTCAGATTTTGTTGATTTGGATTTGCTTTTTATTTCCTTTGGTTAAATGGCTAAGAGCCTTCAATCTGGTTTAAAATGTCATAGAACCAGCTCTTAGATTCACTGTTTTTGTTTTGATTTCTTTGATTCTAATTCTTTAATTTCTGCTCTGATTTTGTTATTTCTTCTCATCTACAAAATCCCCTGGGACTAGTTGACCTCAGAGGATAAGGAAGAAAGTTTTCCTTCTGAAATTCCTTGGCCAAATTGATATGGGCATTAAGCATACAGAAAGGTTAAGTTACATCAGTCTGATACTTTTAATTACTATATGGAATTTATATAAAGCTTGAAGAAAAGCCTAAGAATCCTTCCATAAACATTGACTAGAAGAGATTTAACACCACAGGATAAGTAGGCAAACCCAATGAGAGGGATTTAAACAATTTTAGGTTTATCTTAAATGTAAACATTTTACTACAAACAGGAGTAGTCGCTTTACTTTCCTAAACCCCATATCCTGATTTGTAGTTTTCCAATATCAGGGAGCATACATACTGACTAGAATTAAGTTGACAAAATTTACCAAGTCTGTCTAAACTCTTTCTGAGCTGCATGCCACTAGCTCAGGGAAGTAAACCTAGCTTTTAATCAAATTACCTTGAAATGGTCAGAACAGATATCAAAAATAACACTTGCATAATAGAGGGATACAAAGAATATCTTTCAGTAGTCAGAGGTAACCTGTTACTTGTCTATATCCCTTTAATCTGGATCTACAACTGGAACTCCAGTACAACCCAGGAATGGACCAAAAACCAACCACAAATCTGTATGGTTATAATCCCATTGAGACCATTAATAAACTAGCATTAATGTTTATGCCATTCCACTCTGGGAATGTTAAACCACTTCAATCCACTACAAATATCTTATTTTCTACTAAACTTTGCAATATTTATACCCATACAGATGAATGGGACAGCCCCCCCAAACACATCACCACAAAATAAAAACATTTAAAGTGACCCTACAAGTCCCAGGGCAGGCTCCAGACAAGCAAATCTTTCCAGATATTCAAATATTCACACACCACATAGGCCTGGCAAAAGCCTGTCTGTCCACTCCAAAGATATTCCACCTAGTGTTCAAATATCCCCCACACAAAACACAACTAAAGACCTGGAATTCTATTTTATCTAATAGTAACATTGTGACTCCTTATTTCTTAGTACCATTTACTTGTATTATTTTTTTTACCATCCTTTCACCTTGAGATAGTGTCTATCTTTAAAAGTGAGGTAAGTTGGGGCTGGAGCAATGGCTCAGCAGTTAAGAGCACCTACTGCTCTTGCAGAGGACCTGGGTTCGATTCACAGCATCCACATGGTGACTGAGAACTGTTTTTAAGCCCAGCATGGTGGTGCACGTCTTTAATCCCAGCACTCAGGAGGCAGGGGAAGGCAGAAGTCTGTTAGTGCTAGGCCAGACTAGTCTACAGAGTGAGTTCCAGGTCATCTGGGGCTATAGAAATACCCTGTCTCAAAATCAAAAAAAAAAAAAAAAAAAAAAAGTGAAGAAAGTTTCTTGCCCACAAGAAAAAAAAAAAGATTGGTTTTGTTTCTTAATCCATTCTACTAGTCTATATCTCTTAATTGGAGAATTCAGTTCATTGATATTTAGAACTGTTGTTGAGAGAATTAAATTGCTTCCAACCATTTTAATTTCTATTATATTCTTACCCTAGGCTTTTATTTCCATAGTATCATTTGTTCTCTGGTGTTGATTGGTTATAGTCATCCCTGCCCTCTACTCTTTGTATTGTTTGAAGTATTCTCTGCAGGTATGGTTTATTGGAGAGGAATTCTTTCAACTTATTTGTTTAATGATGTCTTATTTTATTTTATTTTTTTATGTGTATGAATGTACTGTCTGAATGTAGGTTTGTGCACCCATGTCATTCAATGCTGCGGTCAGAAGAGGGTGTCAGATTCCCCTAGAACTGGAGTTCTCCTGGAATTGGAGTTACAGATGGTTCTTAGCCGCCATGTGGGTGCTGGGGATGGAACCTGGGTCCTCTGCAAGAGCGGTCAGCGCTCTTAACCGCTAGGCCATCTCTCTAGCCCGCTCTTTCAACTTATTTGTAACATGGAATATTTTCCTTTCTCCTTCAATTATAATAGACATTTTTGCTGGAAAAGTACTCTGTATTAACTTCTCTAGTCTCTCAGAACCAGGAATATTTTAAATCAAGCTCTTCTGGCTTTCATCATCTACATTCAAAAAATCAGATGTAATTCTCATAGGTTTTCCTTTGTAGGTAACTTGTGGCTTTTCTTTTGCAGCCCTCAGTATCCTTTCTTTGCTTTGAACATCTTGTGTTTTATATTATGATGTGGTGTGGAGAATTTCTTTCCTTGGTCTGTCTGCTTGGTGTTCTATATGCTCCTAATATTTGCATAGTTATCTCTTACTTTAATTTGGGAAAATTTTCCTCTAAAATTCTGTTGAAGACCTGGCCATATCATTATCCTGTGAGTTTTCTTCCCCTTCTATGCTTATAACTCATAGGTTTGGTCTTTTCATTGTATCTCATAGCTCCTGATTATTCCATTCTGTGTGTTTTTTAATTTTTTTTCATAAACTTTGCTTGATTTATCCAATTCTTCCATATTGTCTTCCAATATTGATAGTCTATTTTCTACTTCATCCATTCTATTATTAAGAGTCTTCCCTATCCTTTCCAAATTGTTTGTGGAATGTTGCACTTCTTTTTTCATTTCAACTTTCATTCCACAATTTATCATTATCCTCTTTCAATTTGTCCCTGTCTTCTTTTAGGTCCCTGACTTCCTTGTTTATAAACTCCTTAAATTCCCTCAACTCTTTAATTTTTTAAATCATATTTGTGATTGTTCTTTTGAGATCTGTATACTGAATTATATCCAAGGGGTCTTAACTACAGGGTACTTGAATAGGAGTATTAGTATTTGGCAGAGGTCCATTTGAGTCTTTTATATTATTTTTTTTCCTTGAGCTTTAGGCATTTGGGTAACTTCTGTTGAGAGTGGTTCTAAAGTGAAGCTTAGTTGCTTATTGAGCTGACACTGATTTTGGTTATATTCTTCAGGTGTTATTGTTGACTTCTTAACTGATGCACATGTGTGGATATTTTAGGCTGCAAAATCTCAACACTATCCTAACCCTGTATGGACCAACACCCCTCATGCAACCAGCAAACAGTTTTCCCAATGGGTAAAGCCACACAACACCCAAGCCAGCCCAAACCCCCTAGGCTGGAGGAAACCAAATGCCAAGGGCCCCAGTTACTCCTGGTCCTGTGGGTTGGAAAGTCACAATGTCTCCACTTCAGTGCAGCTGTAATCCCCCACATCCAAGTGGGGCAAGCCCCTATAAGCCACTGGTGAGATGTGCTCACAGAATCCCCTATTACCACCCGTAATATACCAGCCTATCCTCCAGGGCCACGTGCCAAGGTCTGTACCTGGATTCAGTGGGAGAAAGACTCAGCAGACACCAGGGCAATCCCTATCATCTCCTGATGTCCTCGGGTGATGCCTATAGCACCAAATTTTACTCACTAAGGATACAAATGCCCTAGGACCACCTCTGCTGCTTCCCAGAGTTTTGTTCCCCCTCCCCAACTTTGCTTTAGCTGCTCAGAAAGCACCCTCAGCCCTGGGAGCCGCCATCTTGGAAAAGCCTCAGCTGGAATAGAATGTAATTTTCTTTATGGGGGGGCGGGGGGGTGGAGGGGTGGGGGGGAATAAAAAAAGACTCATTTTGAAGAACTGTATGTTGACTGTGAGGCCTTGACTTATACTTACTTTAGGTTGTAGTTTAAATTATAATTCTAACTGCATATGAGACATATTATTTTCTCTGTGGACTTTGGTTTACTTACCTGTGAAGGGGAAGATACCCAGAAAAAATAGCACTGATGATAAGGCCTAGATGTGAGAGAGCAGTAGGCAAGAGAGATAAAGCATCATGACTTGGAAGGGAAATAAGAGTTGGTAGGCCCCTCCATTTTCTTCAGAACTTCAGAGAATATGGAGTTTATCTGTTTTCTGGAGGATGGATTCTAAGTTTCACACCATATGACCTGCCATAGCTTTCTCTAAAGAACCACCAGGAGTAGAGACAAAGTCACTAGCTATGTCCATAAATTTATCACGTAAATGCAAGCTAAAGGGAGAGCTTATCAACTTTGTGTCTGGAACTGTAGAAACTTCAGGGGAAGATGACATGATTTCTTGTAGAGAGCATGTTGGAGATCTTTAAACTAACTTGGAAGGCAAGAGAAAAGTAAGGAGGAAGGAAGGAAGGAAGGAAGGAAGGAAGGAAGGAAGGAAGGAAGGAAGGAAATAAATTTTACCTCAAGGCCTATCAGTAGCTGTATGATTTTTTTGTTCAAAACAGGTTCTGTGACATTATTTCTTTGTCTGTTTCCCAACAGATGTATTTTCCAATCTTTTGTGAGTCTTTAAAATGATATGGAAACCTTGAATGAACTGGAGCTTGGACATTGGGCAGGAAAGATGGAGGAAAATACAAGATCTGTAAAATTCCAGGAAATAATCATAATCATAGAAGCCACAGAGAACTACAGTTTTCTCAATATAAAGTAGACTTCTTGAAGTGATATATATATATATATATATATATTCCTATAATGAGAAGTGTGTAGATACAATTTGGAAGTCAGAATAGGAGGAGATGCTTAGAACAGATCATGATTAGATGATGTGAATTTAGAGGTTCTGTGAAGCTCAGAGCTATTTTGTTATAGTCCTGCTGGAAAAATATATAGAACAACTTTATAAAGTTTAATTTCCTCATTTTTATAACAATTTTGTGTGCAATGTGGGAACTGGAAACCGTGCTAAGCTACTATAGCACATATGTGCAAACCCAAGACATGAGCCTTCAAGCTAATAATGAAAACACATAATTATTATCCGTAGTTTTTATAAGATTATCCTTCAATTCACAGGTTCCTGTAGAATTTTATCATGTTGAATGTATCAGAATTCTATAGGCCAAATTATACACTCAATACTTTGTTTTTCAGGTTCAGTCTGAAAAGGTTAGAGCACAGCTGGTATATGTCTGATGTAGAATAATGTTATGCAAATTGGAGTAATAGATGTTGCTTACAGACTGAATATAATCAGTTAAATAGTAATGAAACATCAACAAAAAGTTCTCTTATTTATAGTAAGCCATTCTATGTTTCTAGGAAGCACAATGAACATGGCACTCCTGTGGAAGGGTTGATATACCCGCCTACAAGATTTTGGAACTCAGTTTGACTCCACTGGACTCCCCTTAGTTCTTTAACCTAGCATGTTCACAGAGTACAAATATTGTTACATCTTGGGAGGGGGTGCACTACCCATCAGTCCTCTGAGATTCGCACAATCCAGGTACATAATCTTATTCTTTGTCTGGAAAGATGGCCTAGTGGTTAAGAGCACTGACCGCTCTTGCAGAGGACCCGGGTTCGATCCCCAGCACCCAGATGGCGGCTGAGAACTGTCTTTAACTCCAGTTCCAGGGGAATCCAACACCATCTTCTGACCTCTGCGGCATTGCATGACACGGGTGCACCAACCTACATGCAGACAGTACACTCATACACATACAAAAATAAATTAAATTAAAAAATATTTTTAAAAATCTTATTCTTTGAATGTATTCTGTTATTGTAGAATTATATGAAAATTAGAGTGTGTAAAATCTATAACCTGTCTCCAAAGCCATCAAGTCAAGCTTTCTCTTTTTAAGGGTTTATTCATCTTTACTGTGACATGCTCTAAAATTTCTGAAAGAGGGAAAAATAGTTATACAGAACTGAATCTTGGCCCAATGATATCCTAGATATCTAACTCTAAGGCTCAGTTTTGTACCCTGTAACTTCGATGTAATTATAACTAATCCATAGCTTTCATGCCTTGATTTTTAACCAACACATAAAAGCCTGCCATAGAGATTGGAACATAGTATGAAATTCTATCATTGGCTGCTCTTATAGATAAAATAGTGTACATGTTCACTGCATTTAACCATCTGTGTTTTAGTCCTAATTTTTGTATTTATTAACTGTAAAACCATCAGAAAATCAAGGCTTTAATTTTAAACTGAAGAAGGTGGTTTTACTATTTATGAAGGTATGTCACAACAAGAAAAATTAACCAATAAGAGAGAAAGTTAAGCAGGCCAAAACAAAATGATCACTTCTGTCATGACCTTTCATACAGGATGCCATTAGAAGTTAATTCCCACATTTAATGTTGATCTTTCATCTTCAAATAATCGTATAAAAACATATTATTTCAGCTGATTCCAGATACAGTCAATTTGACAACCAAGTTTACCATCACAACCCTAAACAAGTCTTGCCCATCTCTGCCTACAAAGATGATTTCTCTGGCTCAGGACCCCTTTAACCATTTTAAGAATTTGAGGGAGAAATTGACCCAGAGGAAATCAACTTAATTTGGAGACATCTTCTTTTTTGGCTGCATATAGACACAATTTTGATAGACATTTGAAATTCCAGTAAGAACATGAATATTTTATGGCATCCTGTAGGTTGACAAAACAAGCACAATTAACCATGTTGTTGAAAAATCTGCAGGGCAGTGAGAGCATTTCACTTTATGGAAGATCAAAGTCTGATAAGCATTCTGGAAAGCCTGGGAATTGCCCGGTGTAGCCCTATATGCCCTGTTATTTTAAGGCCTTGTCTTGTGAAAGTGACCTGAACTTCACTTAGCCCCATGGAGTTTTTATTCAAATTTCTAGTTTCTACTTTCCAAGCTATGTGACATTGCCCATTGCTTAAGAGCTCTTTTAAAGTGCTAAATGATATTAAAAAGGACATTTTAAAACATCAAGTCATCTTAAAGTTGGTAGTTCCTCAAAGAAGTAGCAAAGACAAAAAGACAATGTAGGGGCTGGAGAGATGGCTCAGGACTTAAGAACATTGGCTGCTCTTGAGAGGAACTGGATTTGATTCCCAGAACCCATATGGCAGCTACCAAGCATGTGTAGCTCTACTTCCCAGGGTTCTGACACCCTGTTCTCACCTTCTGTAGTATTTCATGACAGGGAAACACACCTATGCAAGCAGTAGACTCATACACATAAAAATAAATATATTTAAGCTTCAATAAAAATTGGCTTTAAAATAAATAAATAACTTTCCACAATTTTTTTTTATTGTTGTAAACTTTTTCCATAAGTCTTACATCATTTCTCAATCGAATCTAGAATTACTTCCCTTTCCATGCCCCCCACCCAACCCGAGTCCCTGTACTTTGAAATACATGTCCTGCATCTTTTCTTGAGTCTTTCCAGATTTTTCCAGTTCTTTTGTTGTTATTGTTCTCTTCTACTTGTATTGCTTCAGTATATATATATATATATATATATATATATATATATATATATATACATGCATACATACACATATCACTTGAATTGAAGGACTATTTTTTTTCCCTAAAAGATGTCATCTTTTCCTTAAGGAAGTGCTCAAAGGCTCCTCTTTGTCAAGCCCAAACAACCATCAGTTCTGCACTTGTGCTCCACTTTGGGGTCTTTCCCTTTCGTATTCCCCCAAATGAAGTCCAGTAAGCATGTGTCCTGTCTTGATCCCCCTGTATTAGCCTCCATGATACAGCCGAGGTAATCCAACAATGGCAGTCCATATTCTGATGAGGCTGAATTCCCATTAGCTGCTTAGTTCACAAGCTGGATATCTCAGCAGTCCTCAGTCCACATTGGAAGGTTAAAAGTAAAAAAGTTGTATCTCATGTCCTTGAGGAGTGCCCAAAACAGTGGCATCTATAGAGCATATGCACCTGCCTGTAAGAATTGAAGACAGACCAAACAACAGTGCTCTCTTTTTTCTTTTTGTCTTTTTATTAAGATCTCAAGTTTTGTGTCTGCATTACAGTTTTTCTGGTCTTATTGATTATTTATTTCTGGTTGTACTTTCCTTCTGGATGCTTAAGGCCACACAGTTAGCCCAGATTAACCAAGGTTTTGTTTCCTTGAGGTCAATTGAGGATCTGGTCCTCAGGGGTCTCGGGTTTTTTTTTGGGGGGGGCAGGAGGGTGGAAGCCCCTTGCTTCTTTAAGCTCCTCATCCACCAGTTCCATCCACATGAGGACAAAAATCAGTTCTTTGCTAGATCAGTCTTCCTTTTCTGAAGGATAAGCAGACTTTCCTCTTTATAGACTGGACACTGGCTGAAGTCCCATTAGTGGCTCCCCAAGACCTCCCTGAACAGGAAGAATGGTGACCCACCTCTGCAGGATTTTTCAAGAGATGCCCCCATGCATAGTCCCCTGGGACTTGGTTGACCTCTTAAGGCAAGGAACAAAGTTGTCCCCCAGGTCCCTCGGCCAAATTGGAAAGGCTAAGTTGCACCAGCCTGTTACATTGCACCTATATTTCTTGATTCACATCTTTCCATCTTAATCCCATATTACTCTAAAAGATGCACACATACCCTCCATCAGGATTCCCACCAGAATAAATATTTTTAAAGTCAAAGTAAAAGCATATTTTGTAAGTTAGAAATTAGGGTAATTAGAAGGAGTTGTAAAAGAAGAGTATTCATCTGTAGAGCCAGAGTTGTGGTCCCTTCTTAGATCAAGAGCTGTGATCCCCTCCCATGAGCCAACTTGTGAGCCCCTCTGGGAGCTGGAGTTATGACCCACTCCCAACAATCTGGAGCTGTGGTTCCCTCCTGTGAACCCAGTTCTGTGTTCTCCTATGAACCTCAGTTGTGGTCCTTGCTAGTGAGCTGGATGTATGTTCCCCTTCTCTCAGCTAGAGTTATGGTTCTCTCCTGTGAGCCTGAGCTGTCATCTCCTTGGGTAGACCTAGAATTGTGGTCATCTTACATGAGTCTAACACACTGGACCCCTATAGTGACCAAGGGTTTCACATGGCTCTAGTGGTAAGCTGATGGTTGTGCAGAAGAGACAGCATGGAGGTCTTCCTGATGCTGGGCAGCAGATTTTGTCTTCTCTGAATGAGGCCTCAGTTATTTGCAGATTCAAGTCTTGGAAGAACTGATTCTCTGGAATGGACCTCCCATCTCCCTTGAAGCCTAGTTGTCTTCACTCCATATGTGGTCCTAGGTCTCCATTACCAGGGACTAAGTGGTTATTCATTATTTTTCCATTACTCTTCTATAGCCCCAGTATACTTTCACCTGATACCTAATTGAGTTTCTAGAGAAAAAAATCATAGTCTAGAAAGTTAAAAAATTGGAAACTACTGTAATAACT
Source organism: Rhizomys pruinosus (assembly GCA_009823505.1). Classification (NCBI taxonomy): domain Eukaryota; kingdom Metazoa; phylum Chordata; class Mammalia; order Rodentia; family Spalacidae; genus Rhizomys; species Rhizomys pruinosus. The sequence continues at coordinate 2,911,124 of VZQC01003744.1, read as the reverse complement.
AAACTGCAATAATTCCCAAACTAAAATTATGTAATTATAGCTTAGAATATAAATTTGCAACACTATATGACTTCTATAATTTTTGAATACTTACTTCCAAAAATCTATCACAAATTTCCTATCTGACAATGGCAGTAATATTTGTACATTATTTTTCCTGAGAAAAAGTAAGCAAACTTCATTTCACCTCAGGATACTGACAGCAGAACAAAAACAATGATTCCATGAAAGCAGAGGCTACTGAGTTTATTGGGCTTATTTACAAGCGGATGGGTGAAAGGTTATTTATAGGAGTGCAGGTTATCCAAAACAATTTTATCACAAAAAGGCTCATCTCAGCTTTAGAGGCTACCTCATCTAAGATACAATAGAGAAGTATGCCTTCATTTAACCTTCCCCTTCCTATGTACTCCAAAATCTTCCAACATACCCACAGCTGTGACACAAATATTGGTGGGTAGAGTCCTAGAGAGGGTCCTTGACCTTCTCCCATTTCCTTCTATAAGACAATGTTAAAAGCTACATTGCCATTGTCATAGACTTAGCTGTCTTTTTATTGTTCTGAAAATTTTATTGCCAAACTTACAGGGACACCATCAGGTATGTAAACATAGCATACTGTGTCCTGTGATCATAACGGTCATGACATATTATGCCCTAGCAAAAAGCTACACTACAAAATATGTTTCCTTCTGACAAAAGAAAATGATTATAAACAAAGAGAGGCATTACCTACTGATAAAACTATTGCCAGGCAGATATAATGACACATCTATATATGCATATGTATGTATCAAACAACAGACTATCAAGATCCAAAAATAACACATGATAGAGCTGAAAGGAAAAACAATTATAATTATGGAATTCAAGATCTCTCTCTCTCCTCTCCCTCTCTGTCTCTCTCTCTCTCTCTCTCCCTTTCTCTCTCTCAATTAGAATAAGTACTAGATTAAAAAATCAAGAGCATTACTGATTTAGACTACACTTTCCACTAACAGCAGAATATGTTTTATAAGCTCCCCAGCAAAGCTCTCTAATACATTACCTATATTATTGTGACATAGAAAGTCAAAGATCTGGGGCTGGAGAGATAGCCTAGCGGTTAAGAGCACCGACGCTCTTGCAGAGGACCCGGGTTCGATCCCCAGCACCCACATGGCGGCTAAGAACCGTCTGTAACTCCAATTCCAGGAGAACTCCAGTTCCAGGGGAATCCAACGCCCTCTTCTGACCTCCGCGGCATTGCACGACACGGGTGCACAGACCTGCATGCAAACAATACATTCATACACATACAAAAATAAATAATAAAAAAAAAATTAAAAAAAAACCCTTTTAAAAAGAAAGTCAAAGATCTTTAAAAGTCTAAAACATAAACTTATGTTCTCCTCAGTATTAAATAGAACTAGAATAAAACACCTAACATGGAAAATAAATGAAAGAGATTTATACAATCTATAGGGGAGAGAGAGAGTCTTAAGGGAAATAGCAAATACAGTGAAATTCTTTAATATGAAAGCACAACACAATAAGGTGATGTAAATATGGCAGTGCTAAAAGTAAAGCTTATAATACTAAATGCTTATATTAGAAATAATGTAATGTCCCAAAGCAATAATTAACATTCCTAGCTGAAGAAACAGAGAGGTGAAGGTAAAACAAGGGTTTGGGGAATAAAAGAAGCAGGGATAAATGAAATTAAGATCAGCAAAACAAAGTTGGTTTCTTAGAAACCATCAATAAAGTAACAACCTCTGAAAATACAAGAAAATTGGGTGGTCAATGTGAAACATGTCAGAATGAAAGAGAAGTTAAGACGGAGTTTCTGTATGGCCCTTGGTGAGAGTAATAAGGCACAGACTTGGTGGTGAATTGGCTGAGTGTAGAGTATCTGTAGAGTCAATACCTACAAGGCTATCTTTAGCCATGCTGTGCAGAATGCATACTACCTTGTTGCCATTGCAGGTGCATTCCCTTTACTTTGGATGAAAAGGCATGAAACTAAAGATCTCTATGCAAAAATGGAAATTTAAAATAGAATTTCTACAGGGGAAATATTGGGTGGGCTAGTGTCCTTTCTCTGATACAGAGTAACAAGACTCCTTGATAAATAGCCACAAGAGTAGGATATCCTCCCCCCCTGAAAAAACGTATCTGCCAGACTAGAGAATATATTGTGATGCCTGAAAGTAACACTGACAGTACAGAACTAGAAGGAACCTGTGACAGCAGTCCCATAGATCTTCTATGAATAATACATGCAACTAAATCTGAACTATTGTCCTAGATAGCGCTTCTCTGTGTAAGGGAAAAATTTCAACAGGAAATAGAGATGTGAAAGGCATTCTATATATTCGCTTCTGATTTGTCAGGAAAAGTAGATAAGTGGGAAGATGAACTGAAAGTCCTCGATTATCATTTCTTTTTTAAAATTTTATTTTGAGAATTTCATATGAGTTCTGAATTTCTATCATTTCCCCCCAACTCCTCCTGTGTGACCCTTGCACTACCCTAGTTCATTGCTTCATCTATAGTTGTTATTGAAATGTGTGTGTGTGTGTGTGTGTGTGCTTAAATTACTGAAAATATTTAGTGTTGCTCTTATACAAATGTGCTTAGGGATGACTACTTTGGATTGGATAGCTGATTCAGGGAGCTTGTCCCTAGAGAATACTGATTTGCCCTATTTCAGCAGACATGGACCATTTATATGTATTCATCTAGGGATGGGGCCTTGTGAAATTTCTCCCATCCATACTGGCATTTGTATTTGTGTAGTCTTTATGCTGGTCTTGTTTAGGCAATATTATTCCTGGGTGGTGCTTCCCTATATTGTCTATAAAATATAGTCTAGCTGCAGGCATCCTGGTACTCTGGTTCTTACAGTCTTTCTGTCCTGTCTTCTTTAATGTTCCTTGAGCCTTAAGTTTAGAGGTCCTGTTATAAATATACCGATTGGGAGTGGGTACCTCATGTGGTCACTTATTCTCTATATAGTGACCAATTTTGGATCTCTGTAGAAGTCTCAGTCTCCTGTAAAATGCTTATTTGATGAGGAGTGATATATAAACTTATCTGTGTATAGGAAAATGGCTACAGTAGGTTATACTCCAGTTATGTGACCTATCCAGCCATGGATAGTTGGCCAGGTTTACATTAATGCGACAATTTAAATGAGAGTGCCCCCATAGGCTCCAAGTATTTGGACATTTTCTCCAGTTGGTGGCACTGTTTGAGACGTCTTAGAAAGGAGGCCATGCTGGAGGAAGCAGGTCACTGGTGGTGGGTTTAGAGAGTTCTTAATCCTTGCTGGATTTTGAGTTACCCCCTGCTTCCGGTGCTTGCTTTAAGATGTGAGCCTCTGCTTTCTGCTCCTGCACATCCTACAGCCATGCCTTCCCACCATGATGGATTCTAATTCCTATGCAAGTTCAATAAAGTCTTCTTCCTATAAGTTCCTTTGGCCATGGTATTTTATCATAGCAACATAAATAAACTAATAAAAGTACCAAGTATGGATATCTTTCTATTGAGTACGCCTTATGTAGAAATAATCCACTGTTGTTTACACCCAATAGAATAGTACCACTGTCGATGGCTATTTCTCAAGGCCAGTGGAGCATAAAGAAAATCAGGCAAAGAAGCCTGTCATAGTCACTCAAAATTAAATGTGGCAAATTGTGTGTTGATACACAGTTCCTAGGGAAATCTATAAAGAAAGCCACATGCTCTTTTGTAAACCTCTAGAAGATTTTAAACTGGAACAACCAAGGGGTGGAATGCAGGAATATTCAGGAAGTCTTTATTGTACCACAACCTGGGACATATTTTTTTAACCCACTATTGGGCGGCAAACCATAAAACATTTGGGAGCTAATAAAAGATATATTGACTCTGGACTCTCCAATTCCTTTAACATGAGCTACCTTTTTATATATCAAGTCTTCATTTTAAAATGTGTTATTTAGGCCAGGTATGGTGGTGCTTGCATCTAATCCCAGCACTCAGGAGGCAGAGGCAAGCAGATCTCTGTGAGCTCAAGGCCAACCTGGTCTACATAGTGAACTCCAGGGCAGCTGGGACTAAAGTGAGACCCTGTTTCAAAAAGACCAAAATGTGTTATTTAATGAAATAAATATCCAAGAGGGAACACAGAGAAAAATAGAAAACAAACTGACTTCAAAACTATGGAAGCCTGCTAAATACAAGGCACTTCGAGAACATTTTCACCACTTCCAAGTTATTTTAATCTCACTTATATATTTCATTCATTTTGTTTTATATAATGCATATATAAGTTTTGTATATCTTTGTCCTTAACATAAAACAATTCATTTAAATATATGTTTAATTTTTCACTTTTTAGATGAGAAAAAATAATAGTAATGAATTGATTGTTTCAACTCACACAGTAAATCCCAATGGTCAACCGGAATTATTGACTCACACTTGTATTATAGTCAGTATTTATGTACCTGGGGTTTTCTGTACAATATAGGAGGAAGTGTGGGGGCTTTAAAATGAATGTAAACTGGGGGCTGGAGAGATGGCCTAGTGGTTAGGAGCGCCGACCGCTCTTACAGAGGACCTGGGTTCGATCCCCAGCACCCACATGGCGGCTGAGAACCGTCTGAAACTCCAATTCCAGGAGAACTCCAGCTCCAGGGGAATCCGAGACTTTCTTCTGACCTCCGCGGCATTGCACGACACGGGTGCACAAACTTGCATGCAGACAGTACATTCATACACATACAGAAATAAATAAAATTAAAAAAAAAATAAAATAAAATGAATGTAAACTAAGTTTAAATAATATTTTTTACTATCTTCCATTGATTTGTGTTGTCATGAAAGAATACTTCAAAACGTGAATTACAATAAAAATAAATGTATTTCTTAGAGTTCTGGATACAACAATGTAAGGGAGAAAAATCAAAGTTCCAACATCTACCAGAAAACTTCATTCTGTGTCAAACTATAGTAACAGATAAGAGAACAAGAGATGATATGAGAGTAGAGTTGAAGGCCAAAATGTTTGTTTCAACAAAACTATTCTTTTTTTAAATTATTTTATTTTTTATTTATTTTTTATATGTATGAATGTACTGTCTGCATTTAGGTTTGTGCACCCATGTCGTGCAATGCTGTGGAGGTCAGAAGAGGGCGTCGGATTCCCCTGGAACTGGAATTCTCCTGGAATTGGAGTTACAGACGGTTCTCAGCTGCCATGTGGGTGCTGGGGATCGAATCAGGGTCCTCTGTAAGAGCAGTCGGTGCTCTTAACCGCTAGGCCATCTCTCCAGCCCCAACAAACCTATTCTTACAGTAACCAACTTCCCATTTAGTATGATGAAATATGACTCACAAATCATTTTCTAAAATACATAATTACTTTTCAAAGGTACCAATTCCCAATACTTATGTTAAATATCAAGTTTCTAACAAATGAACATTGGAGATCAAATTAACATCATGATATCTACATTCTACCTAGAGTTAGCAACCCTATAAATTTAGATATCCCTTTCTACATGGTTTGCTGGGCTCACCTCATGCTGTAGTTCTCAGACACTGACAAGACCACATGCTTGTGGTTCTCCTTAACTGGATTTGACTACCAGTCATTTGATTAGTATATTGTTTCAGGCCAACACTGATTGATATTGCTGCATTATTCATTGCTTTTTTTCTCGGCAGTGAATACTTTTCTGGGATGGGTCTCTGCCTCAGCCCCACATCTGTCTAGCTCATTTTTTGAAGACTGGATGGAAACAGTCACATACATTGATTTTGGTGTCACAATACATATTACATTGATCCAGACAGACCCACATAAGGGGTAGCTAAGGACCATGGTGTGACAAATGGAAGCCATAATGTAAGGTATAGCTGGGAAGCAGTGATCCCTACACTAAACTCATTTTCCCTATGCACTAGAGACTGGCATTTTCTTCATATGATGTGACAAGAAACCTCGATGATATTCAAATAGTGTGAGGTTTATTCTTCCACTGTTTTGTGTTTATATCTTAGTTTCAGTATAAATGACTGACTAATCTAAATTGTCTTCAGGATTAAATCCTAGTTTATAGTTGCATAACTCATTCATTCTGATCTCTTTTTTCTCCAACATATATTTTTAAAGAATTTTTGTCCAAGCATCTTCAGCAAGTGGTGCTGGCAAAACTGGATCACCACTTGTAGAAGAATGAAATTAAACCCCTACCTCTCACCTTGTACAAAGGTCAACTCCAGATGGACCAAAGACCTCAACGTGAAACCCCAAACTCTGGAGGTGATAGAAGAGAAGCTTGGCAGCAGACTACAAGACATAGGTGTAGGAAAAGACTTCCTAAA
>VZQC01003744.1:2836181-2900550 GCA_009823505.1 Rhizomys pruinosus | reverse complement strand
TATATATATATTTATAATGAGTTCAGGCTGGCCTTGAACTCACAAAGATCCACCTGCCTCTGCCTCCCAAGTGCTAGGATTAAAGGCGTGCACCACTACGCCTGGCTGTATTGCCTTTCTCTTAATACCAGTTTGCTTTAGTATATTTGGACTGTTATAACAAAACTCTAAGATCTGATTCTTTATAAACCACAGATATTTATTTATATTTCTAGAAACCAGTAAGTCCAAGTAAAATCCATTGGCAAATTTCCTATCATAATAAGACCTACCTGTTTGATCATAGACGGTCGTCTTTCCTCACCAAACATTAGGAACATTTTGGCACACAAAGGTCTCTTCTATAACTGAACTACTGTTAATCATGACAGTTCTGTATTCATGATATAATCATGCATTGACTCAAAGCATTGGGGAGCACACATCCAAATAACATCAGAAACTGAGCAATATAACCAATCGTGATCTAAACATATGATTCATTTTTAACATATTTACAAGTAAATCTGAGTGGGTTGCTATGATTTCTCAGAACTTATATTCAGAACAGGGTTGGGATTGGAACCAATTAAGGAAGGGCCCCTATAAGGAGAAATCTCACAGCACACACACACACACACACACACACACACACACACACACACACACACATACAGTTTTTCAGTTTTCCTACATCATCTACCTGTACAGAGAAGAAAATGAATATGGCGAATATGAAGAGTTTGAATGATGTACACACTCCATGTTGTGGCAGAAGAACCAGACCTGGAAATAGCCATCTCTAGGTGCACGAGCCTGAGGAAGCACAGGTATCATGTGGTGGTGGGTATGTGGACCAGATCTCAGGAGAGCCATCATTGAACACAAAAGCCTAAGGAGACATAGGTATCATGCCTCAATGAGTATGCTGTACATATCAGAAGAAAGATAGGTCTATTAGTTACTTTTTTGTTGCTATGATAAAATACCATGACTACAAGTAAATTAAGAAAATGTTAATATATTTTGGTTTATAGTTCTAGAAGCAGAGTCCATAATTTGGGGGAAAGCATGGCATGTTGCAGAAGCAGAAGGCTGTTCGAAACATATTTCATCTCCCACATAGGAAATAAAGAAAGCTAACAGGAAGTGGAGATATTCTATAAATCCTCAAAGCCTACAATTATTGATGCCCTTCCTCAACAAAGAGTTCACCCCACTAAAGTCTCCATAACCGCCTCAATGAGCACCATAAATTTGGAACCAAGTGTTCAAGTACATGAGCCTATGGAGAGCATTACTCATTTAAACCATCACAATAGGATATGGTCACACAAACATGGAAAGGCATAGGCATTTCCTAGTGGCAGTTGCTGTGCCCCAACAGGGACTGAAGCAAGATTTTTGTGGCTAGTCCCAGAGAGGAACATACATCAAACTAAATGGGAAATCTTACCAAACCGGCAGTGAGTCAAGGTTTAGAGTATGATCCATGGCAGATGTTGGGACCTGTGGCAGCTAGCAACAGCAACTAAAGTGTGAGCAAGCAGAGCACCCCAGGCCTCCTGACACGGGATACAGCCTGGTAGAGGGTCAAGCTATAAAAGAGTTCAGAATTGTAGACCTCAATGCTCTGCCAAAATACAAAACACAAACTTACAATTTTTTTCACATAAATTTATTTTTATTTTTTTATCAAATCTAGACCCATGCCCCCCCATTCCCCCACCCCACCAGAGCTCATGCATTCAGCCAAACATGCTTTTCATCTCTTTCTCAGGCTTTCTCAATATTCTCCATGAGGAAGTTGACTGTTTTGAGCAGAAGTTCACTAATTCAGTCAGTTCTTCAATGCGGTCTTTTCTGTTGTTGTTGTTGGTGGTGGTGGTGGTGGTGGTGGTGGTGCTGTTGTTGTTGTTGTTTCCAATATGCATCACTCCCAACTGCTTTGGACAAAAGCTCAAGTGGCCGTGCACAAGAAATACTTACAACTAGGTAATTGGCACTAGCATCCACAGATGAGGGATGCCATTCATCGTTTGTTTTTCTGGGACTGTGTTACTTCACTAACCATGATGTCCTCTAGCTCCAGCCATTTTCCTGCAAAGCTCATGATGTCGTCTTTCTTTACTGCTGCATAGAACTCCATTGGGTAGATGTACCGCATTTTCTCTATCCACTCATCACTTGAGGGGCATTTGGGTTGGTTCCAGCTCCTTGTTATTGTGAGGAGAGCTGAAATAAACATGGCCATACAAGTATCTCTGTGGTGGGGTGAGTCTTGACGGTACATGCCCAGGAGTGGTAAGGCTGGTTTGGGAGGCAAGTTCATTCCAAGTCTTCCAAGAATCTTCACACTGTTTTCCATAGTGGCTGTACAAGTTTACATTCCCACCAGCAGTGGATAAGTGTACTCCTTGCCCCACAACCTCTCCAGCACTTGGCATCATTTGTTTTCTTGATCTTAGCCAGTCTTATTGGAGTAAGATGATATCATAAAGGCGTTTTGATTTGCATTTCCTTAATAATTAGTGACGTTGAACACTTCTTAAGCTGTTTTTCAGCCATCTCTAATTCCTCACTTTTGAAGTCTCTGTTCAGTTCTTTGCTCCATCTATTGAGTGGGTCATTTGTTTTCTTTTTTCTTTGTTTTTTGAGTAGTTTATATATTCTGGAAATCTCTGCATTGTCAGATGTTTCTGCAGGGAAGGTTTCCTCCCACTCTGTGGGATTTCTCTTCACTTCCTTTATTGTTTCTTTTGATGTACAGAAGCTTTTGAGTTTAATGAGGTCCCATTTGTCAATTGTCGACCTTAATTCTTGTGCAGCTGCTGTCTGATTTAGGAAGTCTTTTCCTACGCCTATGTCTTGTAGTCTGCTGCCAACTTTTTCTTCTATCACCTTCAGAGTTTGGGGTTTCACGTTGAGGTCTTTAATCCATCTGGAGTTGACTTTTGTACAGGGCGAGAGGTAGGGGTTTAATTTCATTCTTCTACAAGTGGTGATCCAGTTTTGCCAACACCACTTGCTGAAGATGCTGTCTTTTCTCCATTGTGGCTTCTTGGCCCCCTTGTCAAATATGAGATGGCTGAAATTGTATGTGCTCAGATTTGGATCTTCGGTTTTGTTCCATTGGTCAACAGGTCTGTTTTTGTGCCAGTACCAGGCTGTTTTTATGACTATAGCCCTGTAGTATAGTTTAAAATCTGGTATAGAGATCCCTCCTGTGTAGCTCTTTTCACTCAGGATTGATTTGGCTATTCGGGGTCTTTTGTTTCTCCAAATGAATTTAAGAACTTTTGTTTCCAAGCCTGTGAAGAAACTCTTGGGGATTTTGATTGGGATTGCATTAAATCTATACAAGAGTTTTGGTAAAATGGACATTTTTACAATGTTAATTTTCCCAATCCATGAGCATGGGAGGTTTTTCCATCTTCTGAGGTCTTCTTCAATTTCTTTCTTTAAGGGTTTAAAATTTTTGTTGTAGAGGTCTTTGGTGTCTTTGGTTAGGTTTGTTCCTAGGTATCTTATTGTTTTTGAGGCTATTGTGAGTGGGAAGGTCTCTTTGAATTCTTTCTCCAGTTGCTTGTTCTTGGTGTAAAGAAAGGCCATTGATTTTCTAAGGTTAATTTTGTATCCTGCCACTTTGCTGAAGCTGTTAATCGTTTCTAGGAGTTTTCTGGTGGAGTTTTTTGCATCCCTTAAGTAAACAATCATATCATCAGCAAATAGGGATAGTTTGACTTCCTCTTTTCCAATTAGTACTCCTTTAATATCCTTTTCTTGCCTTATTGCTCTAGCAAGTGTTTCAAGCACTATATTGAAGAGGAGTGGTGATAGGGGGCAGCCTTGCCGAGTTCCTACCTTTAAAGGGAATGTTTCTGTCATTTCCCCATTTAGGATGATATTGGCTGTGGGTTTCCTGTATATGGCTTTGATTACATTGAGGAATGATCCCTCCAATCCAATTCCTTCTAGGACTTTAAGCATGAAGGGATGCTGGATTTTGTCAAAGGCTTTTTCAGCATCAATTGAGATGATGGTGTGGTTTTTGTCTTTGATTCCGTTTATGTGTTTGATGATGTTTATTGATTTTCGTATGTTGAACCATCCCTGCATCTCTGGTATGAATCCAACTTGGTCATGATGGATGATCTTCTTGATGTGGGTCTGTATGCGATTTGCCAGTATTCTGTTTAGAATTTTGGCATCTGTGTTCATGAGGGAGATGGGTCTATAATTCTCCTTTTTAGTTGTATCTTTGCCTGGTTTTGGTAATAGAGTGATGTTGGCTTCATAGAAGGAATTTGGGAGAGTTCCCTCTGATTGTATACTTCTAAACAGTTTCAGAAATAATGGTTGTAGGTCTTTTTGAAATGTTTTATAGAATTCTGCTGTGAAACCGTCTGGGCCTGGGCTTTTTTTAGTTGGGAGGCTTCTTACTACATCCTCTATTTCTTCATATGTTATGGGTCTGTTTAAGCTGCTGGTCTCCTCTTGGCCAAGCTTTGGTGATTCCCAAGATTTCAGATATTCATCCATTTCTTCTAGATTTTCAAACTTGGTAGAATATAGGTTCTTGTAATATTCCCATATAATTTTCTTGATCTTTTCCTTGTCCGTTGTGATATTTCCCTTTTCATCACAGATTGTATTGATTTGGAGTTGTTCCTTCTTTCTTTTTGTTAACTGGGCTAGAGGTCTGTCTATCTTGTTTATTCTTTCAAAGAACCAACTTTTGGCTTCATTGATTTTTTGTATTGTTTTCTTTGTTTCTATTTCATTGATTTCTGCTCTGATTTTTGTTATTTCTTCCTGTCTGTTGCGTTTAGGGTTCATCTGTTGTTGCCTCTCAAGTGCTTTTAGCTGTAGTGTTAGATCATTCACTTGTGCTCTTTCTGTTTTTCTAATGTAGGCACCCAGGGCTATAAATTTCCCTCTTAGGACTGCTTTTAAGGTATCCCATAAGTTTTGTTGTGTTGTATTGTCATTGTCATTCAGTTCCAGGAATGTTTTTATTTCTTTCTTTATCTCTTCCTTGACCCATTCATTATTCAAGAGTGTGTTGTTTAGTCTCCATGTGTTCTTGTAGGCAGGAGGGCTTGTCCTGGTGTTGATGTTGAGCTTCATTGCACTGTGGTCTGACAGGATGCATGAAATTATTTCAATCTTTTTGTATTTGTAGAGGTTTCTTCTGTGTCCCAGGATGTGGTCGATTTTGGAGAATGTTCCGTGGGGTGCTGAGTAGAAAGTGTATTCTCTGGTATTAGGATGGAATGTTCGGTAGAGGTCTATGAGGTCCATTTGGTGTATCATATCGTTCAGTTCAGATGTCTCTCTGTTTATTTTTTGTCCTGTTGACCTATCCAAAGGACTCAGTGGGGTATTGAAATCTCCCACTATGAGTGTGCTGGGGTTAGTCTGTGACTTGTGGTCCTGGAGAATTGTCTTTATAAAGTTTGGTGCACCAGAATTTGGGGCATATATATTCATAATTGTGAAATCTTCTTGGTGGATTGTTCCTTTGATGAAAATGTAATGGCCTTCTTTGTCTCTTCTGATTTCTTTTACTTTGAAGTCTATTTTATCCGATATTAAAATAGCAACACCTGCTTTCTTTTTGGTACCATTTGCTTGGAATATTTTTTTCCATCCCTTCACTTTAAGGTGGTGCCTGTCCTTGAAGGTAAGATGTGTTTCTTGTAGACAGCATATCGATGGATTCTGTTTCCTAATCCAGTCTCCCAGTCTATGTCTTTTGATTGGGGAATTTAGTCCATTAATATTTAAGGTTATGACTGATAGGTTTGTGTTGCTTCCTTTTGCCTTATTATCCATCTGCGGTTTTGATTTAGGTTTCTACTTCTGCAGTTATGCTTTTATTGATTTCTCCTTCTAGGTGCCTGGGGTTGGTTGCTCCTTTCTTCTGTTCTTTGAATTGCTTCAAGTATTCTCTGAAGGGTTGGTTTTCCGGACATGTATTCTTTCAAGTTGTTTATGTCATGGAAGGTTTTTCTCTCTCCTTCAACTATAATTGACATTTTTGCTGGGTATAGTAACCTGGGTTGGCATCTATTGTCCTTTAACACTGGGAATGCTTTGCTCCAGGTTCTTCTTGCTTTCATAGTTTGCACTGAGAAGTCAGTTGTAATTCTGATAGGTTTCCCCTTATAGGTCACTTGTTGTTTTTCTCTTGTGGCTTTAAGGATTTTGTCTTTGTTTTGGGTGTCTAGCATTTTAACTATGATGTGGCGTGGAGAATTTCTTTTCTGATCTTGTCTGTTTGGAGTTCTATGTGCTTCTTGTATTGGTATTGGTTTGTCCTTTTTTAGTTTGGGGAAGTTTTCATCTATTATTCTGTTGAAGATCTGATCAATACCATTCTCTTGGGATTCTTCTCCTTCCTCTATTCCTATGATGTGGAGGTTTGATCTTTTCATAGTGTCCCACAGTTCCTGGTTGTTCCACTTTTGTGTATTTTTAAATTTTTCATAATCTTTCCTTGAGGATTTTAGTTGTTCTGTGTTATCTTCCAGGTCTGATATTCTTTGTTCTGCTTCCTCCATTCTGCTTCTGAGGCTTTTTCCATTCCTTTCCTCTTGGTTGGATGAGTGTTTGATTTCCTTTTTCATTTCCTCTTCTGATTTCATTAGTATTTCTACTTCTTTTTGGAGCTTCTCAATCTCTTCCTGTAGCTCTTTGCTTTGCTTGTTGGTTTCCTTATCTTTTTCAGCTTGGGATCTTTTCAGTGTTTCCAGTTCCTTCTGGAGTTTTCATTCTCTCTTTCTAGATCCTTCTTGAGTTCTTCATTCTCTTTTTTTAGTTCTTTGATTTGCTCTTGTAGTACTTTAAGTATGTTCCCAATTGTGTTTCTGATATCTGTGTCCTGGGCCATCCCCAGGGGGATCCCACTGTAAATGGTGAATATTATACAGATCCATGGTGAAAAAGAGCAAATGGGGCAGAAAGAAATGCCGAATGTACAGTTTGGATTGGAAAAATGCACTAGGGAGGTTAATGTAGGAGCCTTGGCATGTGAAGCAGAGGATCCCATTGATAAGAAGATTAAAGCAATTAAGGAGAGGCCTAGATATTTACAAGTAAACAATTGAAAGAGTGAGATTGAAAAAAAAAGAGAGGCTTAGAGATTTACAAGTAAACAATAGAAACAGTAACTTCAGGGCAAGATCACACACAGCTAAGCCTCCAACTTTTGAGAAAATACTGAAAGGGTTTTCCGCTCCAATAAGTCCAGGGCAGAGAAAAGTTGTTAAAGTGGTTGAAGTAGGCCAGAGTCCATCCTGAACTTGCAGCCAAACTGGGCAGTTTCATTCACGTGGTGTTAGCTTTAGAGGCCCGAAGACTGCAAAAGTAAAGGGGTCATCAGTTCTTCCTCTGAAGTTTCAGAGAACTGCTAAGGCCAGGCAGAGTGCAACAGGGGTGTCCCTGCATAAAGAAGGCCCTGATAGGCCATTGTGTGAAGCTGTGAAGGTGAAGCCTGGTTGGGAGCAGAGATGCCAAGAAGACATTTGAGATGCCAGAGCTGTGAGATATTTGCCAAGGAGAGCTGCATACAGGGGTGGTACCAGCCTAAGAAAGAGATGTATGTTGCACAGAAAGCTGGAAGAGCTGAACAATCTAAGCCCTTTGGAAGTAAAGTCCCGGAAATCACACATGGAGCTAATGGACTTGGTATTTGTCCTGCTGGTTTTCGGTCTTGTTTTGATCCAGTATTTCTTCACTATGCCTCTATTTCTCCCTTTTGGAATGGGAATGTATATTTGGTTCCACTGTATGTTGGGAGTATGTAATTTGTCTTTTGATTATACAGGAGCTTACAGTTGAGAGATTGGCCTGGGTCTAAGAAGGGACTTTGGACTGTAGACTTTTGAATAGAATTGAGACTGGTAAAGACTATGGGGACTTTTAAGGTAGGACTAAATGCATTTTGCATTTTATATAGTCATGAGCCTATGGGGGCCAGGAAGTGGAATGTGGTAATTTGAATGAGAAGGTCCCCCATAGGCTTCAAGTATTCAGACATTTTGTCACCAGTTGGTGGTAGTGTTTTGGGAGATCTCAGAAGGTGTGGCCATGCTGGAGGAAGTATGTCACTGGGGGTGGGCTTAGAGAGTTCAACAAGACTTGCAGGCTCCACTTGCTCTCTCTTGAGTTCCTGTGTTCATTGGAAGATGTGAACCTCGGCTTTCTGCTCCAGCCCTTGCCACCTTACTTCCCCACCACAATGGACACTTAATTCCCTGGAACCATCAATTGTAAGCTCAAATAAACTTTTCCTTTTATAAAAAAAAAAAAAAGAATCTTCCATAGGGTTGGTAGAGCTTGATGAGGGATTATCCTGCCCCTTTCCGGTGTTGTCTCTTCTTCATGTTCCTGGCATATGAGCTTGCCTGTATTCTAATGTAAGTCCTAAATGTCTCTTCACTGTGTTGAAGGCTTGTTTTGTTTTGCTTGCCTCCTTCAGATGCCTTTGTAATCCCAGTTGGCTGGGCAGGAGGGGGGGGTGACGACAATGACTGTGGGTGGGCTCTCTGGAGATCTCAGATCAAGACTGACACAACCTCACATTTTATAAGCCAAAGACAACTGGATTAACGTATTAAGTAGATGAAATCAGTCACTCGATTAATGGTTTAATTAGATGAAATCAATCAACAATCAGCCTTGCTGAAGCACTCAGCTGCTGCCTACCTACCTGCGCTTGCCTGAGCTGGTTTTGGGAGATCTCACAAACTTATCATTTGAGTGACAAATGAGCCTTCCTGTTTTCCCTACCCGAGCAAACTGATACAAAGAAAAATAATGAGTGGGAGAAATTACACTGCCCCACTGAAGAAATATAGATCAATTCCTTATGTACTTGTACATCAGTATACTGTGTGTGTGTGTTTCTGCTTATGTAGTTGTATAATTTGGTTTCATGGAGGTTTTTCTTTTCTTTGTCAATTGTCTTTAATATTTTATTTGTAGTAAGTTAGTTCCTCTTATTAGGTTAATATGTCAGACAACTACTTAAAATTTGTAACTTTGCTATAAGTAACTATATTTTAACTTATACTCCCTCTCAGCTTTCTACACCTGCATAAATTTACTTTTCTCGATTTCAATAAGTACAATAGTGTCCCTACTTCCTCTCATATTTCCTATCTGTAAATCTATGTTCTCATTCACATTTCCCCAATTTTTTCCTCTTTTCTGAATTTCTTTTATATTTCATAAATTAAACACAGGCTTAGAAAAGAAGCAGAAATAATAGAAAATACATTTATTGCATCAGATGCATAAAACACAGTGAAACAGAAATTTGAACCTCCTGAATATTTAAATCCCTTTCTTTAAATATACCTTTAACCAAACTCCCACATCTGTCCTTTATTGCTTTAATTGCTAGCATTTTCTCCTCTCTTTATGTCCCAAGCTTCTACTACATATTTATTAAACTAACAATAATAATCAAGCCCACTGTTTTCTTTTTCTTATTTTAGTTTTTGGTTTCTTTCTACTTATGTTAACAATAAATAGTACACTGGTACAGAAAGAATAATCAGCACCCCAGTAGTCTCTAAAATAGGTGGTACTCAGGGGTTATTGCTACATAGACAGCTGCTACTCTATTACAAAATTAGTTTACCTCTAGATATTCATTATTATTTCAGACAATAGCTAATTCTCAGAGAACATTGGTTGTAGAACCCATGGTCCTGGACAAAAGTCCAGTACAAGAAAACAATACCTCAAACCTACTTTATCATAGACTCTCCTAAATATTTCAAACTCAAAAACTAAAACAATAAAGATGACTTGAATTTAAAAATTACATCAACAAAATAACACCAGTTGTGTAAGTTCCATAATATAAAATTACTAACAACAATAACAACAAAAAGACAATGTGGTTAATCCAATAATTATCAAGTCCATGAGGGTAGACAACAATGAGAGTGACACAGATGAATTTTCTAAATAACATTTATAAATATGGTTTTAAAATTCAAAGAAGATATACACCTATTCCAAAAGAGCAAAAACCACTGAACGAAATAAAGAAGTTAATTCACAATAATAAAGAGAATTCAATTACTAATTAGAAAAAAACAAGTAGCAACTAAACTGAAGTAATAAACATAAAAATGAGGAATTAAATAATTCAAATAATCTCAGTGCAGTCTCAGCAACATAATGAATTATGTAGCATACAGGCTTGAAGATGAGAGAGTAATGGGATCATTCAGTCAAGGCCCATGGTAAATTTATAATACTGTGTGAATGGAGCATGGTATAACTTTTGGACATCATAGGGAGATCTAATCTACAAATTAGTCTCAAAGAAGGTCTCATTGCCAAAGACACAAAAATACCTCTTCAACAAAATCATTGAAAAAAATTTAAAAAGATAGGTAAATACTTATGTAAGTAAAGGAGGCCTACAGAAGACCAAACAGAACCAGAAATGAAATGTTTACATAATACTATACTTAAAAGTCTAAAAATACAGGAGCTCTCTCAGATAGGCCTGCTTTCCTAGACCTGCCATAGTGAGTTCCTTTTCTCAGACCTCACTGCATACTGCCATCTCAACTTGCACACATGGCCTGCTCAGGATTCCAAGAGCTTTGTGCACCCTGAGGCATGGAAAATCTCCATGCTGTGGTGAGTTCTCTTTCTCACACATCCCCACATGCTACTATCTCAGCTCACAGGCCCTAACTAGCCAATAGAATCCGTAAACTCTCAGATCTGAGGGCTCTTCCAGGCTGACATGTCAGCCAACCTATTCATGTAACAACTACTTAGCCTACCTTGCTGCTCCAGGGATGTGAGAAGTCACTACTAGAACATTAATTCAAAAGTTGTAACTATCCCTTGCTGAAGTAACACCACTTCTTATACCCCATTTTCACATCAACGTAAAGTAGTCACAAAATTAAAAACTGCCAGGCATGGTGGCAGATGCCTTTAATCCCAGAAGCAGGTAGGCAGAAGCAGGAGGATCTCTGTGAGTTCAAGGCCAGCCTGGTCTACATAGTGAGTTCCAGGACAGCTGGGGTTACAGGGAGACCCTGTCTCAAAAAGACCAAAAATAAATAAATAAATAAATAAATAAATAAATAAATAAATAATAGATGATAGATAGATAGATAGATAGATAGATAGATAGATAGATAGATAGATAGAACTAAAATTCAAGTGCTGTGCAGATGGACCATAATCTTCCTAATTTGGGAAATAGCAAACAAAGATATAAATGACTATTCAAAAAAGAAAAAATCATCTACCTGTACCAAAAACCACCACCAAAACACAAGTCCATATGACGTTGTCTCATTGAAAAACACAAGCAAATACACATCAAACATACTATGTGTACTCTAAAAGTTAGCATACCCCACCATGGTTCCCAAGAATGGTAACCCAGCAAATGCACAAGGTTTACAATAAAATTATTTCAAAATAACAATTATACTAGAGTATGTTCAAGAACTCCAAAACTATATGAAAAATGACTGAATGAATACCATGAAACACATGTCCATGGAGTACTTAAGTCCAAAGAGAAGATTAAACACTCTTGTGAGGGAAAGAATAAATAATCATAAAATATTTATCTAAAACGGGTCTAAGAAAACCCTACAACACCAATGTAACAGGAATCAATAATAAATATTGGTAAATAATAACTCTGAACTCCTCTTTTCAAAGAGAAACAGTCTACCTGATTGGATTAGAAAAAATGATTCATTGTTTGCTTGCCTCCAAAATCACACTTCATCATGAAACATGGATACCACCTTAAGTTAAAAGATAGAAAAATTTATTCCAAGCAAATGTAACTAAAAAAAAACAAGTAGACGTAGCTATTCTAATATATGACAAAATAGACTTCAAACAAAAAACTAGTCAGAAGACAGTAAAGAAAACTTGAGTTGAAAAAAATTGTTAATGAAATGGGTCTATAGTTTTCTCTTTTGGTTATATCTTTGCCTGGTTTGGGTATTAGAGTGATGCTGGCTTTGTAGAAGGAATTTGGGAGATTTCTTTCTGCTGTATCTTTCTGAACAATTTTAGTAATTATGGTTGTAAGTCATCTTTAAATATTTTATAGAATTCTGCTGTGAAACCATCTGGGCCTGGGATTTTTTTAGTTGGGAGGTTTACTATTACATTTTCAATTTCTTCATATGGGTCTGTTTAAGCTGTCAAGCTCTTCTTGGTTAACCTTTGGTGAATTCCAGGATTTCAAATATCCATCCACTTCTCTTTGGTTTTCAAATTTAGTATAGTATAGGTTTTTGAAGTATTCTTTTATGATTGTCTGGATCTTTTCTCTGTCTGTTGTGATGTTTCCTTTTTTATCATGAATACTATTGGTTTGGAGTTACTCTTTCTTTCTTTTGGTTAACTAGCCTAAGGGTCTATCTATCTTGTTTATCTTTCAAAGAACCAGCTTTTGGATTCATTGATTCTTTGTATTGTTTTCTTTGTTTCTATTTCATTGATTTCTGCTCTGATTTTTGTGATTTCTTCCTGTCAGGTTTAGGGTTCATTTGTTGTTTTCTCTCAAGTGGTTTAGCTGCAGTGTTAGTTTGTTTATTTGTCATCTTTCTGCTTTTTTAATGTAGGCACTGAGTGCTATAAACTTCCCTCTTAGAACTGCTTTTAAAATATCCCATATGTTTTGCTGTGTTGTATTATCTTTTTCATTTAGTTCCAGGAATATTTTTATTTCTTTATTTCTTCTTTGACCCATTCATTATTCAGGAGTCTGTTGTTTAGTCTCCATTTGTGCTTATAGATAGTTGGGCTTATTCTGGTGTTGATATTGAACTTTATTGCACTGTGGTCTTATAGAATGCATGAAATTATTTCAATGCTTTTGTATTTGTAGAGTTATTATTAATGTGTCCAAAATGTGACCAGTATGTGGTCGATTTTGGAGAATGTTCTGTGGGGTGCTGAGTAGAAAGTATATCCTCTGGTGTTTGAGTGGAATATGCGGTAGATATCTTTGAAGTCCATTTGGCATATTGTATTGTTCAGTTCAGATGTCTGTCTCTTTATTCTTTGTCCAGTTCATCTATCTAATGGAGTCAGTGGGGTATTGAAATCCCCCACTATTAGTGTGCTGGGATCAATCTGTTCTTTGAAGTCCTATAGAATTGTGTTTATAAAGTTCGTTGCCCCACAGATTGGTGTGTATATATTCATGATTGTGAAATATTCATGATTAATTGTTCCTTTGATATGGTTGTATGGACCCATATCATTAATGAACATAGATGGAAAAATTCTCAACAAAATACTTGCAAACCACATGCAGACACATATAAAAACGATCATCCATCATGACCAAGTTGGATTCATACCAGAGATGCAGGGATGGTTGAACATATGTAAATCAATAAATATAAAACACCTAAATGGACTGAAAGAAAAAAAAATACATGATCATCTCAATTGATGCAGAAAAAGCCTTCCCCAAAATCCAGCATTCCTTCATGGTTAAAGTCCTAGAGGGAATCAGACTGGAGGGAACATTCCTCATATAATCAAACCCAAATACAACAAACCCACAGCCAACATCTGTAGGTAAAAAGGAAGCCACCAGTGGCAGCTTTGTGCTAAATTACCTGCTTGTCTATTTACAACAAAACCTGGACTTAGGTGGGATTTGCCCACCTTAGAAAACTGCCTTGGGGATTAAAGGCATTCATGAGTGCTCCTACTCCTGATATTTACAGAACATGAGGAATGAGGTCTGAAACCAGGCTCTGAGATATCATGTCACTCTGGGTATAAAAACAGAATGTTGTGAATAATTAAACAGGTCCTTCTTACCACCAGACAGGGACCCCCCGTGTGTTATTATTTTGAGTGTAATTTTAGCCCATCAGGCTTGTGTGGTCTTGGCTAGTGGAATTTGGCTGGGGAAAATCAAGAAGATGCCAGCCTGGGAGATCAGTGAGTGCCAGGAGCACGGACAGTGGTGTGTAGTGAGTGAGTGGGAATTAGGCTGTGGGGCACTGAAGTTAGGCTGTAGAGTGTCCAATAGACAGAAGCCTAGATGATCTGGGAGTGCCAATAAGGCATTGCCCGGTGTAGATTTTAATGAGACAGGTGGGAAGTGGAAAGTTTATCTTCATTTGGCCCCAAGGTTGAGGACAGCTGCTGGCACCTCTCTTTTTCCAGTGGAACACGTTCGTGCTTCAACCTCCATGTGTGGCAAGCATCATCCTAAATGGGGAAAGGTTAGAAGCATTCCCCTTAAAGGCAGGAACACAGCAAGGCTGCCGCCTGTCCCCACTCCTCTTCAATATACTGCTTGAAACACTTGCTGGGACAATAAAGTAAGAAAACGAACTTAAAGGAGTACTAATTTGAAAAGAGGAAATCAAAGTTTCCCTTTTTGCAGATGATATGATAATTTATCTAAGGGATACTAAAAACTCTACCAAAAAACTCCTAGAAATGGTTAAGAGTTGCAGTAAAGTGGCTGGACAAAAAAATTAACCTAGAAAAATCACTGGCCTCTCATTACACCAACAACAAGCAACTGGAGAAGTAATACAAAAATATCTAGGAAAGAACTGAACAAAAGACACCAAAGATCACTACAACAAAATTTTATATCCCTGAAGGAGATTGAAGAAGACATCAAAAAATGGAAAGACCTCCCGTGCTCATGGACTGGAAAAATTGACACAGTAAAAATGTTCATTCTACCCAAATTAATACACAGATTCAATGGAATCCCAATGAAAACCCCCAAGAGTTTCTTTACAGACTTGGAAAAAAATCCTTAAATTCATATGGAAAAACAAAAGACCCTGAATAGCCAAAGTGACCCTGAGCAAAAAGTACAATACAGGGGGGATCACTATACCAGACTTCAAACTATACTACAGGGATATAGTCATAAAAACAGCCTGGTACTGGCACAAAAACAAATCCATAGAGCAATGGACAAAATTGAAGATCCAAACTTGAGCACGTACAATTTCAGCCACCTCATATTTGGCAAAGGGGCCAAAAAGACTCAGTAGAGGAAAGACAGCATCTTTGGCAAATGGTGCTGGAAAAACTGGAACACCATTTGTAGAAGAATAAAATTAAACCCCTACCTCTCATCCTGTACAAAAAAATCAACTCCAAATGGATCAAAGACCTCAACGTGAAACCAGAAACTCTGAAGGTGATACAAAAAAACGTTGGCAGCAACCTAGAAGACGTAGGCGTAGGAAAAGACTTTCTAAATCAAACAGCAGCTATGCAGGAAATAAGGTTAACAATTGATGAGTGGAATCTCATTAAACTCAAAAGCTTCTGTACAGCAAAAGAAACAATCAATGAAGTGAAGAGAAAGCCCACAGAGTAGGAGGAAACCTTTACCAGTGATAAATTTGACAGAGCATTAACATCCAGAAAATATGAACTACTCAAAAAACAAAGATGTAAGAAAACAAATGACCCACTCAAGAGATGGAGTAAAGAGCTGAACAGAGACTTCACAAGTGAGGAAATAGAGATGGCTGAGAAAAATCTTAATAGTGTTCAACATCATTAATAATTAAGGAAATGCAAATTAAAACCACATTAAGATATCATCTCACTCTGATAAGACTGGCTAAGATCACGAAAACAAAATCACCAAATGCTGGAGAAATTGTGGAGAAAGGGGAACACTCATCCACTGCTGGTGGGAATGTAAACTTGTACAACCACTATGGAAAGCAGTGTGGAGCACCCTTAAAAGACTCAAAATCAGTCTACCACCTGACCCAGTCATATCACTCTGGGGTATATACCCACAAGACTCATTCTACTGCAAAGATACATGTACATCTATGTTTATTGCAGCTCTCTTCACAATAGCGAAGAACTGGAACCAACCCAAATGCCCCTCAACCAATGAGTGGATAGAGAAAATGTGGTACATCTACACAATGGAGTTCTATGTAGCTGTAAAGAAAGATGACACCATGAACTTTGTAGGTAAATGGATGGAACTATAAGACATTATGCTAAGTGAAGTAACACAGTCCCAGAAAAACAAATGGGTTTCCCTCATCTATGGATGCTAGCACCAAATACCTAGTAGTAAGGCAAACTGAGCAACATATATTATATATTCTTTTTTTTCACATAAATTTATTTATTTATTTTTAACAAATCTAGACCCGTGTTCCCGCTCATTCCCCCACCCCGCCAGAGCTCATACATTCTGCCAAACATGCTTTCCATCTCTCAGTCTTTCTCAGTACTTTCCATGGGGAAGTTGACTGTTTTGAGCAGAAGTTCACCGTCTTAGTCAGTTCTTTGATGCAGTCTTTTCTGTTGTTGTTGTTTCCAAAATGTATTATGCCCANAAAAAAAAAAATTAAAAAAAAAAATAAAAATAAAAATAAAATTGATATACCTTTAGCCACATTAAACAAAAGAAAGAGGGGTCCAAATTAATAAATTCAGAGATAAAAAGGAAACATTGCAACAGACCCTGAGGAAATTCTGAAAACTTTAAGGATATATTTTTAAAACCTATATTTTGCTAAAGTAGAAAAGCTAAAGACATAGATAAATTTTTAGGTATGTATGGCTTAAAAATGTTAAATCAAAACTGAATAAATAATTTAAACTGTTCCATAAGAGTAAGATAGATGCTTCAAACTTAATGGATACCATGACC
Source organism: Rhizomys pruinosus (assembly GCA_009823505.1). NCBI lineage: Eukaryota > Metazoa > Chordata > Mammalia > Rodentia > Spalacidae > Rhizomys > Rhizomys pruinosus. Next base: position 2,883,869 of record VZQC01003744.1, on the reverse strand, counting down.
AAATTGCTACAGCATAGATTTATAACAAACATTTAAAGAAGAACCTTGGGGCTGGAGAGATGGCCTAGTGGCTAAGAGCGCTGACTGCTCTTGCAGAGGACCTGGGTTCAATCCACAACACCCATATGGTGGCTGAGAACCGTCTTTAACTCCAGTCCCAGGGGAATCCGATGCCCTCCTCTGACCTCTGTTGTATTGCACAACACAGGTGCACAAACCTACATGCAGACAGTACATTCATACACATACAAAAATAAATAAAAATTATAAAAGAAGAACATTGAAAAGATAAACAAAATAGACAGACCTCTATCCCAGTTAACTGAGAGAGAGAGAGAGAGAGAGAGAGAGAGAGAGAGAGAGAGAGAGACTCTAAATCAATAGTATTTGTGATGAAAGGGGAAATATCACAACAGTCAAAGAAATATCCAGACAACCATATGGGAATACTTCAAAAACCTATACTGGACTAAATTTGAAAACCTAAGAGAAATGGATGTATATCTGAAATCCTGGGGACCAACAAAGTTTAACCAAGAAGAGATTGGCAGTTTAAACAGACCCATATTTGAGGAAATTGAAGAGGTAATTAAAAACCTCCCAACTTAAAAAAGCCCCGGTCCAGATAGTTTCACAGCAGAATTCTATAAAACATTTAAAGAAGTCCTACAACCACTGTTACTCAAACTGTTCAAAAGCATACAGAGGGAATTCTCCCAAACTCCTTCTATGAAGCCAGCATCACTCAAATACCAAAACCAGGCAAAGATACAAGCAAAAAAGAAAGCAATAGACCAATCTCACTAATGAACATATATGCAAAAATTCTCAACAAAATACTTGCAAATCACATACAGACCCACATCAAAAAGATCATCCATGATGATCAAGTTGGATTCATACTAGAGATGCAGGGATGGCTCAACATACATAAAGCAATAAATATCGTAAAACACATACATGGACTAAAAGACAAAAACCACATGATCATCTCAAATTATGCAAATAAAGGCCTTTGACAAGATCCAGCATCATTTCATGTTTAAAGTCCTAGAGTGAATAGGACTGAAAGAAAGATTCCTCAACATGATCAAAGCCATATATAGCAAACCTGCTGCCAACATCATCCTAAATGGAGAAAAATTGGAACCCTTTCCCTTAAAGGCGGGAACCTAGCAAAGCAGCCCCTTATCAGCACTAATCTTCATCATAGAGCTTGAAACACTTGCTAGGGCAATAAGACAAGAGAATGAAATTAAAGGAGTACTAATGAGAAAAGAAGAAGTCAAGCTATCCCTTTTTGCTGTTGATAATTTACTTAAGGGATGCTAAAAATTCCACCAGAAAACTTCTAGAAACAATTAAGAGTTTGGGTAAAGTGGCAGGCTACAAAATTAACCTAGAAAAATCAGTAGCATTTCTTTACAGCAACAATAAACAAGTGGAGAAGGAATATGAGAAGACCTTCCCACTCACAACAGCCTCAAAAATAATAAGATACCTAGGAACAAACCTAGCTAAAGATATCTACAACAAAAAATTTAAACCCCTGAAGGAGATTGAAAATGATATCAAAAGATGTAAAGACCTCCCATGCTCATGGATTGGGAAAATTAATATAGGAAAAATGTCTATTTTACCCAAATTGTTATACAGAGTCAAAGCAATCCCAATCAAAATCCCCATGAGCTTCTTCACAGACTTGGAAAAAAAATCCTTAAATTCATATGGAAATACAAAAGATCCTGAATAGCTAAAGCAACCCTGAGTAAAAAATGCATTACAGGGGGGATTGCTCTACCAGAATTCAAACTATATTACAGGGCCATAGTCATAAAGACAGCCTGGTACTGGCACAAAAACAGACCCATGACCAATGGAATAAAAATGAAAATCCAAACTTGAGCTCATACAATTTCAGCCACCTCATATTTGGCAAAGTGGCAAAAAACCCTCAATGGAGTAAAGATAGCATCACCAGCAAATGGCTGCTGGCAAAATTAGATCACCATTTGTAGAAGAACAAAATAAACCCCTACCTCTCACCCTGTACAAAAATAAACTCCAATTGGATTAACGATCTCAAAGTGAAGCCTGAAATCCTGAAGGTGATAGAAGAAAAAGTTGGCAACAACTTACAAGAAATAAACTTAAGAAAATACTTTCTAAATCTGACAGCAGCTGCACAGGAAATAAGGTCAACTGTTGACAAATGAGACCTCATCAAACTCAAAAGCTTCTGTACAGCAAAAGAAACAATCAAGGAAGTGAAGAGAAAACCCACAGAGTGGGAGGAAATCTTCACCAGTGATACATCTTACAGAGCATTAATGTCAAGAATATATAAACTACTCAAAAAACAAAGCAAGAAAACAAATGACCTACATCAAAAGATGGAGTAAAGAGCTGAACAGAGACTTCACCAGTGAGGAATTAAAGATGGCTGAAAAACATCTTAAAAAGTCTTCAACATTATTAATAGTTAAGGAAATGCAAATTAAAACCAGTCTCAGATATCATCTCACTCCCATACAACTAGCTATGATCAAGAAAACGTAAGACACCAAATGCTGGAGAGGGTGTGGAGAAAGGGGAGCACTCATCCACTGCTGGTGGGAATGTAAACTTGTACAACCACTATGGAAAGCAGTGTGGAGAACCCTTAAAAGACTCAAAATGAGCCTACCACCTGACCCAGTCATACCACTCCTGGGTTTATATCCAAATGACTCATCCTATCGCAAATATACATGCACATCATCCATGTTTATTACAGCTCTCTTCACAATAGTGAAGAGCTGGAACCAACCCAAATATACCATATTTTTGTCATCCACTCAACAGATGAGTGGATGACAAAAATGTGGTACATACACACAATGCATGATCTGGGGTGGGGTGGGGGAAGGGAAAAGGTAGTATGTCTAAACTGAATTGAAAAATGATGTCTGAATTACACAAAACATCAATAAAGCATTAAAAAAGAAAGATTTTTAAAAACAGCTAAAACTAAAAATAAAAGAACCAACACAAATACTGCACAAATTATTTCATAAAATACAAAAGGAAAGAACACTGCCAAATTCTTTCTCTGAAGTCACTATTACTCAGACAAAGATGCAAGAGAAAATTATAAGCCAATCTCTCTGAGGACTATAAATGTAAGAATTCTTACTTAAAATTGCTGACTAAATGAAAGAACACATAAAAATATCATTATGATCAAGTCGGCTTCATCTCACAGTTGCAGGAATGGTTCAACATGTTTCAATCAGTAAATGTAAACCACCATATAAACAGTCTCAAGGACAGAATCCACATGATCATCTCCTTAGATACTGAAATGGCTCTTGACAAAATCCAACACCTATTCCTCATAAAAGTCATGGTGAATCAAGGGGTTCACCAGATATACCTCTACATAATAAAGACACTACAGAACAAGCCTGCATTTCACATCATCCGAAATGGAGAAAAACTCAAATCATCCCCATTAAATTTAGAAAAAAAAGACAAGGGTGGCCACTCTCTCCATCCCTGTTCAATATACTACCTGATATCCTACCTAGAAAAATCCTGAGAGATTAAGACACAAATGTCCATGATGGAGCCTTCATGGAAGGGAAGATAGAAAGCAGTGATGTAAAGGAGTAAGGGGGATAATAGAGTATGGAGGATTAAATGGGGTGGGGAATGAAAGGAAAATACATAGGAGGAAGTATTGAGACCCAGATTAACTATGGCTCTCTGAGTTACTGGGATTGGAACTATCCATTGGAGTGTTGCAAAATCACGAGAGACCCACAGTGTAAAACAGTGATGCTTCCTCTTTCAGAACCTATCAACACCCAATATTCATAACTAAAGAAGAGGGCCCTGTGAATCCCCTCACATTACTTGACTATATTTTTAATGTGTTCTCTCAAAAAGACAAAAAAAAATATTTTTTTAAATGCAGGGTGTGGTGGCACACGCCTTTAATCCCAGCACTTGGGAGGCAGAGGCAGGCGGATCTCCGCAAGTTCAAGGCCAGCTTGGTCTACATAGCGAGCTCCAAGCCAGCTGGGATTAAAGGGAGACCCTGTATCAAAAAGACCCCCCTCCCCAAATTTTAATGTGTATGAATGTATTGCCTCCCGGACTATGTGGGCCCATCTCATGCAATGCTCACAGAGGTCAGAAAACTGTATTGGGGTTTCCCTGGAAGTGGTGTAAAGATTGTTTTCCCCCAGTATGTGACTGTTGGGAATCAAACTCGAGTCCTCTACAAGAGCAGTCAGTGCTCTAAACTGCTCAGCCATCTCTCTAGCCCCTCCTAAATGTTCCATAGTGGTAGTTTTCCATATGACTTTTTTCTGAAAGCAGTTATCCCTTGGGTCAAAAAGCAAGACAAATAGACAAGAAAGTGAGACATTTGCGGGGAGGGCATTGGATATGGTGGTAGAGCAGTTGCAGGTGAGAATCATCAATATGCAAAGTCTATAAATCTGAATTGCAAAAAAATTATGTATGGGGTAAGGTGTGAAAATTGACTCACTTTCACATTGTTAGCCTGCAAAAAGCTCACAGCATTTTTTTCTGTTTGCTACTGTGTTGTTTATCCTATTCTAAGTAAGATCTAAGACTTCTATGCTATCTCATTAATATATAAAATAATATATAAGAACATCACAGCCACTAAAGAAAACAGTATGGCCGGGCGTGGTGGCGCACGCCTTTAATCCTAGCACTTGGGAGGCAGAGGCAGGCGGATCTTTGTGAGTTCAAAGCCAGCCTGGTCTACAGAGTGAGTTCCAGGTCAGCTGGGGCTACAGGGAGACCCTGTCTCGAAAAGCCAAAAAAAAAAAAAAAAAAAAAAAAAAAAAAAAAAAAAAGAAAACAGTATGGAAGTTTCTGAAACATTACAAGTTGGGTTACAATATGGTAGAGGAATCTCATTTCTAGACACTTATCTGAAAGAACCGCAGTGATGATCTTAAAGAGAAATCAGTAGTACTGTATAATTTTTAGCACTAATTACTACTCAGTATATGTAAATAACCAAAATGTCCATTTACAGGAGAATTGATAAAGAAAATGGTGCCGTATATATGGTAGTGCTACTCAGTTTTTTTAAATTAAAATATTTTCTAACATGGATGGGTCTTGAGGACAATTAAACAATTAAAATAAGACAGTGTCATAACTATTGCATAATTAACTTATATGTGCTACGTAAAATAGTCACGAATCAAAAAGGAAATGGAAATTTCTAGGGTTTGAAGATAGACTGAAGTGGATAGTTAGTAATATATACACAAAGTTTCAGTTAAGCCAAATAAATAAGCTCTAGATGTCTATTGGATATTATTATAATGATAATAATGTATTATAAATTTAAATTCTGTATTAAATGCTTTTAAAACAATATATTTAAATGACTCATCATTTAAAAGTTGTTGAGAAGTACATGAAATTCAGGTCAGAAAAATATCCATTTGGGCTTGACAATATAAAGATCATTGGGTGAATTTTAGTGCAATCTATTAAAATCCGAGAGACAGTTATAAAATGAAGACTTTATTGCAAGTGAGTCTTTTGAGAATCTTTTCTAAGTTTAATTAATAAATAATAAATCTTTCTAAGTTTAATAATAAAGATATAGGAACACAGGGTAGAAATGTATAGGGGAATGTGGGATCATAAAATATGTTTTCATAAGCGAACAATATGAGAGCCTATGTTCATTCAAATAGAGAAGATTATGTGTAAAAGGACATAAATAGAAACTGAATGATTAGGTCTTAGGACAAAAATATATGTAGAAAAGTAGCCTTGCACACGGGAATATTTATTCTCTTGTAACAGAGGAAAGGAGAGGTGGTCTCAAGAGACTTCAGCAGCTAAAAGCACTGGTAGCTCTTGTAAAAGTCACAGGTTTGGTTTCCAGCACTCACATGATGGCCAGCAATATGTATCTGCATTGCCATGAATTCCAGCACCCTCTTCTCACTTCTGAGGGTATTGACATATAAGTGCACTTATATACATGCAGGCAGAGCAAACATATAAAAATAATAAATAAATAAATAAATAATGTTTTGGTGAACCAATGAGTTTATTGAGATTATGTACAGGAGTATGGTACCTTCTAGAAATGATCAACACTTGGAGCATATTGGCATGATACAAAATCAATTTACAGGAACAGGGATGATGTAAATGAACCTGTGTCACCAAAAGGCCACAACCCTAGTGATAACTCTTAAAAGCTGCATTCCTGGAGTTCTGTGCATGGTTTGCAGTCAGCTGGGCAAGCCAGAGAGTCTCGTATGGACAGCCTGTCTTTCAGGCAGCTATTATGGTCAGTCACGTCCCCCTGCAGTAGTTAACTCCTCCAGTAACATTAGGAAGGGTACCTCATGAATCTTGCAAGCTTCAGTTTTCCCAGATATGTAAAATTTACATCTCATAAGACTCCCCTTTCATTCCTGAGCAAAACATTTCAATTCAGAGCAAATCCCTATGCAATAGACTGTTAAAAATATCTATTCTGACAGGTGGGGTCTGCTGGCATATGCCCTCACTCTCACCACTTCAAAGGTAGAATACATGGATCACTGTGATTTTGAGACAAGCCTGATCAATATTTCAAGTTCTAGGTCCAACAGTGCTAACTACTCAAACCCCTGTCTCAAAAGAAAATAAGCAAACAAACCAAGAAAACCCTATTTTACATGTAATCTCTCTCTCTCTCTCTCTCTCTCTCTCTCTCTCTCTCTCTCTCTCTCTCTCTCTCATACATGTTTGTACATATTCATGTGGAAGCCCAAATCGGCTTCTGGTGTCATTCCTCTGGAGCCCCTCACTGTGTTTCTTGACACATTATTCTCTCACTGGCTTAGAACTCAAAGATCTACCTAGTTTGGCTGACTAGTGAGCTTCAGTTATAGGCATGTCTCTTGCTCTCCATTGCTGGGTTTACATTAGCTCTGGGTATCAAAATCATGTCTTCATGCTTAAAGACAATCATTTTACCAACTGGGCCATATCTCCAGCCCCCATTTCATGATGCTCCTTTATTCCTATTCCATTTTCACATGTTGGTGGTGTGTATGGGTGTGTATTATTGTTGGCATATGTGGGCACATGTATAAAAGAATTTTTAAAGGATAAAAGTAGAAATACTAGATCCAGATGTAAATGCGTTTACAGATTTAGTAATGCCAAATAAGGAGGTGGCTATCTAGTGGATTCTCTTTTCTCAGTTTAATTGCTTCATATACCAGAGGTTAGAAGTATTAGGAAATCTGTCTACGGCCATACCACCCTGAACGCGCCCGATCTCGTCTGATCTCGGAAGCTAAGCAGGGTCGGGCCTGGTTAGTACTTGGATGGGAGACCGCCTGGGAATACCGGGTGCTGTAGGTTTAAAAAAAAAAAAGAAGTATTAGGAAATCTATAAGTACTTCTGTACATCAGTGGTGGCAGCAGATATCTAGAAGTAGGCAGGAAGAACCTGGAATTCCTCAGTTCTATAAAGAATGTCTTGTGTGTCTTGCCCACCTATACTTAGCAGACATATTCCTTTTTCTAAGAAATCTTCTCTGACTTGAGAGCCTGAGAGGTTGGGTAGGAGCAAAGCATACAAAAGGCTAAAGAAAGATCTCAAGGGGTTTGAATGTAAACTGTTTTTACTTCTTTTTTTTTTCTTAATGATTGGCTTTGTGACACAGTCCTCTATGGAAGAACACTCAGAGATTTTAAAATGCCTTTATGAGTGTTCAACATCACATAATTAAGGAAATGAAAATCAAAGCCACTTTAAGATATCATCTTACTCCAATAAGACTGTCTAGGATCAAGAAAACAAATGATACCAAGTGCTGGAGAGGTTGTGGGGAAAGGGGAACACGCTTCCACTGCTGGTGGGAATGTAAACTCCTACAGCCACTATGGAAAGCAGTGTGGAGAACCCTTGGAAGACTTGGAATGAACTTGCCACCTGACCCAGCCATACCACTTCTGGGCATGTATCCACAAGACTCATCTTACCGCAGAGATACATGCACAGCCATGTTTATTGCAGCTCTCTTCACAATAGCAAGGACCTGGAACCAACCCAAGTTCCCCTCAACTGACGAGTGGATAGAGAAAATGTGGTACATCTACACAATGCATTTCTATGCAGCAGTAAAGAAAGATGACATTATGAGCTTTCCAGGTAAATGGCTGGAGCTAGAAGATATCATGCTGAGTGAATTAACACAGTCCCAGAAAAACAAATGACGAATGGTATCACTCATCTGTGGATACTAACACCAATTACCTAATTGTATGGCAAAATGAGCAACATCAATGTGATCTGAAAACAACTGTGCCTTCATATTGTGAATCCCTTAAAATATAATAAATAAAATTTTAAAAAATGCCTTTATGCCCAAACTTTGTAATCTACAGCACTGATCAGTGTTGACAAAACGTCTATGATTTTGTTCAAGTATTACCACAAGCAGTAAAATGTTTGTTTTCCTATGCATATGATCCCAACTTTGAATTTATGCACACTTCATACAATATTGGTCTTACTACATATAGTATTTTGTACTTTCTCATACATTACACAGACCATATATATCTACACAACTTTTTTTCTATACTCTTTATTATCAACTTCGCCCCCACCTTTTTATAGTATATATATATATTATATATATATAATATATATATATATATATATATATATATATCTCCAAGTTATTCTAAATGCTGTACTCACACAGCCACATTCCTACACATACATCCCTGCACATGCCCAAAGATTTTTCCTCTCCCCATGTCTCTAATCCAACATTACTGAGAGATCATCTTTTCCTTTGCCTAACACAGAATTAAACACTACATAGAAAGATATATGACAAAATATGGAGAATCGTTAGTAGGAAAATTATAAGATAAATATTCAGTCAACTGAAAAAAGTAAAATAATATGTATGTTCTAAAATACATCAGCCACATTACCCTGAGGTCTAGTGGAGCAAGGAACAGTGTTGGTACACAGTAGGTTGAGGGTGCATCAAAGAGACAGTTCAAGGTAGAAACTCCGTTGATGCCTTCTTGGCTTTCAGTAACTCAATGTAAGTAGGCCTATCTTATTTCTCATATACTAAAATAATCTGAAGATAACTAACTAGAACCCCTGATTTGCTATATAGTCAGTTCATAGCCTTGAATATGTCACTTCAATTCCTTTTAGTCTCATTCTATTCCTACAAAAATTATTGATAAAATTATTCTTAATGTACCAAGCTATTGAAGTACTAAGTGAAAGGAAAAACTGTGAAAAGCACTCTAAACTGTCAGGCAGTTACTCAAAACGGGAATTGTTTTTTCTGTCCAATTTTGCTAGTGACTTTAGGAGTGAGCTGTCTTGTGGCCCCATTTACTCTGTTAAGGGACAAAGTCCTAAGTCTTTAGGGCACTGAGCCAAAAGGGTAGAAAGAATGCTTCCTGTCACCCACTCACTCAGCTTCTCTTAGATTTATCATTCTTCTCTTCCCCTGGGATACATTATTGCCAATTCTTGAAGAATGTACTTGGGCCTTTGAGCACCATAATTTCTGACTCTTGAACCAAACAGGACCCCTTTGAGGTTGGAAATCCATTTACTCTTGGCAAAGTCACAGCATCTTCTTTCAAAGAAAAAGGGAGTAAAAAAAATTCTAGCTCACAAAATCTTAGGGAGTTTTATAACCAACGCTTATAAGACATTTTTGGAGCCGAATTCACTCTTACAACAGAGCCCTTGGATGATTTAAGTGTAAATGAATCAGAAGAGTCCAGATCAGATTTCTGTTGAAATACACAAAGTTTAGAAATGGAAGGATTGGAGGCTCAGCCAAGAGCACTCTCTGTTTGGGCGAAGGCCCCAGGCTAGCAGGAATCACAGTATTTGTAGAGGTTTCCCATGGAAACACTGAAGTTGGTCTTAGAGAACTATACCATTAGGTGCTGTAGGCACCTTCCTTAATTCCTGTACAGCTGCTTAGGCCACTTAATGGTCATAGGGCTCCCGAAAACAGGATGGTCTACTTTCAGGAATGCATCGATAAATGAGAATCTCTGAATATAAAGGAAAGAGAGACGTTGCACACTCCCATCTTGCAGTCCTTTAATATAATCATAGAGACAAGCAATATATACAGGATACTCCATTTGAAGAACAGGGTCCTGTGCCATGGAAGAGGTCCAGCACAAGCTAATAGCTAGATCAGGGAAAAGTAAACAGCTTAGAAAAATGGTAAGAACACTTCATAAAACTCAAGAGACTTTTAATCTGGGTGCTTAACTTGCAATCTTTCTTCACACTTTTACAACCCTACTCAGCCACAATTAGCAAAGAAACAATCAAGTCTTGTGGCTGTGAGCCCTAAAAAAATCCATTCTTTTCTTTGAACTCACTGACACTGTCTGAAGTGAGGGATAATCATGTCCACCTTAGATCTATTTACAAGCTTTTTACTTAGTCTCTCTGATTAGTGTCTCTCTACTCTAGAACACCTATTGAATGAAACTGAGAAAAGTCTGAGTACTAATATTATATGTCCACTCCTTGGCATAAGAGTCATCATGCCTCTCCATTTCCTGTTGGAGAAAAACTAAGCATTTCGCCGGGCGGAAGCAGAGGCAGGCGGATCTTTGTGAGTTCAAGGCCAGCCTGGTCTACAGAGTGAGTTCCAGGACAGCTGGGGCTACAGGGAGACCCTGTCTTGAAAATACAAAACAAAACAAAACAAAACAAACAAACAAAAAAAGAAGCTTCTTTGATGAGTAGTGATTGGGATACTTGTCTGTACATATTTTACACACAGTAAGAAATTACGTTTGTCTAGGGATATAATGGTCTTGGGGATTTCACTATGACCTCTCCAGCCATATGTATTTGGCTGCTTACAGTACCATACATGAGATTCCTCCCATTGAGTGGGTTTTANAAAAAAAAAAAAACAAAACAAAAACTCAGCATTTCATATCTAGTTAAATACAGTATTGCTTGTGATCCGAACTACTACTCTCTATTCCCCATTTCTTCTCTACTTTTCCAATTCACACATCCCCACTCATATTTTATATTTAACAATCTAGGTTTATTTCCATTAAATTACCCATATCTGTACTTTATCATCTTCATAGACATGTTTCTGTAATTTGTCTATCTAACTTTGATCCTTTCTAGAAGTATGTAAACAACAAAATGGACAAAACTACTTTTAAAATAACAGGGAAGATGAACAGTATGATTCCTACATGCTAAATACTATGTTATATATTTTACATTTATTAGCAGTTTTACCTTCCCTCTAATCATATTAGGTTGATTTTTATTCCCACTTTATATAGGAGGAGACGGAGGCAGAGGGACATTAAGTAGTTTTCTTTCTAATCACAGCTAGGAATTTGCAACGGTGGACTGTGAATGTACTTAGGCCCCAAGAATGGATGTCAAGCAGTATCTCCAACTCTATTCCCTAAATGTATTTTCATATCAGTTGTTATCTATCTCTGAAGTGATTCCTTTACTTAACTAAAAAGGTCAGACTTAGCAGCATAATTGTATATTTTTGAAATAGCTGATGGGAGAATATTTTTACTACCTCCAATACTAAGAAATTACCTGTTTGGAGTGATATGTAAATATCAATTATCCTGATCTAACCATTATGTGATGCACAAAACACCATACTTTATCCCCATGAAAATGTGGACTTACTTCATTTGAAAAGAAAACTTGCTAGAGAGATGGCTCCACAGTTAGGAGCATTTACTGTTTTTACAGAGCAACCAGGTTTACTTTCTAGCAACCAAATGTTTCTCCACAACTGACTAAATTCCAGACCTAGAGGATCTGATGACCTTTCCTGATCGTTGAGGGCACGTGCATGCAAATGATGCACAAACACACACAGGATTGATTATATACACATACACGTACGTTTATAGTAAATATTTTGGGGTATTTTTTGAGACAAGGCTTCATGCAGCTAAGGCCAGTCTCTAATTCCCAATGCTGGTATTACAGGTATATGCCAATGGGTTTGCTTTTAATATACATTTTAATTTTTCATGTTTTAATGAATTTTTGCAAATTTTATACAATACTTTTATCACATTTAGACTCCTTTTACTATCTTCACCTGTCTTGTTTTCTCCCATGCTGAACTGCATGTACTATGTGTATATATTAAGACCTTTTGAGTAAAGTTTGGATCCTGAAATATGCTTCATGGTGCATCCATCCACTGCAGCCTAGTTAACCTATTTAGCATCACATCCATAACAAAAACTGACTTTTCCTCTCCCAAATGTTATCTGTTCCCAATGGTTCCTAAGCTCAGTTTGGGGATTCTTACTGACGTTCCTACTTCTATGTTAGGATGCTGCCTGGTTTGAGCTTGGATGGAACTTGTTCATGCTCTTACCATTACTCTGAGTTTATATGAGTAAATTTCCAGCTGTCTAGAAAACTCTATTTCCTTATGGTAACCCACAGATTATGACTCTTAGAATCTTTCCATTCTCTCTTCCAAAATAGTCTCTGTGCCTCGAGTTTGATATAGGTGTCCTATTCAAGGATAAGCACTCCGAAGTCTCTTATTCTGTGCACTTTGGACATCTGGTTTTGTGGATTACTTTCCATGTGTTGAATGAGAATTTGACAGAGTATTAGAATCCAGAATATACAAATAACTAAAAACCAAACCAAAGAACCAAGAACACAAATAACCCAATTCAAACTGGGCTGTGGATCTGAACAGAGAATTCTAAAAGGAAGAATTTTTTTTTTTTACATTTTGATCTTGCTAATTTTTTTTATTTTTTTATTTTCATTTTTTTATTGATGCTTTGTGTATTTCATACATCATTTTCCAATTCAGTTCAGGCATATTTCCCTTTCCCTTCCCCCTACCCCACCCCAACCCATCCAAGGTCATGCATTCTACCATAACTGTCCTGCATCATTCTCTCAGTTTTTTTTTTTTCATTTTTAACATTAAGTAATAATTTATGAGTACAAGCATCCTTCATGTAAAACCAATTTGCAAGCAGTTGTGCCCAAACCCACACAGCTCATGGGTCCCACCATCCAGTAGGGAGGGGCTTGTATGTTCAATCATGTGACTTGTTTTTCTTTTGTAGCCTTCAGGATTTTGTCTTTGTTTTGGGCTTTTTATTTATTTATTTTTTTTTGTTTTTTCGAGACAGGGTCTCCCTGTAGTCTCAGCTGTCCTGGAACTCACTCTGTAGACCAGGCTGGCCTTGAACTCACAAAGATCCGCCTGCCTCTGCCTCCCAAGTGCTAGGATTAAAGGCGTGTGCCACCACGCCCAGCTGTTTTGGGCTTTTTAATTGCTCTGTGTTGTCTTCCAGATCTGATATTCTTTGTTCTGCTTCCTCTATTCTGCTTCTGAGGCTTTTTCCTTTCCTTTCTTCTTGATTGGATGAGTATTCTAATTCCTTCTTCATTTCATCCTGTGTTTTCTTTAGTATTTCCATTTCCTTTTTGAGTTTCTCATTCTCTTCTTGGTGCTCCTTACTTCGTTGGTTGGCTTCTTTTTTCAGTGTTTCTACTTTCTCTCAGAATTTGTTTTTTTCTCCCTCTAGTTCCTTCTGGAGTTTGTCAATCTGTTCCTTTAGTTTGTCATTGTATCCCTCTAGGTCCTTTTTGAGTTTTTCATTCTCTCTCTTTAGTTCTCTGAATTCTTCTTTATTTTCTTTTAATTTCTCTGCTTAGGTCTGCCATTATTCCTAAGATCTGTTCCTTGGGTCACCTCCAAGGGGATCCCATTGTAGCTATCTCCTACAGGTTTGGTAGAGCCTGGTTCGGGATTATCCTGTGCCTTTCCCATGTTGTCCCTTCGTTGTGTCCTTGGCATGTGGGTTTCCCTTTTGTGGTTCTAATCACAAATGACTTTTCACTATGTTAGTGGATGGTTTTGCTTGCCTTCTGTTGCTTTTTTTTTTGCCTTTCCTCCTCCTTATTTATGGAGTATTGACTTGTCTAGGTTTCCGGCTTTCAATTTTGTCTATATATTGGATATTGGAAGCCTAAGTCACTCTTCTCTTCCTGTTCTGAAATTTCTCCAAAAAAATATAGGCCACTTGTATACTTTCTCATCCATTCCTTTTGGCGGTGGGGGAGAGGGGAGTATGCCTGACCTAACCCGTGCCCTGGTACCTGCCTGAGTGACTTCCGGGTTCCAACAAAGTCAGAGGCACCAAACCCAACCCTGACCGGCCGCAAAGGCAAACCCAGGCGCCCCCACCCACAGAAGGGCTCAGAGCTGCGACCCTCTTGGAGCAGCCCAAGAGACACTCTAGCCCGTAAATCTACCTGCCTGAGCGACTTCCGGGTTCCAACCAGGAAGAATTTTTTATTTTATTTTATTTATTTCTGTATGTGTATGAATGTACTGTCTGCATGCAGGTCTGTGCACCCGTGTCGTGCAATGCCGCGGAGGTCAGAAGAGGGTGTCGGATTCCCCCAGAACTGGAGTTCTCCTGGAATTGGAGTTTCAGACGGTTCTCAGCCGCCATGTGGGTGCTGGGGATCGAACCCGGGTCCTCTGTAAGAGCGGTCAGCACTCTTAACCGCTAGGCCATCTCTCCAGACCCCAGGAAGATTTTTTTAAGTGGCTGAGAAATACCTTTTAAAATTATTCACTAGGGAAATGCAAATTAAAACTAAGATTTTTGTCTTACCACAGTCCCAATGGCAAAGATAATGAAAATGAATGACACCAAATGCTGGTAGAGATGTGGGGAAAGAGTGTCCCTCAATCATTGTAAGTCATAGTGCAGTATGAAGAAAGCTTAAAAATAAAAAACTAAAAGTAGATCCATCACATGATCCTGCTATACCACAACTTGACATATACACAAAACATTTAATATCCTACTACAGAGATACATGCTCAGTCATGTTTGTTGCCACTCTTTCCACAACAGCTGTGAAATGGGAACAACCTAAACGTCTTTCAACAAATGAATAGAAAATGCAAATGTGGCACATTTACCCAATGGAGTTCTACTCAACAGTAAGGAAATTTGCACATAAAATGGAAAGAATTAGAAGCTATTAAACCACTTAAAGTGGCACAGACATAGAAAAACAACCTTTCTCATTTGTGGATTCAAGCTCCAGATCCATAGATGTAAGTATATCTCGATGTATGCACAGGAGCAAGGAAAATGGAAAGAAATCACGGGGGTAAAAGGGCGGCAAGAGCTTGAGAGAGGGAGATAGGAGACAGATGTTACCAAGGAAGAAATGGGGAATAGGGAGTGCTATAGTGCTATACAGGGGAAGAGAAAGGAGATGTAAATAAAGCCTAAGTGGACTGATAAACCAGAGGTAAATGCATTATTTCAAAAGCCTACTTAAAATACAGTATGAATATATGTGTGTAACTGAAGGCTATATAACAAAATCACCATACCAGGTAGGGGAAAGCTCCCTTCAATTTGTTGGTAAGGGCAATCCAAGAGACCCAGAAATTAACACAAGCTGTTTCTTCAGCCCTTTATTGCCACCCTCAGAACTTGAAAATAAGAGCTTATTACAGAATAGGACACACTTTGGACCCAGAACTTGGAGCAGTTAAGCTGGAACTGATCTAGAAGCCTGCTCCCAGATGACAAGCCCCTGTAAGATGAGAAGATACACAAACTACCAAGGGAGAAAACAAATCAATGACCCATCCATCTGTGGTTCATGAACCACAACAAAGACCAGCCCAGCAAATAATTTCTACTGGAGCAGTAGCGGCACTTTTATCTTGGGGTTAATCAACAGTTGTCTAGTTGTGCTTACAATCCCCTAACTGGGAGGGAATTCATGGATGGTACTGTAAACACAGGGAAACACAGATGGCTGGAAAGGACATAGGCCATAGAGAAAAACCTACTTTTGTCACATCCCTAGACCAATGTATTCTAAATATTCTAAACACATTCTAAATATTTACAGACAAGTAGAGATGTACAGACAAATATACCTCCCCACACTCATCAGAAATGAGTAACAGATGGAAAGTATTTGTAACAGATGGAAGCTATTGAAAATTTCCCCAATGGTTCAAACACAGAGAATAACTGGCTATGAGGCGCCCAGGCCTAAGCAACATATCTACAATGCTACTTCTATAAGTAAGACTCAGAGAACATTGTGGAACAAGGGGTGGAAATAATATTAAGCATTCATTTTTAAAGACCCAATTCAAATATCCACATCAATTTTTCTTGACTCATTCTGCTTATTTTTCTCTGTTGTATTTTTTCCATAATTTTGATGAATTACTTGCATGGAAAAAATCACTAGTCTTTTTTTTGTTCTTTTTAATTTTATATTACTCCAAAATGTACATACATACTTTCTCAAAGAACAGACCAAAACAGTAAACTTTTTGCACTGAAGAAGTTAAAAAGACTAAGAAAAAGATGTAAGACAGGACTTACCATGTATGGCAAAATGCATGAGTTCTGGTAGGGGGTACGTTGATGGGGAACATGGCCTAATTTGGATTAAGAAATGGTGTATGAAACTTACGAAAACGGTCAATAAAATTAAGATAGAAAAAATCACTAGTCCATTTGTATTTCACAGTTATCAATTATTTTCCATAGAGTAATAACCAGAATTTTTGCATTCCCAGCACTTAGCTGGGCAACATTATAAAGTGTACTATCAGCAAGATGTTGATTATTCAATCATGTAACATTTTGTAGGAAATATCTTTGTTATATGACCCATGCATTTTCTGAATATTGAGACTTGTGACATGATATCACTCACTCCTTGGCCAAAATCTTATCCAAATTTCCTTTATGGGGTGGTAACAAATTTCTTTAAAAATCAGGAGATAAACTTTTAGGAGATAGGAAATGTAGTGTATATAATACCAGCTTTAGAGTGAAGTACATCAATGACTTAATAATGTTGTTTACTTGACTAGATGGCTGAAATTTGTCAGTTAACTTTTCCAGGATTCAATTTATTCATTTATGAAAAGGAACTAACAACATTGCCTGAAATGCTAAAACATAATAACATTTCTGAAGTTGTTTTGTATCCTCCAATGGATATGCATAATTTCTATGTGATTCTGTTTTTATTTTCTGCATTTTAATTCAGGTTTCTATTCTTCTAAAAGGATTTTATGAAATCAACAATGTATTACTCAATATATGTGATCTTTTAATTTGGAGAAATGTCAATGTTTGCTTCATTAAGTTTTGAAAATATTAAATGAGATTTTAATACAAAATCAATGTTTTCCATTAGTAAGATGTATGTAAACTTATGAACTCTCTCTCTCTCTCTCTCTCTCTTCTTCTCTCTCTAATATATATATATATATATTATATATATTATATATATATATACAATTTTTAAAGGTTATCCATCTTCTTTTGTGTACTGGATTCTTCAAATCCTAAGAAAAGAAGTGGCCAATACCAAACAGGACATTAACAAATTTCCAGAGTACTCAAATGTAAAAGACTTGAACTCACTAGTTAATTCATTACTTTCTTAGAAAGGTAAGCCTCTACTATGTGTCTGAAACTTTTTAATGACAAGACACATAAAAGTGAAGAGAACATACAATAATCTCTGTCATTGTTGAAGCTGATGTATTGTAATGGAATAAACACAGGCAGAAAAAAGGATAGGGAGTAATAGGTATAAATCAGTTTATTAATTTCTAAAAGAAATAGAAAAAGAATTAGAAAAATTCTACCAGAAAACTCCTAGAAATGATTAACACATTTAGTAATGTGGAAGGTTACAAAATATAATAACCTTTCTATATACTGATAAAAAGCCGTCTGATAAAGAGTACATGAAAAAGCTCTCCTATTCACAATAGCCTCGAAAAAATTAAAATATCTCCAAATAAATCTGACCAAACATATTAAAGATGTGTACAAAGAAAATGTTAAATGTTTGAAGAAAGAGTTTGAGGAAGATACCAGAAGGACATCCGATGATCATAGATTGGAATATTAATATTGTGAAAATGACCATCCTGTCAACAGCAATATATAGATTCAATGCAATCTCATCAAAGTTCCCAAGACATTTTTCACAGAATTAGAAAATAATTCCTAAAATACGTATTGAATCACAAAATGCTCTGGACAGCAATCCAGAGCACAAAGAGCAATGCTAGGGTGTGTGTGTGTTGGGGGGGTAGTTACTATACCAAATTTCACACTATATTACAGAGCTATTCCATAAAATCAGCATGGTACTCATACAAAATTAAATAAATAAACATGGAGATCCATAGAACATAATTGAAGACCAAAACATGTAATTTCACCCACCATTATTTAAGAAAATTTTCAGAAATACACACTGGAGGAAAGATTGCATCTTCTACAAATGGTGCTGGAAAAACTTGATCTCAACTATAGAAAAATGAAGTTGGAGCCATATCTATCACTCTGCAAAAAAATCAATTCCAAATAGAATAAGACCTCAGGGTGAAACCTGAAACTCTGAAATTGTTCAGAAAAAAATATGGGCAGTATTCTATAAGATATAGGTACAGGAAAAGACTCTCTAAATGAAATGTCAATTGCTCAGGAATTAAGGTCAGCAATCAACAATTGGGACCTCATTAAACTAAAAAGCTTCTGTATCAGCAAAAGAAACAACCAAGGAAGTGGAGAGGAAATCCACTAAGTGGGAGAAAACCTTCTCCAGTGACATATCTGAGAGAGGTTTAATACCAAGAACTTATAAATAACTCAAAAAAATCAAGAAAATAAATGACTGAAATAAAAGTTGGGCAATGGATCTGAACAGAGAGTTCTGAAAGGAAGAAATAAAGATAGCTAAGAAATACTTTTAAACTGTTCGACATTGTTAATAATTAGTGAAATGCAAGTTAAAACCAATTTAAGATTTCACCTTATCCCAATCAAATTGGCTAAGATCAAAGAACAAATTATATCAAATATGGAGAGTTCATGGGGAAAAGGGAATACACTTTCATTGCTGGTGGGGTGACAAACTCATGAAACCCCTATGGAAAGCAGTGTGGTGAGAACTTTAAAAATTAAAAATCCTTGGCATATACCCAAAGGACTCATTTTACTACAGAGCTGCTTGTAAACTCATGTTCGTTGCTACTCTATTCACAATATATCAAAATCAACCTAAATGTCTCTACACTGAGTAGATAAAAATGCGGTACATTTACACAATCACAATGTAGTTCTACTCCTCTGAAAAGAAAGATGTAATTCATGAAATTTGCAGGTAAATGGATGTACCTAGAAACAGTTATATTAAGTGAAAGGACATAAACTCAGAAAAAACAAATGGCATATATTCTCCCTCATTTCTGGATCCTAGCACGACATCCTTCCATGTCAGTATATATACTGATACAGCTGAAGTTGCCAAGAAAATGGAAAGGAACTAAGGAGGCAAAGGGAAACAAGAAATCACAGAGACAAGAACAGTAGGAGAGAGGTGTTACTAAGAGAGAAATGGGTAAAATGGAGCTATTTAATTGGAAAGGGGAGAGGTAGTGTTATAAAAGGAACTGTGGGGGTAAAAGAACTCAAGAGAAGGAGGACCATAGGAGACAGCAAGGGAGGAATGGGGGTATTTTAAATGGATAGGACACAGATGGTGGGTTAGACAGGAAGAGAGGAGAGAGAGATAAGCAATGCCTAGCTATTATAAAAAAAAAGAGGGAATCATATTAGTCCAAAAACTTACTGATAAATTCCACATATAATATCTTTCCATGAGTCCATATATATAGCTGAAGACTACATAAAAAGAAACAGTGCCAGATAGTAAAACATCTCTTTGAGTTTTTGGCCATAGTAGTAGAGAAGACACACAAAATTTTATAGGCTTTGGCCACAGCATTTGATTGCCTCCCAGAACTTCAACGTAAGACCCTATTGCTGAAAGCAAGATATACCTTGGACACAGATTTGGAGCAGTGGAGCACGAACTAACATGGAAGCCACCTTCCCTGAAGGCTAGCTCTCATAAATTTAGAGAATATTATGCAAGTGGATAAAGGAGAACATTGATCATTGGTCCAATCCCATCTTTACAGCCAGATAACCACAACAATGCCTGCCACAGCAAATTAAATTGTGGCAGCAATGGCACTTTTATCTTGGGGGTAATCAACAGCTACCTAATTTAACCTTAAGCCCACTCAGTGGGCAGAAACTCATGTGTGGTACTGTAAACATCACCAAATACACATGGCTAGAGAGGTCATAGATCTAGGAGAAAACTCCAAGGCTGTCTCATCCCTAGACAAATGTAATTTCTTACTATGTGCAAAAATATAGATCATTATATTTACAGACAAGTATCCCAGTCAGCATTTATCAAAGAAGTTTCTTTTACGATAGGTCAAGATTACTACATAATTCTACAACTGGTCATACGCAGAGATTATCTATGAGTTGCCCAAGTATAAGTCACACATCTACAAAGCAACCTCTTCACCTAAGGTTGACAGAACATAGTGGAAAAAGGGATAGAGAGAACACCAAACTAATGCATCTCTCAAGTTGCATAAATGAACCTCCCTCGTGAAACAAAGTGCCAGGAACACAAAAGGTCCCCAGATTTCCCTCAGTGTAAATTCATCTACTGGAGCCTGGTTAGCCTATCTAATGCCACTCCCTTAAAGAAGATCAGCTCTTCCCTCACTTAGCAGTGATCACTTGCCAGTAGTTCCTCCACTAAGGTTAGAACCCCCTTCCCATTTCCCCAAGTCTACCCTGGGATGTTTTTCTGACTTGAATTTACATGCTATCACTATTGATTGCTGTGAATTCATATGAAAAAGTTCACAGAAGCCTGAAAAACTCTATTTCTTTATGTTCATCCCCCACCCCTGGTTCTTACAAATTTTCTGTCCCATATTCTGCAATATTTTTGAGACCTGTGGTCTCTGAGGATTTCTGCAGTCTCTTTTTGGTGTAGATCAATTTTCAAGAAATTTTTCATGGACTTGAGAGATGGTCCAGTGGTTAAGAGCACTAGCTGTACTTGCAGAGGACGCAGGATCAAGTCCCAACACCCAAGTGGTGGCTAACAACCATGCATAACTTCAGTTCCAGGGGATCTGATGCTGTCCTCAGACCTCTGCAGCATTGCATGCCATAAGTACGCTCATATACATGAAGACAATACACTTATACACATAAAATAAAAATAATAAATAAAATAATTAAAACAAGTTATTTTTCATGAAAAGCCAAAGTAGACAATGACAGCAACAGAAAATTTATGAAGAGAAAGTCTAACATCTTCACCCATACTTTTCTAATTTTATTTTCCTTTATTGCTCCCTGTTGATGTAATGGAATATCTGATATTTTATAATTTATAATTTCTTTTGTTTAAAGACTTTCCTTTAGTCATTCTTTAAGGATTGGAATACTAATTTGCAAACACAAAAGGCAAATTATTATTTGTGCAATTCTTTTTTTAATTATATTGTCATATTACAAAAGAAATTAAGTTATATTACAAAAGAAATGTAGAGAAAATATGGTAAATGAAATACAAACAAGGAAATTAAAAGTACAGATAATCCCATTACCCAGAGATGGGCCCTGTACATTTTGACCTTTGACCTATTCCTTAGAATTTTTTTCTTTTTTTTTCTTTTTTATTTCTTTTTTCATATAAATTCATTTTTACCTTTTTATAAAATCTATACCCGTGTCCCCTCCATTCCCCCCTGCCACCAGAGCTCATGCATTCTGCTAAACATGTTTTTCATCTCTTTCTCAGTCTTTCTCAATATTCTCCATGAGGAAGTTGACTGTTTTAAGCAGAAGTTCACTGTTTCAGTCAGTTCATCGATGCAGTCCTTTCTGTTGTTGTTGTTGTTGTTGTTGTTGTTGTTTCCAATATGCATCACTCCCAACTGCTTTGGATAAAAGCTCAAGGGGCCATGCACAAGAAATACAAGTAGGTAATTGGCACTAGCATCCACAGATGAGGGATACCATTCGTCATTTGTTTTTCTGGGACTGTGTTACTTCACTCAGCATGATATTCTCTAGCTCCGGCCATTTTCCTGCAAAGCTCATGATGTCATCTTTCTTTACTGCTGCATAGAACTCCATTGTGTATATGTACCACATTTTCTCTATGCACTCATCAGTTGAGGGGCATTTGGGTTTGTTCCAGCTCCTTGCTATTGTGAAGAGAGCTGAAGTAAACATGGCCGTGCATTTATCTCTGCGGCGGGGTGAGTCTTGAGGGTACATGCCCAGGAGTGGTATGGCTGGGTCAGGTGGCAAGTTCATTCCAAGTCTTACAAGGGTTCTCCACATTGCTTTCCATAGTGGCTGTAGGAGTTTACATTCCCACCAGCAGTGGATGAGTATTCCCCTTTCCCCACACCCTCTCCAGCTTGCGCAATTCTTATTTCCCTTTTAATTCCCAAATTATCATTTTGTTGGATTAAAGAATTTGCTATTAATAATTCCTTTCCTGTAAAAACTTGGTCCAAGTTTTTGCCTTCTTTTTTTGATGAGAACTCAGCATTCTCATTGATACCTCCCTATTCAACAGGCATTGCTTTTGTCACTACCTTCAACATGTTTTCATTGCCTTCGCTTTGCAGATGTACTAACACAATTATTTTTTATTTTATATTTCATATACTTATAGATACATAATCATAATATCCAATCTCCACACCCCTACTATTCCTTGCTTCCCATCAGGGTTTCATGGATACATTTCTGTTGCTAATTCATGGACTAAGTTTTTACTATTTGTTTATTTATTTACTTATTTATTTATTTATTTACCCATTGAATCTAGTTAGTACTGACCCCATACTCAGGACTCTGGAACCATCTGTCAGCATGGAAAAGCTACCAGTGGCCATATCCACAAAGAAACCTCTCAGTAACCCAATAGCCATGTGTTGCTAATAGCTTCTTAGTGGTGGAGCCTTGGGGTGGGGCCTTCATAGCCCTTCCCACATCAGTGCATACATATTTAGCTAGCCTCATCTTGTGCAGGTCTTGTGTTGGTGACCACTTCTGTTGTGAGTTCATGTGTGCAACAGTCATGCCATGTCTACAAGGTAGTATTTCCAGGGATGAAACCCTATCCTTTAGCTTTCAATTATTTTGGCCCACTGTACCACGATATTCTCTGACACTTGGTGGGAGGAGGATGGGGTTGATATTTAGATGTTGGATCTACAGCTGAACACTCACTGTCACATATTCTGAGCACTATGTCTAATAATGCAGTTCTGCATTAAGCATTACTTACTTCAGTAATAAGCTTCCCAGAGCAAGGTTTAGAGCACCTCAATTCTATGAATATAAACATAAATATTTAGAATGTAATTTGACAACATGATCATTTAGCAAAACAGTAACAATAAGTTCCCTCTGGGCCCATGGTGTCCCTAGTCATTTTTCTGACCATGTATATAGTACCAGGCATAAGCTTTTTCTTTGGGTGACCTGACTCTCCACATTTAATGTTAAGACTTCTGTTTCATCCGGGGAACAAATGAACTGCTTGATAGATGTTATGTTGCTGTATTGGAGTTGTAAACACCTCATCTCAGTTGGTTCCTTTTGTTGGATTAGGACTATGATTTTCCTCTAGTCCTAAGGCCGCTAACTAACTGGATTCTTGTCCGCTTTCCTCCTGTCAGATTTCTTTTTGTTGTCATTTACTTTATTTCCATCATTCATGTTTGTATGTAGACAGAATGAACAAGGAAAATAGTTTAAATGTAGTTTTCCTCTGGCTATTATTCAAAGAATAATGATCAACTTCTAAAAACATGAATATAATGAGGCAAATGGACACATCAACTTGGTAAAAAAGCACTTTGAATAACAGTAACAGCATTGGAGGTAATAAAAAGTAATCAAATTATAGATAGAGATTTTTTATGTGTATGAATGTACTGTATGCATGTAGGTCTGTGCACCCGTGTCGCGCAATGCCGCGGAGGTCAGATGAGGGCGTCGGATTCCCCTGGAACTGGAGTCAAAGACAGTTTTCAGCCACCATGTGGGTGCTGGGGATTGAACCCGGGTCCTCTGCAAGAGCAGTCGGCACTCCCAACCGCTAGGCCATCTCTCCAGCCCCATAGATAGAGTTTTAAAGCAAATATAGTATTGGTAGACTGAGTGTGGTTGGTGTATAATGAGTCACACCTTCAAGGTTTTATTCCTAAAGAATAAGATGGATATGTTTTAGTTGACCTGGTAGGGAAAAATAGGATTAAGAAATATTTCCAGGTTGTTCTTGACACTAATTATGTTAGAATATTTGTTGTATGTATAAATCAAGCTGCAAAATAGGGAGTTTTATATATGAAACCCTGAATTTCAGGGAAGAGGTGCAGCTTGGAGAAAAAGCTGGGAACAGTTGGCCTATAAGAATGTCTTGTGCTCGCTTCGGCAGCACATATACTAAAATTGGAACTATACAAAGAAGATTAGCATGGCCCCTGAGCAAGGATGACATGCAAATTCGTGAATCGTTCCAAATTAAAAAAAAAAAAAAAGAATGTCACATACTAAAAGTATATATTTCTTTCTTCTCTCTTTTTTCTTGGTATTTTTATTAATAATGACATTCATTACGATATTTTCATGCATGTTTAAACTTTACCCTCACACCATCCCCCAATTCCCTGAACCTCCTTCCTACACCTCTCGTGCTGGTGCATAAAACATATAATATACTATTTATCATTTACAGTTTACTGTTTATTTTATTTTCAGAAGAAATTCCATCGAAGTCTTAATTTTCCTCTACATTAATTAGAGTCCATGTTAAAATTCTAGCTTTACCTGTAAAGCTTGTGTTGTCTTCTTTATATACTATCATAGATAGTTTAATTACTATTTTGTTTAGCAAGGCATAGTTCACCCCATGTGAAGTACTGGGAAGTTATTTAAAGATGTTGAAAATGTAATGTGGCATAAGATCCATTGAACTACTCAGAATTGAAGACAATTCTATGCTTCTGGTCTTGCATTCTACCATCTCATAATTCTTCTTCTACATCTACTGATCATGACAATATTACATAACTGACTTTCCATATGACTTATATTCAGATTTCCCAAGACTGGAATTTCAGGTAATGTTTTCCTACAGGGTTATGTCATTGTCTGTAGGATGACTGTTCTGGCAATTCCTTCTGTTATAAGCAGAACATTGCCTAACCTTGTAACTAAAGTTAATGTTATGATTTAAGATCATTTAACACTAACCCAAATTGTTTATAATCTAAAGAAGCTTACTATGCCTTGAGCTCCTTTGTAACTTAAACGTACAACTTCAATTCCTTATATCTTTTCCTTTCCCTTGACCCAAAATAATGAATGTGTGTATATGTGGAAAAAGTGTCAATCAATGAAAGCAGTGAATATTGTCTAGAAGCAAAGGTCTGGTTTGTTTATATTGTAAACAGCAGGTGGGAATAGATTGCTAACATCTGTTTGTGGTTGAGTGTGCCGTTTGGTGTCAGTAGCAGACAGGGAAAACTCTTTGATAAAATAATTTCCTGATCCAGGCATTGTGGTCCAATCCTACTCTACATATGGAGTTCCAAGCCAATTGGGGCTACAAATAAACCCTGTATCAAAAAACAGAAAAGTCCTCCTTTCATCCCTATATTCTTTTCCTATATTATCTTGGGTGTATTGTTTCAATAAAGAGAGAACAAGGCCTTTGGGGCGCATTGCCCTTGAGATAAATCTGAAAGAATAAACTAAGAATAGATCAGCCCTTACTCTGCATGATTTTTGTTTATCGTTTGTTCTTTGTCTTCATGTGTCTATACATTCCCCTTTACTTACACTTAACAAAGACTTCAAATGTGGCTAAGGTGGTTGATATAGTTATAAAATTTTAAATTTTAAATACTCTTAACTCTTTTCTATCATAAATGACTTATTTCCACATCATTTTTGGCTTTAAAATCAAACAAACATATCCTATGATGCAGTCATCTAAAATTATCCAGGTGGCTTATATATATTTGGTTAACTTTTTGTCACTGCAAGGACTTTTAGTTCATTTTACTGAAGGGCATATTGTTTAAGGCACCATTATCTATAGTAACATATAAACCTTAAATTATTTAATGGTTCAAACATAGAACAAGCTTATTTCTTTTTTTAAATGTTTTATTTATTTGTTTATTATTTTTAAGGGATTCACAATATAAGAGTACAGTTGTTTTCAGACCACATTGACATTGCTCAGTTTGCCACACAATTAGGTAATTGGTGCTAGTATCCACAGATGAGGGATAACATTTGTCGTTTGATTTTCTGGGACTGTGTTATTTCACTGGGCATGATATTTTCTAGCTCCAGCCACTTACCTGGGAAGCTCATGATGTCATCTTTCTTTACCTCTGCACAGAACTCCATTGTGTAGATGTATGACATTTTCTCTATCCACTCATCAGTTGAGGGGCACTTGGGTTGGTTCCAGCTCCTTGTTATTGTGAAGAGATCTGCAATAAACATGGCTGTGCATGTGTCTCTACAGTAAGATGAGTCTTGTGGGTACATACCCAGGAGTGGTATGGCTGGGTCAGGTGGCAAGTTCATTCCAAGTCTTCCAAGGGTTCTCCACACTGCTTTCCATAGTGGCTGTAGGAGTGTACATACCCACCAGCAGTGAATGAGTGTTCCCCTTTCCCCACAAACTCTCCAACACTTGGTATCATTTGTTTTCTTGATCCTAGCCAGTCTTATTGGAGTAAGATAATATATTAAAGTGGTTTTAATGTACATTTCCTTAATTATTAGAGATGTTGAACACTTTTTTTTTTACTAGGCCATCTCTCCAGCCCCTGATTTTCATTTTCTTTTTTGTTGTTGTTGTTGTTGTTGTTTTCTTTTTTTTTAATTTTTTATTGATGCTTTCTGCATTTCATGCATTATTTTCCAATTCAGTTCAGGCACATTTCCCTTTCCCTTCCCTCCCACCCCCACCCCATCCCAGATCATGCATTCTGCCATAACTGTCCTGCATCTTTCTCTCAGGTTTTTTCATTTTTTAGCTATAAGTGATAATCCATGAGTACAAGCATCCTTTGTGCAAAACCAATCTGCAGGCTGTTGTGCCCAAACCCCCACAGCCCCACCATCCAGTGCGGGGTGACGGGTTGTTTGTTCAATCAAGTTGATCAAATGAGTGTCCAGACTACATTGCTGTAGTTTCATCATTCACCCCAATCGCAGCCCTTACATTCTACCATGCCCCCTCTTCCACAGATTGTTCCCTAGGCTTAGAAAAGGGGCACAGGTGGATGAGAAGCAAAACAGTCCACTCTCTCTGGAGCTGTTGTCTTGGACTCTGGTCAATTCTGGCTGTTTCCTTTCATGGGCTGACAGTTTGTCCAGGAATAACCTTTCGATCCTACTAATGAAGCACAAGCAATTAGATATATAGGTATTTAAACAGCACTAATAGTTATGGCAGGTTACTTTGGCATAGACACATATGTTTGGATGATATATTAATCCATGAATTACATTTTTCCCCTGTTAAATATGACAGGGTCTTACTGTGGCTTATAAAATCTCCTAACCTGTAGAGGATGTAAGCTTGTGGCATCAGCCATGGGTTACTCCTCCAAGGAGAGAGCCAATAGCCAATTAGGTTTGGGATATACAGGCACATGGCTGCCTCTGCTGCACAGTATTTCCAGGCAGGTGAGGTGTAGCTGGTGCTGGTGGTGGAGTCTTGCTTGACTCAAGGAGACCCGTATTTGCTTTATTGGTTTAGTGGCCTTTGGTAACACTCTCTGGCATTCCAGAGGCCATCTGTACACTTGCATGTGTGGTCTCAATACATCCCTCCAATGTTAACGTCAGGTCTTCAGCAGCAGGGTCTTATCGCCTCTCCTCCTGCAGGTTTCCCAACTTAGAGGCAAGGAGCCCTTACCTTTTGTGGGGCCTTGGATCCCCTGGCCAACATCCCCCTGGTAGAACAATCCATTGCTGATGTCAGAGCTCCTGCATTAATATACGTTGCCTAAGTGCATAGCCCAAGGACTTTAGTATTATATTTGGTTCTGAATAGAGAAGAATACTTTTCACAGTTCTTATGTTTATTAGTCAATTAAAGAAGGCAGTTTTACCGGTTTTATAAGAGATTACCTCTATAATAGTTGTCTCCAATTTACAGTTGGAGAACGAGAACACTTCTTAATAGGTTTCTCAGCCATCTCTAATTCCTCACTTGTGAAGCTTCTGTTCAGCTCTTTGCTCCATCTTTTGAGTGGGTCATTTGTTTTCTTTCTCCTTTGTTTTTTTGAGTATTTTATATATTCTGGAAATCAATGCTTTGTCAGATGTATCTGTGGTGAAGGTTTCCTCCCACTCTGTGGGTTTTCTCTTCACTTCCTTTTGATGTGCAGAAGCTTTTGAATTTAATGAGGTCCCATTTGTCAATTGTCGACCTTAATTCTTGCGCAGCTGCTGTCTGATTTAGGAAGTCTTTTCCCATGCCTATATCTTGTAGTTGGCTGCCAACATTTATTCTATCACCTTCACAGTTTGGGGTTTCAAGTTGAGGTGTTTAATCCATCTGGAGTTGACTTTTGTACAGGGCAAGATGTAGGGGCTTAATTTCATTCTTCTACAAGTGGTGAACCAGTTTTGCCAACACCACTTGCTGAAGATGCTGTCTTTCCTCCATTGTGTTTTCTTGGCCCCCTTGTCAAATATGAGATAGCTGAAATTGTATATGCTCAAGTTTGGATCTTCAGTTTTGTTCCATTGGTCAACAGGTCTGTTTTTGTGCCAGTACCAAGCTGTTTTTATGACTATAGCCCTGTAGTATAGT
Source organism: Rhizomys pruinosus (assembly GCA_009823505.1). Taxonomy (NCBI): domain Eukaryota; kingdom Metazoa; phylum Chordata; class Mammalia; order Rodentia; family Spalacidae; genus Rhizomys; species Rhizomys pruinosus. Next base: position 2,854,966 of record VZQC01003744.1, on the reverse strand, counting down.
TTGAAGTCTGGTATAGAGATCACCCCTGTATTGCTCTTTTCAGTCAAAGTTTATTTCTTGTTTGCAAAATATATAATATAAGTGTTCTGCTTTGGTGATTTAAAGTACTAAACTCAATATTCACTCTTCCATCTTCAATACATAATTTTCAAAGTTATTATGATAATCTGTAAAAACAGTAGGAGAGTGTAAAGAAGGTCATATTCAGAAAGTTATCTGAGGCGAAGACAACATACCCTGTAAATCATTTTCACTCACATTATTTTGAGTAAATCTCAGTCTTTTGGTTAATTGAAATGAACTGAAAAAAGACACTCAGAAGTATAGTCTCTATGTGTGCTCAGAAAGAAATGGGAAATGGAAATTCTAGTGAATAACTCTCCACATTTTCCCACACCACTTAATTTTCTGTTTTGAAAAGGTGGTTATCATAGTTGCTTCATAATGGAGTTATTTTGGACTTTGTGAAAGTTTTAACATTTATTTTGAGAATATTTTATAAGTTTTTGTCAGATTTCAGAGGGACAATTGCTTCAAATTTCTCTTTTACAAATAAGTTCTTCCTAATAACAATCAGGATATTGATTACTACATGTTGAAGACATTTTGCAACAATTAACCATTATTACAGTCATTTCAACAATGGAAAATAAACATTCATGCCAATGATCTAAATGTTTTTGTGTGCTATGTCTTTCAGAATTGCATGATTCTTAACACAATAAATATATGCAAAATTTTATAGAATTAATAAGTATGTGTGCTAAAAAATACTCACTGAAGCATAATTCATGATACTGAAAATTAGGGAATAGTAAAAATGCCCCAAAGTAGCCTTTAATGTTATGCTGCCATTGAAAATAAAACTTAGAAGGAAATGCTCATAAAATAATTAGGACTGTGATTACGAGTATATTAATTCCATATTTCAAAATGGCATTCATTTTTACCAACTACTAATAAGTATTATGGTTGAAAGATGAAATTTATAACGTTTTATTAATAAATTTTCTGATATTTGTCATTTAATTGTATAGTAACATCCACTTGGCATCTCCTCACATTACCTTATATCATTTCATTCATTAGATGAAAGGGTGATAATTTACATTTCCTTTAAAGGCTTTTTTCTTACAAAAATGTAGAAAACATGTCAAAAACTAGTAGTGCTTGACTCTGTATGGTACAATAATAGGTAGGTTTTCTTTGGTGTTTGTGTTTATAACATTTTTAAAATAAAAAGTTTAAAAAAATTTAACATCATACAAAACTAACTTCAAATTCTAGATATACCATGCCATATATGTGAAAAATCTGAATCTTAATATTCTCACCTAAATATAGAAAATTCAAGAGGATTTAACTCAAAGGATACTTATCAGATTATATTAGATAATTCTAATAACATAATTAGCAGGGTGTCTGTCTCCCAGTGACCACATTCAATAATGGTTTTTAGAAAAGTTTAGCATTTTGTATTTTACTGAAGTCAATATGCATTTCTTTAGTAATTAGGTAAAGTGTCTAAATCTTTAAAAATAGAAGTTTAAATGCACCACTATATGATAACCCCTAGCATATCCAACACAAAAGAATGCTGACAAATGTGACTAGGTATTCAGTTGCATAGACCTTAATTGTAGGAGCCTTTCAAGTTCTCAGTGAATCTATTCCACTCCATGGGCACCAACCACATATATAAAAAGCTATTTTTGGAATGGGATACTTTTGGGCTTACTAAGAAGAGAAATCAGACTCACAGCTGCAACATGAAAGGCTCAATGCTTTTCACATTTCTGAGAGCACACTTCCAACTGGGTATTATAGCAATCCCATAATTGTTTTAAATGTTGAAAAGAGATATAGCAATATATGAAAGATGAACAATGAGGTCAATCCAACATAAAAACAAAACCTCTTAGAGAAAAATGAGAAACATTTTTGAGAATTGTCATGATTTAAGCAGATATAAAGGGGTTGTTTTGTGCAGTCTAGTTTTTTTCCTAGTTCAAGATCTCATCATTATTTTCATTGAGCATTATTCCTAAAAGGACTTTATGTTCCATTACTCCAGGTTTAGTCATTATCCATATTTACAGAATGTTCTATCTAGGAAATAGACACATTAATTCCCTGATATGCCAATGGGTTTCTCAATTTTTTATGAATGTAGGTATCAGTTGTTATATATCTAGAGTGAATAAATGTGTCAATAACAAAATCTGTTCCTTTCCTATTTTATAAATAACCCTATTGAAGCGAGAGAAGAGAGCAAGTTGAACATAGTCATTGACCAACTCAATGACAAATTAAGGCTTGGACCTAAGTTTCCTGATTCTCAAGCCATTGTCTTGATTGATTACTATTATTTTGTCTCTAAAATGGCCAAAGAAAAATGTATCTAGTAAGAACAGATCCTTATACCTTCTAGAGGATTGTTCACTTTGTGAATGTAGGAAATACAATTGCATACTATCCTTAGTGGCAGGGTTTTTCCTGGAATAGTTAGATATTGTTACCTCTGTAATTTAAAAAGACTACAGTCTCCAACATCATAACAAATTTCATTCTTTTAAGTACTTCATCTATTCCAAATACTCTACTATGCCTTAGCATGTAATATTTTATTTTACCTATTTTATTTATTGTTTTTATTTTATGTCTACGAGTGCATTGCCTGTATGTATATAAGTGCATCCATGCAACACAATACCTACAGAAGTCAGAAGAGGATGTCAGATCCCATGACACTGGAGTTACACATGGTTGTTAGCTGCCATGTGGGTTCTGGGAATTGAACTCAGATCATCTATAAGAGAAGCCAGTGATCTTAAATTCAGAGCTGTCTCTCCAGACCCCATAAATTTTAATCTCCACCATAAAAGGTAAATATCATTGCCTTTCACATTTTGTAGATGAGGAAACCTACCCTTACATGAAATGACTTGCTACAAACTGATAGTTTTAAAATCATAAAGTTAAATTTTAGCCTAGATCTTCTTACTCCAGAACATGTAATAGAATCTTCAACAGAAATCCTTTTCGTTCTGTCCTTTTCTTTGTCTCTAAATCAGTTTAAGGCACATTCCCCCTTTAAATTCATACCTTAGGTACCTCCAACTTTCTAGGAGACAAGAGCTTGGAAAATGAGAAATAATAACACTATTTAATATATTATGCACAGACAAAATGTGCTGAAGAAAACTTTACAGTTTGAAATTAAATTTTATTTCCCTTTTTTTCGGGGCCGAAGAGATGCCTCAGTGGTTAAGAGCACCGACTGCTCTTGTAGAGGATCCGAGTTCTATTCCCAGCACCCACATGGTGGCCTAAAAAAAAAAAAATCTCCGTCTTTAAGCTAGGTGGTGGTGCACGCCTTTAATCCTAGCACTTGGGAGGCAGAGGCAGAGGCAGGCATATCTTTGTGAGTTCAAGACTAACCTGGTCTACAGAGTGAGTTCCAGGCCAGCTGGGGTTATAGGGAGACCCTGTCTAAAAAAAAATTTATTTCCGTTTTTAACAAAACTGAGACAAAACACACTTTTACCAATGTAAACTGCAAAGTGAAGTATTTCTAGGTATTAAGACATCCACCAATATGGAAAAGCTGTTTCATCACAAGTAAGATGAGTAAATTTTCTACAATGCTCCTATCACAAATTCAGGGCTACATAGACAAATTATGCTAGATAGACAAATTATGGTTCTACATAAGTTTAAAAATGAGATACATGTGAAGAAGTGTAGTGGCAAGATACCTGTAAAGAACTCAGGTCCAGACTTGTTTTTATCACTGACAGGATTTGATTTTTGACACCATGATTCTCTTTAAGGTTCTTTTGAGATCTGGCTGTTTTATCCCAAGAAAAGTAGCTATTTGAAGAAGAAAATGTGTGTATGGTGGGGGATCTTCATAGTTAAAAATGTAGGAGAACTGGATTCTATGTGCAAAACTTACTAATTATTTATGATATGGCTTCACATAATCACTGAACCTCTGACCTACTCAAGTTGAACTAGACGATGTCCTCTTCCAACACCTTTCATATTGATACTATAAGAAATTCCCACACATGTAGTGACTTTAAAAATATTAACTTAGAGTTGTAGAAATCATATGTCTAATACAGACCTTACTAAACCCAAAACAGGCATTGACAAAGGTCAGTTACTTTCTGGAGATTCTAAGGGGAGAATTTCCTTCTTTGACTTTTCTAGATTTCCAAGTCATTTGTAATTCTTTATTTTTTATGTGTTTGTGTGTATAATCTGTGTGTATGAAAGTCTACCAGGTGGCCTGGAATACCTGTGGAGATCAGAAGAGAGTGTTGCATCCCCTGTAACCAGAGTTAATAGATGGTTGTTAGCCATTATGTGGGTGTTGGAAATAGAACTCGTGTCCTCTGAAAGAGTAGACAGTGCTCTTATCCATTGAGCCATTTCTTCATCCCCAATTCTTTTTTTTTTTTCTTTTTGGTCTTTTCAAGACAGGGTCTCTCTGTAGCCCCAGCTGTCCTGGAACTCACTCTGTAGACCAGGCTGGCCTTGAACTCACAAAGATCTGCCTGCCTCTCCCTCCCAAATGCTAGAATTAAAGGTGCCCACCACCATGGCTGGCCTATTCTTTTTTTTTTAAGTGATACTTTTGAGTGCTATGAAGTTTTATTTATTTTATTTTATTTTTTAATTCAAAACCAATTATTATTGAAGTTGTGTGAATTTGTTACAACATTTCTTAATCAAATTTAGACCCGTTCCCTGTTCCTTGCCCCTGACCCTGCCAGAGCTCATGCATTTTGCCATACATGTATGTCTTGCATCTTTTTCTCAGTCTTTCTTAAAATTTTCGATGCAGAAGTTTACTGTTTGGGGCAGAAATTTACTGCTTCAGTCAGTTCTTTGAAAGAGTCTTTTTGTTGTTGTTGTTCTTTCCCATTTCTATCACTCCAATATATGTGTGTATACATAACACATATACCAAAATTATGACATCTGAACATAAACTATAGGTTAATTCCAAAACATTTTAGGGATTCACGTCTTAACAGTAGAGTTGTATACATGTAGAGAAAAATATTACTTTACATTCCTATATTACATAGCAAGTTCATGAGTAACATCAGGTATTATATTTACTAAAAAAGAAAGAAAAAAAAAGAGTTATTCAGTTTGCCTTACAAATAGCGATTTGATGCTTGGGTCTACAAATGAGGAACATCATATGTCATTTGTTTTTCTAGGACTGTGTTATTTCCCTTAGCATAATGGCTTCTAGCTCCAACCATTTACCTGCAAAGTTCATGATGTTATCTTTCTTTACGGTTGCATAGAATTCCATTGTGTAGATGTACCACATTTTCTTTATCCACTCGTTGGTTGAGGGACACTTGGGTTGCTTCCAGCTCTTCACTATTGTGAAGAGAGCTGCAATAAACATGGATGTGCATGTAGCTCTGTGATAGGATGAGTCTTGAGGGTATATACCCAGGAGTGGCATGACTGGATCAAGTGGTCAGCTCATTGTGAGTGTTTTGAGAGTTCTCTGCACTGCTTTAATAAATGTCAGAAAGTGATTTTTGAATGCTGAACCAGGTAAAATTAGCAGTGACATAAATTTGGGAGCTCTGAGGTTAATGGAACGAAAGGATCCTGTCTAGGTATGAAGCCTGCAAGTGCCCACTACACCACTACACAGGGTATATATTTCTGGCAACTTAGAGCTGGAGGATGAGGTGTTTCTGTGTGTGTGTGTGTGTGTGTGTGTGTGTGTGTGTGTGTGTGTGTGTTGTATGCATGTGTCCCCAAGTGCGTGTGTGTTCTTGTGTATGTACATGCAGGTGCATGTTTGTTCACTTGCTTATGGAAACCAGAAGTCAATCTCACATTTTGTTCCTCCGGGTACATGTACTTTTTTAAAGTTAACTATTATTGAGTGCATTTCATACAACATTTCTTAATCAAATTTAGACTCATTCCCCATCCATGCCCACCCCTTACATACCCCTGCCCCCGGCCAGAGCTCAAGGATTCTGTAATATATGTTAAGTCCTGTCTTGCATCTTTTTCTCAGTCTCTTATAAAATTTTTCATGCACAAGTTTACTATTTAAGTCAGTGTTTTGAATCAGTTTTACTCTCTTTTGTATTCCCTTTAATTTTATTTATTTTTGGATTTTTGTAATTTATATATATATATTTTTTAATCAAATCTAGACCCGTGTCCCCCACCCTATCAGACCACCGCACCAGAGCTCATGCATTCTGCCAAACATGCTTTTCATCTCTTTCTCAGTCTTTCTCAATATTCTCCATGTGGAAGTTGGCTGTTTTGAGAAGAAGTTCACTGTTTCAGTCAGTTCTTTGATGCAGTCCTTTCTGCTGTTGTTGTTGTTGTTGTTGTTTCCAATATGCATCACTCCCAACTGCTTTGGACAAAAGCTCAAGGGGCCGTGCACAAGAAATATTACAGCTAGGGGGTAATTGGCACTAGCATCACAGGCAGAGGGGTAACATTCGTTTTTTTTTTTTTTTTTTTTTTTTTTTTTTTCTGGGTCTGTGTTTACTTCACTCAGCATGATGTCCTCTGCTCCAGCCATTTACCTGCCAAGCTCATGATGTATCTTTCTTTACTGCTGCATTAGAACTCCTTGTGTACATGTACCCCATTTTTCTCTATCCACTCATTCAATGAGTGGGCTTTTGTGTTGGTGCCAGTCTTTCTTGTGAAGAGAGCTGAAAAAACATGGCCACTGCATGTATCTCTGCAGTGGGTTAGTCTTCAGGGGTATCGCCTTGGGTGGTATGGCTGGGTCAGGGGGCAAGTTCCTCAAGTCTTCCAAGGGTTCTCCTCACGTGGCTTCCATGTGGCTGTATGAGTTTACATTCCACAAGCAGTTGAAGAGTGTTCCCTTTCCCCGCCTCTCCAGCACTTGATATCACATTTGTTTTCTTGATTCCTAGCCAGTCTTATTGAGTAAGATGATATTCTTAAGTGCTTTTGTTTGCATTTGTTTAATGATTAGTGGTTGAACACTTTCTTAAGGTGTTTTCTCAGCCATCTCTTTTCCCTCACTTGTGGAAGTCTCTGTTCAGCTCTTTGCTCCATCTATTGAGTGGGTATTTGTCTTCTTCTTCTGATTTTGGTAGTTTTATTATTCTCTGGAAATCAATGCTTTGTCAGATGTTTCTGCAGTGAAGGTTTCCTCCCATCTGTGGGATTTCCTCTTTCACTTCCTTGATGCTCTTTTTGATATACTGAAGCTTTTGAGTTTAATGAGTCCCATTTGTCAATTGTGACTTATTCTTGCACAGCAGCTGCTGATCTGGGGAAGTCCTTTTCCTAAGCCTAGTCTTGTAGTCTGCTGCCAACGTTATTCTACAGCCTTCAGAGTTTGGGTTTCATGTGGTCTTTGATCCATCTGGAGTTGGCTTTTGTACAGGGCAAGAGGTAGGGGCCTTTAATTTTATATTATTCCAAAATATGCCTATATACACTCCACACAAATATCAAAATTACAAATTCTGAAAATAAACTATAGGTTAATTCCTAAACACATTTAGAGATTCACATTTTAACAGTAAAGTTGCATGCAGGTAAAAAGAATATGAATAGAATACGAATACATATCTTCCATTCATATATGGTAATTACATTAAGAGATTCACATTAGTCGGGGCTGGAGAGATGGCCTAGCGGTTAAGAGTGCTGACTGCTCTTGCAGAGGACCCGGGTTCGATCCCCAGCACCCAAATGGCAGCAAAAAACTGTCTTTAACTCCAGTTCCAGGGGAATTCGACGCCCTCTTCTGACCTCTGCGACATTGCAAGACATGGGTGCACAAACCTGCATGCAGACAGTGTATTCATACACATACGAAAATAAATAAAATTAAAAAAAAGAAAAAAAGAGAGATTCACATTAGAATAGAACAGTTGCTTTCAGATACAGTGAAATATAATAATAAAGTTGCTCAGTTTGCCTGCCAACTGGGGATTTGGTGTTAGCATCCACAAATGAGGGAAACCATCTGCCTTTTTTTTCTGGGACTGTCTTATTTCACTTAGCATAATGGCTTCGAGTTTCTTCCATTTACCAACAAAGCTCATGATTTCATCTTTCTTTACCACTGCATAGAAGTCCATTGCGTAGATGTACCACATTTTTGTTATCCAGTCATCAGTTAAGAGGCATTTGGGCTGGTTCCAGCTCTTTGCTATTGTGAAGAGAGCTGCAATAAACATAGCTGTGTGGTAGAATTGGTCTTGTGGGTATAAACCTGGAAATGGTATGGCTGGGTCAAGTGGCAGGCTCATTTTGAATTTTTAAATGTTTCTCCACACTGCTATTCACAGTGGTTTTAGGAGTTTGCATTCCCACCAGTAGTGGATGAGTGTTCTCGTTTCCCGACAAACAATCCAGCATTTGGTATATTTTGTTTTCTTGATCTTGGTTAGTCTTATTGGAATGAGATGATACCTTAGTGTGGTTTTAATTTGCATTTCCTCAATTATTAATGATGTTGAACAATTTTTAAAATGTTTCTCAGCCATCTTTACTTCCTTACTGGTGAAGTCTCTGTTCAGCTCTTTACTCCATCTTTTGAGTAAGTCATTTGTTTTCTTATTCTTTGTTTTCTAAGTAGTTTATATGTTCTGGATGTTAATGCTCTGTTAGATGTATCACAGGTGAACGTTTCCTCCCACTCTGTGGGTTTTCTCTTCACTTCCTTGTTTCTTTGGCTGTACAAAAGCTTTTGAGTTTGATGAGGTACCACTTGTCAGCTCTTGTCCTTATTTCCTGTGCGGCTGCTCTTTGATTTAGAAAGTCTTTTCCTGGGTGGGGTGGAGGACATGGAAGGGGAAGCTACTCTGCATTTGATTGAAAAATGATGTATGACTTATGGTAAAAGTTTAATAACAATAAAATATAGTTTACAAAATAATAGAAAGTCTTTTCCTATGCCTATGTCTTGTAGGTTGCTGCCAACTTTTTCTTCTAACGCCTTCAGGGTTTCAGGTTTCCAGTTGAGATCTTTGATCCACTTGGGGTTTATTTTTGTACAGGGCAAGAGATAGGGGTTTAATTTTGTTCTTCTACAAATGGTGATCCAGTTTTGCCAATACCATTTGCTGAAGATGTCATCTTTCCTCCATTGAGTTTTCTTGGCTCCTTTGTCAAATATGTGGTGGCTGAAGTTACATGAGCTCAAGTTTGGATCTTCAATTTTGTTCCATTGGTCAATGGTTCTATTTTTTGCCAGTAGCAGGCTGTCTTTATAACTAGAAGCCTGTAAGATAGCTTGAAGTCTGGTAATGTAATCCCCCCAGTATTGCACTTTTCACTTAGGGTTGCTTTAGCTATATATGGTCTTTTGTTTTTCCACATGAACTAAAGGATATTTCCCTCTATTTGTATCCTTCTGAAATGTTTGAGGAGTAATGGTTGTAAGACCTCTTTAAAAGTTTTATAGAATTCTGCTGTGAAACCATCTGGTTCTGGGTTTGTTTTTTTTTTTTTTTTTTTTTTTTTTTTGTTGGGGGATTTTTATTTACGTCTTCAATTTCCTCAAGTATTATGGGTCTATTTAACTTGTCAACATCTTCTTGGTTAAGCTTTGGCGAATCCCAGGATTTTAGATATTTATCCATTTCTCTTAGGTTTTCAAATTTAGTAGAGTATAGGTTTTTGAAGTATTCTCGTATGATTGTCTGGATCTTTTCTTTATCTGTTGTGATGTTTCCCCTTTCATCATAAACGCTATTGATTTGGAGTTGCTCTTTCTTTCTTTTGTTTAACTGGGCTAGAGGTCTGTCTATTGTGTGTATCTTTTCAAAGAACCAGCTTTTGGATTCATTGATTTTTGCATTGTTTTCTTTGTTTCTATTTCATTGATTTCTGCTCTGATTTTTGTTATTTCTTCCTGTCTGTTGTATTTGGGGTTCATTTGTTGTTGTCTCTCAATGATTTTAGCTGCAGTGTTAAATCGTTTATTTGTTCTCTTTCTGTTTTGTTTTTTAATGTGGGCATTTAGGGCTATAAATTTCCCTCTTAGGACTGACTTTAATGTATCCCACAGGTTTTATTTTGTTGTAGTGTCATTTTTGTTTAGTTCCAGGGATACTTTTATTTTGTTCTTTAGTTCTTTCCTGACCCGCTCATTGTTCAGGATTGTGTTGCTTAGTCTCCATGGGTTCTTATAATTAGTAGGGCTTACCCCAGTGTTAATATTGAACTTTTTTGCATTGTGGTCTGCTATAATGCATGGAATAATTTCATTCCCTTTGTATTTGTTGACATTTCTTTTGTGCCCAGTATGTGGTTGATTTTGGAGAATGTTCTGCAGGATGCTGAACAGAAAGTATATTCTCTAGTGTTTGGGTGGAATATTCTGTAGATATCTGTGAGATCCATTTGGTGTATTGTATTATTCAGTTCTGATGTCTCTCTGTTTATTTTTTGTCCAGTTGATCTATCCAGGGGGCTCAGTGGCGTACTGAAGCCCCCGACTATTAGTGTACTGGGATTAATCTGTGTCTTGAGATCTGGAAGGGTTGTATTTATAAAACTCAGTGCACTAGAGTTTGGTGCATAAACATTTAAGATTGTGAAATCTTCCTGGTTAATTGTTCCATTGATAAGGGCATATTGGCTCTCTTTGTCTTTTCTGAATAATTTTAGTCTGAGGTCTATTTTGCCTCACCCCTGCTTGCTTTTTAGTACCATTTGCTTGGAATATTTTTTCCATCCTTTCACTCTAAGGTGGCGTCTGTCCTTGAGGTTGAGATGGGTTTCTTGTAGGCAGCATGTAGAGGGATTCTGTTTCCTAATCCATTCTCCCAGTCTCTGACTTTTGTTTGGGGAGTTTACACCATTAATATTTAAGGTTATTATTGAGAAATGCATGTTGTTTCCTTTCAACTTATTTTTCATTTGCATTCTTGGTCTATGTATTTATTTACTCTGTTATGCTTTTGGTAATTTCTCTTTTGGGTTGCTTAAGGATAATTGCTCCTTTCCTCTGTTCTTTTAATTGCTTCGAGTATTTTTTGAAGTGTTGATTTTTTCAACATGTATTCTTTCATTTTGTTTATGTCATGAAAGATTTTTCTTTCTCCTTCAACTATGATTGACATTTTTGCTGGGTATAGTAATCTGGGTTGGCTTCTAAAGTCATTTAGAACTGGGAATACTTTGGTCCGTTTTCTTCTGGCTTTCATAGTTTGCACTGAAAATTCAGCTGTGATTCTGATGTAACTTGTTTTTCTCTTGTGGCTTTCAGTATTTTGTCCTTGTTTTGAGCATCTAGTGTTTTAACTATGATATGACGAGGGGAATTTCTTTTTCTGGTCTTGTACTTGGTGTTCTCTGTGCTTCTTATATTTGTATGGGTTTGTCTTTTTTTAGTTTGGGGAAATTTTCTTCTATTATTCTGTTGAAGATCTGATCAATACCATTCTCTTGGGATTCTTCTCTTTCCTCTAGCCCTATGATGCAGAGGTTTGGTCTTTTCATAGTGTCCCACATTTCCTGGTTGTTCCACTGTTGTGTTTTTTAAAATTTTTCATAATCTTTACTTCAGGTTCCTAGCTGCGCTGTATTATCCTGTAGATCTGATATTCTTTTTTCTGCTTCATACATTCTGCTTCTGAGGCTTTTCCCCATCCTTTCCTGCTGATTGGATGAATGTTCAATTTCCTTTTCTATTTCATCCTGTGCTTTCCTCAGTATTTCCACTTCCTTTTGGAGCTTTTCATTCTCTTCTTGTTGCTCCTTGCTTCGCTGGTCAGTTTCTTTTTTCCTTTTAGCCTGAGATCTTTTCAATGTTTCCACTTCCTTCTGGGGTGTACTTCTCTTCCTCTAGTTCTTTTCTGAGTTTGTCAATCTCTCCTTTTAGTTCTTTCCAGAGTTTATGATTCTTTCCTTCTAGCTCCTTCATGAGTTTTTCATTCTCTCCCTTTACTTCTCTGATTTGTTCTTTATAATCTTTGAATATGTCTACAATTGTTCTTCTAATTTTGGTGTCTTGGTTTCCTTCCAGAGAAATATCATTGTTGGGATCTTCTACAGGATTGATTGAGTTTGGTGGGGATTTATTTTGAGCTTTTCCCATATTGTTATTTTTCTGTTGTGTCTTTGGCATGTGTAGTTTTTGTTGTTGTTGTTGTTTTTCCCCTCTTCTTTGGTTGTTTGGCTTCTGTTGCTAGTCTCAAATGTTAATAAGGAGGACTGGTTGGTCACTCAGCTTGCTTCATGCTAGTTTCTTCCTCAATTTTGGCTATGCAGACTTCAATCACTGATACTGTTGCATTATCCCTGCCACAGTAAACCACAGCACCAGCAGTTTATACTTTCCACCTTTCCACCACAGTATCAGTAGCTTGAGCAGGCATGGGGGAGGTGGGGGTGGTTTTCTCCTTTGTCTCATGAGCTGGACCCCACCTAGGCAACTGGGGGGGGGTTCTCCTTTGGCTTGTGAGCTGAACCCCACTTAGGCAACTGGGCAAGGAGTGTGTGTTGCCTGGCTATCCTTCTACCCACTCATGCAGTTCCTCTCTATGGATCTAGCTTTGGGCAGCAGGTGCCAGGATGGGCCCACACAGGCCTGCATGCCAAAAAACCACCTGGGCGACTGGGCACAGAGTGTGTGCTGCCTGGCTGTCCTTCTATTCACACACACAGTTCCTCTCTATGGTTCTAGCATTGTGCAGCAGGTGCCAGGATGGGCCCACACAGACCTGCATGCCAGAAACCCACCTGGGCAACTGGGCATGGAGTGTGTGCAGCCTGGCTCTCCTTCTATCCACGTACCCATCCCCAATTCTTGACTGGAGTTCTCTTCCTCAATCTTTAAATCTCTGTCCTCTGAATCCTGAACACTGAAACTGAGACCACCCAAGAAATTCTGAATAAATGCCCCAATTAAAAATCTTTTGTCACATTTTGAAATATCTTTCCCATGTAAGGTAGTGTACTCACAGGTTCAGGGAATGAAGCTTTAAACATCTGTAGAGGACGAGTATTAGTCTTACCACAATATTTTAAAAATATTTTATTCAGTTTTTGTGCATTTCATGCAATAGTTTTTAATCAAATTTAGACTGCTTCCCTCATTCATACCCCTCATACACCCACAACAAGATCTCGTGCATTTTGTCATATATGTTAAGCCCTATCTAGTCAAGCATTTGTACTCAGATGTACTTCAGTGCCAATTTATCCACTAGAGTCTAGTCAGCCTCTCTAGAAATTTTAGTGATCTCAATAAAGACTTGTCAAAATTTCCCAGGATAGGATTGACCTGCTGCTCATTTTCTTCACTCCATGTTAAGCCCTTATCTGAGTGAGTTAGCATGTGTCCTTACAATGTTTTTGCCCCATCTTCTGCAATGGCTCCTGAGTCATGGATGTGTGATCTTTAACATAGGAGTCTTATCCAAGGAAATACACTCTGTATTCTGTAATCTCTCATTCTCTAAACCTTAGCCAATTGTGGACTTCTCTGTGCATGACACTCTGTGTGCATCACAAAGGAAGCTTTGTTAGTGAGTGTTGAGAGATCTATTAGCATTCTCTGCACACCCTCTTCTGCTATGTTCCATGAGCCTTAGGTATAGATGTTCAAATATAGACGAGTCACTTAGGGCTGTGCATCTCTAAGACATATATTGTCTGTGTGTGACTAATTGTGGAAGTCTGTAATAGCCTTCATCTATTCCAAAAGAAGGTTCTTTGATTGAGTGGTGTATGGTACATTTATCTGCAAATGTAAAGTTTTCTCTAGGATCTTTGACATCACCAGCCATGTGTACTTGGCTATATTCACAGTGCCACCCATAAGTTTCCTGCCATTCAGAGCATTTTAATCCAATTAGATATCTTTTGATTACCCCCCTCCACAGATAAAAGTACCACTACTGCACCAATAGAGGTGGTTTGCTGTCCAAGTCATTGTGGTTATTACGCATTAGAGTTGGGTTGGACTCAGTTGGGTTGGATTAGATTGTTTGCCTTTCCTAGCAGCTCACATAGAATTCTCTAGAACTATGAGAACCAATCTTCAAAGAGAAAGCTTCTGATCTGTTTCAATTCCATTGCTTCAAGTCCTGTATGTGAAGTATATCCCATTTTCAGTAGCAGAGTCTGCAAGTTCTGAGAGATATCCAAGAGCACCAGCAATAGCCTATGTTATTTTGGGAGTGCTTTTTAAAATATTTATTATTTCTATTTGATTTGTAACAGTGTGTTGCCTACATATATGTAAGAGCATCAGTGTTGTGCTATGATAGCAGAGGTAAGAAGAGAGTGTTGAATCCTCTGGAACTGGAGTTTGGAGAGTTCTTATATGTAATATGGGTGCTGGGAACTAAATCCAGGTCTTCTTAGAAATCAACCACTTAGTACTGTTTAAATACCTATATATCTAATTGCGTGTGCTTCATTAGTAGGATCGAAAAGCTATATATTATACTGTTTAATACCTAAATATCTAATTGCATGTGCTTCATTAGTAGGAGCAAAAGGTTATGCCTGGACAAGCTGGCAGCCCATGAAAGAAAACAGCCAGAATTGACTAGAGACCAAGACAACAGCTCCAGAGAAAGTAGAGTGTTTTGCTTCTCATCCACCTGTGCCCCTTTTCTAAGCCTAGGGAACAATCTGCGGAAGAGGGGGCGTGGTAGAATGTAAGGGCTGCGATTGGGGTTAATGTTGAAACTACAACAATATAGACTGGACACTCATTTGATCAACTTGATTGAACATACAAGCCCCCCCGCTGGATGTGGGATGGGCCCATGCGCTGTGTGGGTTTGGACACAACTGCTTGCAAATTGGTTTTACCATGAGGATGCTTGTACTCACAAATTATCACTTTTGTTAAAAAAAATGAAAACAAAACAAAAAAGCAGAAAAATGCAGAAAAGTTACGGCCGAATGCATGATCTGTGATGGGAGGGGTGGGGTGGGGGGAGGGAAGGGGATATATGCCGAACTGAATTGGAACATATGTATGAAATGCACAAAGCAAATCAAAAAAAAAAAAAAAAAAAAAAGAAATCAACCACTGCTCTTAACCACTGAGCCATCTCTCTAAACTCTGTTTTGGACATTGTTTACAGAAAGAGTACTCATGTCTTAATATGAGAAAAAAATAAAGAAGGGAAAAATTTTAAGCCCATGTGAGTACAGAGAATGATAAATCTATCCAAACATTAAAATCATCTTTGATTATATTTATGGTTATAAAATTTCCAACATGTGGGTCTATACAAGTGTCAGGAATGGTAATTCCTTATAAGAAACACTTTGTTTCTATTAGGACGCTATATTCTAAGTGAAATCAAAACTTAAGATGGAATGAGTTTAGAAAACCATGAGAATGAAGCAGGGAGTCTAATGTTTAAATGATAAGGAATAGGTAACTTTACCCCCAAAACCAAAACTATTAGAAGAGAAGAAATTTGGTTTTTCTCAAGAATACAGAAAACTATGGCTCTGTTACGAAATTTGGGATTATATATTGTGATACCTCTAAACACTATCTTTTAGATTTGGAATGGTTTTGCTATGGGGGGGCGTCTTTATTGCATCCAATTGAATTTTAACATTGCCTTTTCTAGATCTGAGAATAACACCATTGGAATTTTGATGGGTATTATGGCTTGTTCTAATTGTGGAGCTGACAAAACACAAGATCACCTAAGAAGGGAGTCTCAATAAGAAGTTGTCTAGATTAGGTTGTGGGTAGGCTTTAGATGGATTTTCTTAGAAAATTAATATGTGAATGTTAGAATGGTATTGATAAGCCATTAAGGGAAAATTATTTCCTTCTGGTCAAGAGAATGTAGTCTCTAACCTGAGTGGAGACCTAGTACTTGGCTAAGGGATTAACCTTCAAGAGGGCAGAAACAAACCCAGGGATGCAGGCTCACTTTAAATTATACTAAAGACATAGAAGGAATAATTAGAACTTTAATGAAATATTTTACTGATCCTTCCCAGAATTCATATCCTCTTTATGAGGTCCTTATAAGCCCCATGACTTTCTTTTGAATCTGTCCATATTTCTGAAAATGATGCAGAAAAGCATGGCTTTTTATTTTTCACAATGTCTGTCTCTTTCTTTTGGATGCTGTCCAAAGCCCAAGACTGTTGATTGTTGACCTTAATACCTGCACAAATGTTGTCAGATTTAGAAAGTATTTTCCTACATTTATATATTGTAGGTTATTGACATTTTCAGAGTTTCAGGTTTCACATTGAGGTCTTTAATCCATTTAGAATGGACTTTTATTATAAGGTGAAATGTAGGTGTTTAATTTCATTCTTCTACAGGACGTGATTCAGTTTTGCCAGCACCATTTGCTGATGATGCTACCTTTTCTCCACTGAGAATTTTTGGTTCCTTTGTCAAATATCAGGCAGCTGAAATTGTATGTACTCAAGTTTGGGTGTTCAATTTTATTCCAGTGATCTACAGGTCTATTTTTGTGCCAGTGCCATGATGGTTTTATGACTATAACCCTGTTCTATAGTTTGAAGGCTGGAATAGTAACCTGCCACTATACTGAAACTGGTAATCATTTCTAGGAGTTTTCTGGTGGAATTTTGGCATCCATTAGGTATAATGTCGTCACACCATGTCATCTTAAAAAATGGATACCTTGACCTCCTCTTTTCCAATTATTACTCCTTTCATTTCCTTCTCTTTTCTTATTGCTCTAGTAAGAGTTTCAAGCCATATATTGAAGAGGAGTGGAGATAGTGCACAGCCTTGCCAGGTTCCTGACATTAAGAGGAATGCTTCTGAAGCCGGGCATGGTAGTACATGCCTTTAATCCTAGCACTTGGGAGGCAGAGGCAGGCGCTTTGTGAGTTCAAGGCCAGCCTGGCCTACAAAGTGAGTTCAGGCCAGCTGGGACTGGAGGGAAACCCTGTCTCAAAAGACTAAAAAAGAGAAAGAAATACTTTTAATTTTTCAGCATTTATGATGATGTTGGCATGGGTTTATGGTATATAGCTTTATTTTATGTTGAGGACTCTTCCCTCCAATTCCATTCCCTCTAGGACTTTATACATAAAAGTATGCTGCATTTTGTCAAAGGCCTTCTCTGCATCAACTGAGATGATCATGTATTTTTATCTTTGAGTCCATTTATATAGTTTACTATATTGATTGATTTATGTATGTTGAACCATCCCTGCATCTCTGGAATAAAACTCACCTGATCATATTGGGTATCTTTTTTGATCTGCATCTGTATGCGATTTGCAAGAATTTGATTGAGAATTTTTCATTTTTATTCATTAAGGATATAGATCTAAAAAAAGGATATGGGTCTACAGTTGTTGTTTTGTGGGGGTTTGGGGGGGGTTGTATCTTTGCCTGGTTTTGGTATTAAAGTGCTTGTGGCTTCATAGAAGGAATTTGGGGGTGTTTCCTCTGTTTCTATTTTTTTGAATAACTTAAGTAATATTGGATGTACATCTTGTTTAAATGTCTGATAGAATTGTGCTGTAAATCCCTGGGCATTTTCTTAGTTGGGAGGTTTTGTACTACTGTTACAATTTCGTCATATGTTATGGTTCTGTTACAGCTGTTGATTTCTTCTTGGTTAAGATTTGGCGTTTCACATGATTTCAGATATTCATCCATTTATTTTAGGTTTACAAATTTAATAGAATATAGATTTTAAAGTATTCCTGCAGCATAATCAATTTATTATCTGTTTTAATATCTCCCCTTTCACCTCTAATGTTATTGATTTGTAGTTGCTCTTTCTTTCTTTTGGTTAGCTGGGCTAAGGATCTGTCTATTCTGTTTATCCATTAAAAGAAAGAGGTCTTGAACTCATTAATTCCTTGTATTTGTTTCTAATTCATTAATCTCTGCTCTAACTTTTGGTATTTCTTCTTGTCTGTTGGGTTTGGGATTCACTTGTTGTCTTTCAAGTGTTCTGAGTTTCAATGTTAAGTCATTTATTTGTGCTCTTTCTGTTTTTATTTTTTAAAGGTAGGCACTTAGAGCTATAACTTTTGCTCTTAGGATTGCTTTTAAAGTGTCCCAGAGGTTTTATTGTGTTGCACTGTTGTATTTGTTTAATTCCACAAATATTTTTATTTCTTTCTTAATTTCTCCCTTGACCCATTTATTATTCGGGCGTGTGTTGTTCAATCTTTATGAATTCCTGTATTTGCTAGGGCTTCTTCTGCTTTTGGTATTAAGGTTTATTTCACTGTGGTCTGATAGAATACATGGAATTATTTCAATTTTTCATATTTGTTGAGGTTT
This sequence comes from Rhizomys pruinosus, assembly GCA_009823505.1. Lineage (NCBI taxonomy): Eukaryota > Metazoa > Chordata > Mammalia > Rodentia > Spalacidae > Rhizomys > Rhizomys pruinosus. The sequence continues at coordinate 2,836,677 of VZQC01003744.1, read as the reverse complement.
GGTCTGTGCCCTAGTATGTGGCCAGTCATGGAGAAAGTTCCATGGGGTGCTGAATTGAAAGTATATTCTTTGGTGTTTGGGTGGAATACTCAGTAGATGTCTGTTAGGTCCATTCAGTGTATTGTATTATTAAGTTCAGATGTCTCTCTGTTTATTCTTTGTCTGGATGACCTGTCTAATTGGACATGGTGAGGTACTGAAGTCCCATACTACTAGTGTTTTGGAGTTAATCTGTACCTTAATGTCCTGTAGAATTGTGTTATGAAGTTCAGTACACCAGAGTTTGGTGCATATAAATTCATGATTGTGATATCTAATTGGTTAATTGTTCTTTTGATAATAAAACCCTCTTTACCCCGTCTGATTAGTTTTAGTTTGAAGTGTATTTTATTTGGTATTAGAATAGCAACTTATTTCTCTTTTTTTATTGATGCTTTGTGTATTTCATACATCATTTTCCAATTCAGTTCAGGCATATTTCCCTTTCTGTCCCCCC
>VZQC01003744.1:2751691-2835324 GCA_009823505.1 Rhizomys pruinosus | reverse complement strand
AGGTGTAGCTAGTGCTGACTGAGGAGTCTTGCTTGACTCAAGGAGACCCATATTTGCTTTATTGGTATAGTGGGCTTTGGTAACACTCTCTGGTATTCCAGAGACCATCTGTACACTTGCATGTGTGGTCTCAATACATCTTTCCCATGTTAACGTCAGGTCTTTGACAGCAGGGCCTTATCGCCTCTCTTCTTGCAGGTATCCCAGTTTAGAGGCAAGGAGCCTTTACCTTTTGTGGGGGCTTGGATCCCCTGGCCAACATCTCCTTGGCAGAATAATCCATTGCGGATGTCAGAGCTCCTGAGTTAATATATTTTGCTTGTGTGCATAGCTTAAGGAGACTTTAGTATTATATTTGGTTCTGAATAGAGAATAATCCTTTTCACAGTTCCTATATCTATTAGTCAATTCAAGAAGGCAGTTTTACCGGTTTTATGAGAGATTACCTCTATAATAGTTGTCTCCAATTTACAGTTGGAGAACGACATCATCATCATATTTCTCCTTGTTCTATGGGGGGGGGTAAGAAAGTCTCTCGTATTAAAACCTTTGCAGCTCCTAGAAGGTAAGTTTCGTTAGGACTCATTATACATAGTTGTTACAAGTAGGATCCACACAGGGGTCTGATGTCCATAGTAATCTGAGGCCTTTCTTCCCTTCAGTGTTGAGATGGGCCAACCTCTCTGCTGACACTTTCTGGTACATCCTACTCGATGCAAAGCTGCATCTTTTCTTTCTCAGCCGTCAAGTCGGTGACATTCTGACCTGTTGGAACATACAAATCTCTTCCCATAGTTAGTTTCAAGACCTGAATTGCAAGGTTTTTGACAAAAATGTTTCATATCTATCAGTACCCCCCCCCCATTTTATAGGGTTTTGTTTTTTGACCCATGTGTCTCCAGAAGGCAGTTGTATTATACATACCCATAGGGTGGAATCAAGGCACAGATTTTGTCAAATTCACCCATGCTGTTTTGGGTGACTATATGTGATTAACTTGGGAAGCAAAATTAATTTTTTGTTAAATCATCTTATAGGTGAAAGAGAATGCCACGATGTGACACTGTACAACAGAAGAATTATAGAGAACATTTGTATGTGCCAATCCCAAAGTTATTGTTATACAGATTGTATGTAGAACAAACGTGGACGAAAGCAATTTATATCTCCATTTAACTCAGATGCATTACCGTTTTTATCAGAGCCTGTAAACCAGTGTTGTTTAATATACACGTATTCACTTTCACTGAGTCCTAAAACATCATGTCACCTGTATATAATGTCTGGACAAAACTGGATACTTGTTGAACTCACGTCAATTAAGTATGCATTAATCTAATATATACCCATGTCCCTCTCCCGCCCCTCCCGCCTTTCCCAATTCACCATTTCAGTCAGTTTTCTGATGCAGTCTTTCTGTTGTTGTTCTTTTAATATGTATCCCTCTCCAAGAGAAATATTTATATCTGGGTTATTGGCACTAGCAGATAGATATGAGGGACACCATTTGTCGTTTGTTTTTCTGGGACTGTGTTACTTCACTTAACATAATGTTTTCTAGCTCCATCCATTTACTTGCAAAGTTCATGATGTTGTCCCTCTTTACCGCTGCATAGAACTCCATTGTATACATGTACCACATTTTCTCTATCCACTCGTCAGTTGAGGGGCACCTGGGCTGGTTCCAGCTTTTTGCTATTGTGAACAGAGCTGCAATAAACATAGCTGTGCATGTATCTTTGCAGTAAGTTGTGTCTTGTGGGTATATACCCAGGAGTGGTATGACTGGGTCAAATGGAAGGCTCATTTTGAGTCTTNTGGGCACAACTGCCTTGAAGGACTCACATCTGTGGGCAGTGGCTCATCACTGGACTGAGGGATTATGTGAGATGTATCTTGAGACTTGGGAAAGCAGAAAGAGATGGTGTCCCTCTGTGTACTAATTGCAAATGGCCATCTAGTCATAAAGGGGAACTTGACACATGGCAGGATTTGTCTGGAAACCTGCTGGATGCATTAGCAGTTCACAGAAGAACAGGGAACCGGGAGAGGTGCTGGTCAGACGTAGGAGCTAGAGTGGAGTGCAGTGCACATTCAGATCCCAAGGCTGGCTGCCAAGGTCACCATCTGCACTTTGCAGCTCCTAAGGGAGGTGTCCTTTCTGGGAGCTGAGAGGCTGGACCGCTGGGCTAGCAGCAGTCAGCACCCAGTGCCCTGACCCACCTCATTGTAGCTCTGTGCTTATATGGCAGTGTTCGAATATTGGTTTTCACATGCCTGCCTTCTGAGAAAATTCCACGATAATGCAGACTTCAGTCTTTTCAACATTGATGTCTCATGGCGAATGTGACACAGAGGGGTTGGGGAGAGGGTTCAATGCATAAAGTGCTTACTGTGAGGACCTGAGCTCAGATCTCCAGCATCTATGAAAAGGGTCTGGTTTAGCAGCACACACCTGTAGTTCCAGCACTGGGGAGGACGTTCTAGGGCATGGAAACGTGATACCGTGGGACCAGCCAGCCTCATCATATTGCTGAGCTTCAGGGGGAGGAGCTAGAGAGATGGGTCAGTGGTTAAAGCTGCTCTTGAGGAGGACCCAGGTTAAGTTCCCAGTGGCCACTTGGCATCTAAAACCCATCTGTCACTCCAGGTCCAGCAGATCTGACACTGTCTTCTTGCCTCTGTGGACATTGAATGATAAAAATGCAGGCAAAGCACTCGTACACATAAAATAAAAATAATAAATAAAATATTAAAAAATAAAATAGTGATAAAAGATGACACTTAACCTCAACCTCTGATCCCCACACATATGCACACACTCCCGATTTTATACAACTGCACGAAAGAACACATGTGCACAAGCACACCATTCGTGATCAAGATTTGCCTTTCTATTGAAATGATGATGAAAACACAAATGGGGCCAGAGCAAACTACTCTGAGCCAGTTTTGAAGTCTGCTGGCCAGGATTTTACTATTGAGCACTCAGAGTCAGCACCAAGCCCAGCCCTCACGGTCCTCTCCGGCCAGCACATTGGACTTGGAAGAACACATCTCTTTGGATAGACAGTGGGTAACCAGGCTTCCAGTTTGCATCAACCCTGGGGGGGTGAGGGTGGGGTGAGGGTTAGGATCCATTTTCCAGAGTCCTCAGGCCTCCACAGTGTGGATTGGTTGTTTACATTGCAATACTTACCATGAATTCATACCAGAAGCACTTCTAATAAAACCAAAGTGCAGAATGGCACCCCAGAGCTGAGCGATTTGAAGGCTGAGAAGGGCAGCTCGGTGAGAAGGTTCTGCCCATGAGACGGAATCAGCTGCCGCCTCAATCTCACTTGACCCTAGAGTTATGAGGGGAAAGCATACTCTGCATTAGGAGTGCCAGAAGTGTCATGGGGAGCCAGGATCTCCACACTTGTGCATTCTGAGCTAGCCTGGTCCCAGAAAAGTGCTTTGAAAGGAGCAGCCATGGAGCAAGCTGAACCATGGTCCTGTCCTGTGCTCTAGGTCATGTTCACCGAGGAGGATGTCAAATTCTACCTGGCCAAGCTGGCCTTGGCTCTTGACCACCTCCATGGCTTGGAGATCATCTACAGGGACTTGAAGCCAGAGAAGTGAGTGAGAAGGGAGGCATGCGGCTGTCACCCACTCCGAGTCTGCCACCCACTCTGAGTCTGTCACCCACTCTGAGTCTGTTGCCCAGGACTTATTTCCCGAGTGCGTTTCGGACAATGTGCTGGGGACAGTGATGTGCCGATGGGTCAGTCCAGGAGTTCCAAGCTGGCTGTGTGGGTGCTGCCCACCCGCCTTGCTGCTGGTCTCCTGGCCTTTGCTGGCTCTGGTACAAGTGCTCAGGGCGCTTCTTCCCTTATCCTCATAAGCACTGTGGGGCGGGAGTCAGATCCACATTCATTCCTTCAACACACAGATGGCCAGTCAGAGCAAGCCCACGACTGACCGCACATACCACCCTGTTTGGGCCAGGAGCCTCTGTCACTGGGAAGCATGTCACACATATTTGTCCCCATCACTCCCTCTCCTCCTTCCTGCTCTCTGCTGTCGTTCAGGCGTGAGGGACAATTCAGCCACTGCTGCAGGCTGGAAGAATGTGGTCAGCCAGCCTCCTCTGAGCTGGCTGCTTGGCCCATTTCTAGGGGACAGGTCAGATTAGTTCCCTCAAGGGATCAGCTGAGAGGCAGTGGCCACGCGGCCCCTGGCCCAGGTTCCCCAGGTCAGTGTATCTTCGGGGATGAGGATCTGTTTACATTTTTAGAGTAGTCTACTAAGTCTTCCTACAAAGGAACAGGACCCTAGTTCCCATTTTCTGTATTCATGGTGGCAGTGCTGGCCCAAGAGCTGGCACTGCCTTGTGCAGGCAGACAAGAGGGGCTTCGTAGGTAGTGTTTCAGGCTCCACTGCCCAGCTCTCACAGTGTCCTCAGGTTGTGCTTATCAAACTGTGCATGGCTGAGTCATCCCATAGGAGACCTCAGCCACACCCCCAGGAGTCCCACCAGGACAGCCAAAGGCCACAGTATAAGCCTAAGGGGTCAGTGGTCAGGATGGACACCAGCCCCTGACCCTTAGCTCTCTCCCTCAGCTTCCCTGTCCTGAGGCACAGAAGCCTCCCTGGGGATGTGGCTGTGATGATGTGAAACATCTGGGCTTTCCCAGGAGCAGGTCATGCGGAATGAAACATCTGCTTGTCTGTGCTGTGTGGCTCTGGTTAGCCACCCATCGAGGACACATCACTGGCCGATCCGGTGACTCTGTGTGCACGTGTCCCTGAAGGCCCTGACCTCAGGAGTCCCCATTAGCTTGCTATATGTGTCTGTCCCCACCATGGGGAAGAACAGGAGGCCAGAATGACACTTTAGAGCAGGTTTGACTCTGTGTCCCTTGGTGTGCAGTGCCTGTGCACCCTCTTGGCTCTGGTTTGTCCTCAAGGCTTATGACAAAACTCATCTCAGACGCTCACCTCACATTGATGATCTTGGGCTACATAAGTTCAGGTTGTAGGGATCTGTGCCCACAGCCGTGAGCCCTCCTTCTTGGCATGGCTCTGGAAGACTCCTGTGACCTGGGAGCCACTGATGCTGGGAGACTGGTCAGGTAGGGCCCTGGCTCCCATTCAGTTGTGAAGGTCAAGATGATTCTTGAAGCTGGAGATGGCAACATTTAATTGCTGGACTGAGAAAAGATTTTGTTGTCCAGTTAGAATTATTTGGGAATGAATCTTGAAAACTGCTTAATGCTGGGCAAAGATTCAATATGACTGAAAAGCAGAGACAAAAACATTTGCCTCTTTAATTATAACTTGCCATACTGATTAATATGCAGTGATCTTTTCCATAAACACTGGATACTCTTTAATCCTGCACAGATACTTTTACTCTTTACCTGTGGCTGAGGGCACAGTAGGGTGACCTGAAGCACCCCCACTACTCACTCTCCATGGCAAGCAAACTTTCCATCCTGCAGAGCCGAGACTGACCCTGTTACACACTAACCAACTCATTCCCTCCTGGCCTGGGCCAGAAAACCATTCAACTCTCTGAATGATGATGCTGGGGGCCTGGCGTGAGCAGAAAACTTCAGCATGCAGCCGCTGTCCCGTCCCTCAGGGTGTTGCCTCCTTCTTATCCAGCCCACTTCCTGATGAACCTAGGACTGTGCTGTGCCTCCGGGCATCCCAGGGAGCAGAATTTAATGACAGTCCCAAAACGAGGTAGAAAGGGTGGAGCCCTGGGTCTTGGGGTATCACAGCCCCAGCCTCCAACCTGTGGTGCAAAGTGTAGAGGGGTGGATGATGGCCTGCCCTCCATTCTCTAATGCAGTGGGTGGGGCATGCTCTTGGGCTCTGTGGGAAACAGGCCCGGGACACAGTGGCCTGTGATTGGTACTTCCAGTCTAGCCCCAGGTGCCGTCACAGGTTTGAAGCCTAAGGCACCGCAGGAGCTCCTCTGCTGAGCCCCAGATGTGCGCAGGCCCCTCCAAAGGCAGGGATTGGTCCCAACAGGTGGGTCCAGATTTAGGAAGATCTAAAATTCTGACAAGAGGGTCTCTGGTCATCAGCATGTAGTTTCCTCCTCAAAGGGGACAGGTGACTGTGGGTCCGTGTAGTCCTGGAACCCATTCTTCTGTATCTGGAACAGGCCAAGGCTTTCAGTCCTCCAGAGGACCCAAGATGTTCAAAACCTGCAGCTTCGGCTCCCTCCCCAGGCTCAGCTCACACCCTTTGCTTCCCCTCCTGAGTTGGTTCAGGCAGCACAGAACCTATGGAGGGACCGGCAAGCCGGAGCCCAGGTCCTAGGCAGGTCATCCAGATGCCTGGGGCTTTGTCCTGAGTTGTGCGAGCCAGTGCTGACTGCATACTCTGCCCTCCCCCCTCTCTCTCAGACCTGTTTTCTTTTACTTTCAGTATCCTCCTGGATGAAGAGGGACATATTAAGATCACAGGTTGGTAAAAATGACACTCTCCTTCCATCACTTCTCAGCCCTGTTAAATTTGGGGACCACATATAACCTCAGCCCTGTCTCATCCTTGACCTGTTAAACTTGGGGACCACCTCATGGCAATAGCCCTGTGTTATTTCTGACCTGGTCAACATTTTTGTGTCCATGTGCTGGCTCCCTGCATGTATGCTCACAGCAAGGGGATGTTCAGACTTCTAGAGGGCCTCCTCTGTCCCCTACCACCCCTGCTTGAGATTCCCTTCCAGTAGTCTGCACAGACATGGTCCTGAATCTGGTCCAGAGACTCAGGCAGTGCCATATGCTATGCTTATGTTTAGACTTTGGCCTGAGCAAGGAAGCCATCGACCATGACAAGAGAGCCTATTCATTCTGTGGGACAATTGAATACATGGCACCAGAGGTGGTGAACCGGCGGGGACACACGCAGAGTGCTGACTGGTGGTCCTTTGCTGTGCTCATGGTAAGGGCTGGTCCCTGTGGTTTCCCTATAATGGTAGCTGTTGTCCAGTTGGACTCCCTTTCCAGCTGGATCCAGAGATCCCAGAAGTGGGAGAGGAATCAGGTTTGAAGGACATGCCCAGGCCATCCTGGCATTTGGCAGCAGAAGGGGCAGTGAATTCAAGAGCAGGTCTGCAGTCTTCTCTGCTGTCCATCCTGGTTCTCACCACAGGAAATAGATGTGGGGTTCAAATAAGAACACAGATGTATTTAAAGGCCAATCCTTTATACTCACTATGGGCAGATTTAGCTAGGATCTGAGGAGAGGTAGTAATTCTGATACTAAACACGTTTCTCCTGTTTCAAACAAAATCCCCTCAGTTGTAAAAATTGGCATGAGCCAAAGTATTCTTGGAGCTAACCATTTTCATAGCTGCATCTAGAAATGGCCCCCATTTCCCAGCCTGGCTATCTCCTCACCTCCCTCCTTCTCCCACCCAGCTGGACTATACTGTTGTGGCTCCTCACACCCTTGTCTAGACTCTGACTGATGGTTGGTGACCCCCAACCTCCAATATGCACTTAACGGGAAGAAACGGCGGCCACAGGAGCTTTAGTAGATGTGAACAGAGAGGCATCAGCAGCTCTCAGCAGGGTTCTGTGCATCCAAACCAGTTCCCTTCACAGACTCCGCCACCTGTGTTCCTCCACCCTGGGGACCCTCAGCCCTGGTTCAGATTTGCCCCTACAAGCCTCTTGAGTCCTGAAGGAGCCATGTCACCAGTACTCTCAGGGTCCTGGTCCTCAGCAGCTGTGTCTCCACAAGCTGTAACCACTAGGGGACTTGTAACCAGCCAGCTGGGGAGAGGGCTTAGCTCATAGTAAGAGGTCCTCACCCTTCCAGGTGCCCACAGAGCTAGCACTCCTCCCCCCGTGTCAAATCGTAATGAAAAGCTGGCTGGCCCTGGTAAAGGGAGACCCCATAACTCTCAACCCATAAAGCGATTCTTGCTCTGCAAACAAGTACATCTGGGAACCCCCCCATAAATTATAAATCTATAAAGCAGTCACTTGCTGTGCAAAGAAGTCATTCCAAGACCTTTATTGCAAAAAAAAGTGAGCCCTGAATCCTTACAAATGTCCCTACCCGGGACTGGAGAGATGGCCTAGTGGTTAAGAGTGCCAACTGCTCTTGTAGAGGACCCGGGTTCAATCCCCAGCACCCACATGGTGGCTGAGAACCATCTGTAACTCCAATTCCAGGAGAACTCCAGTTCCAGGGGAATCCGATGCCCTCTTCTGACCTCTGTGGCATTGCACGACACAGATGCACAAACCTACATACAGAGGGTACATCCATACACATACAAAATAAATTTAAAAAATTTAAAAAATGTCCCTACACAACTCCCTTGACTCTATTTTCATACAGGAAGGTGCTTCCTGCCCCTGCTGCATCTCACCTGTCCCAGACTGCTGACTCTTACTTATTAGCTGGCTAATAAAGGTGCATTTGGATTGTTGAGATTGGTTGCTTTTTCTTTTCAGTGCAATTCTTTTAACTCCTAACATTAAAACGGGGAGAGAATTCTAACCCAGGAAAGAGTAAAAACTCCTAATTCCTAATGCACAAACTTCACAATTCAACAATGATGTAAAAGTCGCAAGTCTTAGCAGGAAGGTGGCACTAATACTGTTTATGACTCTTCAGACCCTTAGGGGCAGCAGCGAGGACGTGGTCTCTTCTGAAGGCCACTAGCCAGATCCCCATGGATTTCTCAAAGCATTTCCTCCTTTCTGATTGAAAGGTTGGTCTTCACGTATGCTAATGAGACAGATAGCTGTGGTCTTTTCTGGGTGATTTTTGGGTAGATAGCTGTGCACACTGCACAAGGTTTCTTTTCAGCCTCTAGCTGGGTGGTGGGAGTCTTCTGGCCGGGGAAGGGGGGTGATGCCCCTACTTGAAGTCCTGCTCCCCTGCTTCCTAGTGGCCTGTCCTTGCAGCTCCTCCATCCTGGAACTCATGTCCGCACCCACCACCACAGGCTGGTTGTCTTTATATCTCACTTCCCACTTTCAGTACTTCCCTGGGATATCTCTAGCCCTGGAAGGGGTTGACAGAGTGAGGAAACCTGTCAGTGCTGACAAGCAGTCTGCACAGCATGCTACAGGTAAACCTTGGTCTTGTGAAGGAGGTCATGGGATCCTGCCCTGTGGCGGGCAGACTGATCTGTGGGTGAGAGCAGAAGCCAGTCCGGCTGTCTCCTGATACTCAGTCCTCCAGGGCCTCCTCTCTGGGACCTTTCCTGATTCCAGGCTGTCCGGCACTCCCTCTGTAACTCCTCAACACCTCTGGTGGTCACCACACCACACCTGCCATGTCTCTGGATGTTTGCAAACTTCTCCACTCTCCTGTGTTTAAATGCTGGGACTCCCTGACACAGCAGCTCTGTCCTTCAGGTCTGCTTCTCAGAGAACAGCATGGCTGCAGACGTCCTCCATGTGGTCCACCACATGTCTCAGGGTGTTTACCCTACCCTGGGGCTCCCTGCCTCCAGGAATTTGCAAAGCTGACATTGAAACTTAGTTCCTGCTCCCGGAGTGCCCTCGTTGCAGCAGGTGCCGCATGCACATCGCCACCAGAGCCACTGCTGACCGATTCTCACCCACACAGCACTCTTCTCCCTGCATGGGATGCTGTGACAGTTGATTTCCCTTGTCAGCCTACCTGGATGAGGACATTAAGGAGGCATACCTTTGGTATGTATGTGTGGGCTTTTCTATAGACTAACCGAGGGAAGAAGGCTGGAGTCCAGGACTGAACACAGAGGGAAGAAAATGAACACCAGTCTATCTGCTTCACAGTCTGCCTGTTCTGACCAAACCTTCCCTGCCACTGCACCCACTGTGGTGAACTGAACCTTCTCGGCATCTGAGGCAAACTAAACCTTTCCCTGGATGGAGTAGTTACTTTTCTTATTGAAGAGATAAAATGTCTGGTGAACGCAACTTAGCATGGCTTTGCAGGAGGAGGGCCCAGTCTATCCTGGCGGGGAAGGTTTGACAGCAGGGGTGGTCGAGGTGGCTTGTCACAGTGTCACTGCCAGGAAACAGAGAGAGAGATGAGTGCTGGGCTCAGCTGGCTTTCTTCATGGACCCCAGCCCATAAGATGGTTCCACTGGCATTTAGGGCAGGTTGTTCCCTCTTCAGTTAACTGGAAACAGCCTCATAGATACATGCAGAAATGTTTCTCCTAGGTGACATTAAATCCAGTCAGCTTGACAAGATTAACCATCACACTCCCTTAAATGGCTTTCTGTCAGGTATTTCATCACAGTGTGGATTAAGGTAGCTCATGCAGATGGATCCATCCAGTCAGTCTAGTCAGAAGGACTCCACACACTGCATCTTGGGGACAGTTAGGGAAGTGGGCAGTCATTTTAGTACTATTATTCACAAGCATGAATCAGGCATGTCATCACGGGTCACAGGGAAAGACCACACGGGATCTGAGAGTTACAAGATGCCCTCAGATTTCATCTGAACCCCCAAGTATAGTAGGAAAGGTTATTTCTGCACACAGAAATGAAGAACAAATCTCAAAGAAGAGCGAGGAACAGTTCCCGACAGGAATCATCCCCTTTGAGTCCTGTCCAACTGTTTCCTTTGGATCCATCTGACAACCAACTTCTTTCAGAAGACCTGACCATGGTGGGCTCAGGCTCCAGGGCTTCCTTGGCAACATCAAAAGTTACTTCCCAGTTCTCATACGAGTAGGAGATTGGGCCTGTGTCATCACATGTCATCTTACCCAAGCCTGGTGAAAGGATTACTTTGGGACTCCTAGTGTTTGTGGGTTGCTTTGTTAAGGAATCCTGAGCCCCATGGGGGAGATGAGGACTTAGGGGGACAGAGGACCACTGCTTGAAAGGCATTATTATTTCCCATCTTGGAAGGATCATAGCTATTTGAGTGAATCTCCCTGACTCAATCACATTCCCTATGTGAATTTCCACAACCTAGCCTTGCTGATACTATGCGACTGCATCGCCTGGGATGTTCCCCAAGTGTGTGCATTTCAGTGGGAGCTGAGGTTCACCTTGGTTGCTGTTACTTTGCTCTGAAACCTTGATTTCACCAGAGCACAGTCTCACCCCAGGGGTATCCATCCACCAGGCGCCAAGTTAATGAGACATAGAAGACACGCAGAGATGAGCCCCTTTCCGTGGACTCCCAGGATCTGGAGATGAAGCCCAAGAACCTTGGCTTGCTTAGGCTTAAAAGCAAACACTTCCACCATCATCTCCACCTCACATGATCACGAAGAGGCACTTAGCGAGCACCCCCGGGTGCCTCTGTATTGGTCCTTCCCATGCTGACCTGGCTGTATAGCCATGGCTCTTCCTGGGAATTGGGATTTCATGAATGCTATTAATAGACTCAGAAGAAGCAGGGTGGGGGTGGGAAGAGCCCAAACAGGAAGAGTTCCCTTCTTCGAAGGCACCTATTTTGAGATTGTAATTTGTATAATCAGCTTTTTATGGGATGAATCGCTCATCTTCTAGTCAGAGCATCCAAGCCTTGCAGTTTAATTAGTTTGTGTATTTTTAAATTCCTATCTGGCCTCTGTTGCTGTTGCTTTTAATTACATATATATATGTTTATTCCCCACAGCCTGACGTTCTGTGGGCCTTCATTTCGTGGGCACACAGGATGGGGGGGAGCAAGTTCCCAAGTTCGGTGGGACGGTGTGCTTCAGACACCTCAACTACAGCAGCCTGTTCACTTCTTTTAAAAGTTGGTTTACACGCCAGGCATGGTGGTGCACACCTATAATCCCAGCATTCGGGAGGCAGAGTCAGGCAGATCTCTGTGAGTTCAAGGCCAGCCTGGTCTACATAGCAAGCTCCAGGCCAGCTGGGACTAAAGGGAGACCCTGTCTCAGAAAGACCCCCCCAAAAAAGTTGGTTTCCAGTAAGAAGACCAGTAATATTAATAAAACTGTGTTTCCCCCCCACTCCCCTCTTTCACCCCCTCCCCCACTGAAACTCTTCTTCCCAGGAAGTCTCCCTCCTAATGTCCTGCCTCCTTTCTGTGGCAGAGTGAAAATGACTAAATGCATTATACCAATGTATGAAACTGCCCAGCAGTGGCAGAAAAAGGGTTAAAAGTTGTTACCTCGTTAATTTTTTTAAGTTTGTAGCTTCACTTCTGGTAGCCTCAGTGTGGTTTATCCTCAGTGTCAACAAGACTGGACTTAGAATCACTGGGAGGCACACTTGTGTGTCTGTGAGGACATTTCTAGAGAGGCTTAACTGAGGCAGGAAGACCCAGTATGACTGTGCACAGCACCATCTCCTGCAGCAAAAGGGGGCTGTAACCAGGATCTTTTCCACCATAGAAAAGAACAGAGTGGTCAGTGTGAGGTTCCTCCTCCTTCTCCTTCTCCTCCTCCTCCTCCTCCTCCTCCTCCTCTTCCTCCTTCCCCAGGCCTTCCTATCCACATCTTTCTTCTCTCTCTTCTGCTCCTGCTGAGGCTCTCTGCAGCACCCACCAGGGAAGGGAGATCCCTGGTGCAACCAACACTGTGTTTGCCCTTCACACACCTTTCCAACTGGAATGGCTGTGGTCCCCAGTGCCCCACCATGTGGCCAGTGCCTCCCTGAACTGATGGGGATTGGGAATGAAGTCATGGACTCATCCGCTCTGTGTTCTACATTGCTCTGCAGTTCGAGATGCTCACGGGATCCCTGCCATTCCAGGGGAAGGACAGGAAGGAGACGATGGCCCTCATCCTCAAGTGAGTGTGGGTACCCACTCCAAAGTACATCACTCCACCCAGGAGGAGAGCCTTGGGCTTCACGTCTGTAGCTCAGGAGGATGGGCTGCTGGGGAAGAGCACATGCTGTGAGGATTGAGTGCTTGCCAGCTGGACTTGGGGCCCTCAGCTGCCCGGGAAGATCCACGGCAGGAGTCTGATGAGCCTTCGGGCTTAGGCAGTTCCCCTCAACAAAGCTCACCCAGATTGCCCAGTGCTGGCTTCCCGATGGTGTAACAGTAACCTCCTGTATGGCCCGAGGATCTGAGATTGAGAAGCTCTCAGGAGCCAGGCCCAGGCCCAGGCCTTCCTTTCCACCTACTGACCGCACTCCTGGTCACCCACGCCCCGCCTGGCAAGCAGTTTTTGCTCCATTCTCATGCACATCCAATTACCAAGCAGACAGGAAGTGCTCCCAGGACCACAGAAGAGGGTCTGAGCCCAGGGCTCCCTCTCATAGAGTCCTACGTGAGCTCAGCCCAAGGATCAGAGGAGGGCAAGAAGTGGGTGATGGGGACCCTAAATCAGTGAGGGCATCTCCAGGGAGAAGCTACAATAGTCTCACGACCACCAGAATGCTACTGTAGAGGGCCCTATAACTTTTATCAAACACTTCAAGCTAAACCTCCGTAAATCCCTTTCTCCTACCTGGGGGAAGAGGTGGGTGAAGCAAACCCCAACTCAAAGACCCTTCAAAGCCTGGTATTGTCCTCTTGTTCATTGCAGCTGGCCAGAACTACAGCCCATGGCTGTGGGGACTGCCCCCAATCCCTTTTTTACTCTTACTAAAGTTGGGGCAACCCCTCCAGCGAGCCTAGATCAGTTCCTACCTGTCACCTGTGCAGATTAGGCTCCTGGCGATTCAGCTCAAGCTCAGTGCTTTGTCCGAGGGCCTTAAACACCCCACTATGGGCAGCAAGACCCTCCTTTCTGATACTTCCCCAAGGTACTGTGGTGTCACAATGCAGGGAAGTTGAGATGGCCACTGTCCCCACATCCATACCTCTTGCTAAAGGCATTGTGTATTTTGGTTTTGGAAAATATAGTTAATTTTCATTGAAAATATTGGTCATACTGGGGTTCGCTGCTTTCTGATGTTTTCATTATATTTTAAATGCATTATTAAGTAGCACTGGGAGAATTTACACTTTTAATTTTGAATATGATAAGCACCCAGCTATAAGCCACATGAGGAGAAGCTCTTCAGAGCCTCCACAGAATTTGAAAACACAGAAGGGGTCTTAGCAGGTACTGCTGCTACGGGTAGTTGGGGGTCTGTCTCTTTGGAAACAATGGGACCTTGCAGAACTGTGCTTTGCCTTCTCACCCTGCATCTGATTTTGTCTTACAGAGCCAAGCTGGGTATGCCACAGTTCCTCAGCATGGAGGCCCAGAGCCTGCTGAGGGCCCTCTTCAAGTGAACCCCTGCAACCGGCTGGGTAAGGATCCCCATGACACTCCCTCCTATGGGAACGGAGAGGGGCTGCCACCTGGACTGCCCTTCAGAATTCGGGGTCATCATTCTTTGACCCCATGGTAATACGAACAAACCTCCAACACTGTGCCCCAGGGAGGAGGTGCAGGGATGGGGACAGGTGCTAGACACACAGGGACCATCTGCCATGAGGGTCTCATGGCACTGTGAGCGCAGTGCACTTGGTAGGTGGCTTATTCCACAAATAAACAGGAAACAAATGAAGTACAGGTCATTAGCTCCAGCTTCATGGATTTGAACACATCGCTCAGAAACTTGTCAGGAAATATTTCACTCTATAAAATAATTATATTTTCCTCTCTGCCTGGCTCAGCCTCAAAGGAAGCTCCACCCATTTTTTCCTTTCACATATCAGCTTCAATTTTAGGGAACTTCTGCAGTAATTATGGTCTTTCAGTTATTAAGAAAAAATAAAGCTGCTATTAAAAGCACCGTGTCACTTCCTAGGAATGTTTTCCTAATATATGAAGTAATTTGTATACAGGAGTATAATTTTAGGAATATTAATCATTGCTCCTTTATTCCATTAATTAAATACATTCTCAGTCAACATTAACCTTAGGTTGCCTTTACATGACAGTTCTGTGTAAAGAGTACATTTTACAAGCCTGTCAGAGCCACATCTACTGTAGTTGTTCTGTTCTTCCCCAAGAGATACACTTGGCACCGCCTCCCTGCCTACCTGTGACCATCCATTTCCAGACACAGGCAAGGTTCCCTGGAACACTTCACAAACTGACATGGACGTGTCTTGAGTCTAGAGTGGAGTGCACAGATAAGTCCTGGAGGGAGAACTTGTCCTGCGTAGGGTCTGTGTCCACCTTTATGGCCAAGCTAGAGAGCTTGATGAGACTGGCTGATGTATAACTGCATGGTCACAGGGCTGCCCCAGTGGGGGTGTTAATAGTTGGGCTTGGGCTCAAAGAAAGGGCTGTTTACCAACTGCTCAGAGGAAGTTTTGCTGACAGGACCTCACCAGGCTGACCAACAGACAAGTGACAGTCAAGACGCCAATAGGGTGACAAGGTGGCAGACCTCAGCATTGGGACATGTAGAGCCAGAATGGACACCCGAGTGTGCACAGGGTTGCGTGTGTGCTGGGCTTGTGGTTTGGAGGAACCTTGTGAGCCAGACTGTTCCTATACTGTTTTCCTGGAGCCCTCTGCACATCCCAGATGGAACCTGAGACTTTAGCCAAGGGCCACTGACTTCTGTTCAGGGGACTAAGCAGGCTATCGTGGTCCTGGCTGGGCAAAGCCAGGCTCACGTGTGTGGCCTCCAGTCCCCACAGCTCTCTGCAGTGCAGACTTGGCCCAGGAATCCCACTTGCTTTGCTTCTCATAAATAGCGCAGTCAAGGAAGGTGGTCAGCAGCTTAGCACTCATCCTCCCTGGACAGTGGTCTGTGTACATTCAGTCTTTGTGCAGGCAAGCCCACATCCCGAGGGTTAGGACGTGGAGTGGGGCACTCGTGCTTAGGCAGAGGCCACAGTGCAGTCACAGGTCCTGTGTCTTACCTGTGGTCCCTCAGCTGCCCTCTGGCTAATTCTCTGAAGGCCAAGTGCAGCTTTCTTAGGCCAGCTGATAGTCTCCCTGAAGTTACTGCTTGGTAAAGTCTCTTAAACATGGACAACCCTCAGATGACGCTCCTGGGTGCTTACCTCAGAACAGATTGTTTTTTTAGGTATTGGGGTTCAACCCAGGGCCTTCCTGATGCTAGGCAAGCATGCTACACAAAGCCACACCTCTAGCCCTTTATTTTTTATGAGACAAGGTCTTACTAAATTGCCTTAGCTGTCCTTGAACTCACCCCATAGCCCAGGCAGACCTTGAGTTTGAGATCCTTCTCTGTCAGTCTCCCTTAGATCTGGGTCAGAACTTATCTGGATACACACCCACCCCACCCCCCACCCACCCAAGAACATGCTGCTTCAGGATCCCTTTGTAGCAGTTGGAGCCTGCAAAGTGCAGAACAGTTTGTATATCATTTCTACTTGCTTCTGAACCTTGGAGCCCCAACCCCAGCCCACAGCCTGGCCTGCTGCCATCACACCTTGATTTTGATTCCATGGTGCTCCTTCTTGAGTAGCGTACAATGTCCAGTGTGTGTACAGCCACATTGGGACCCCGAGGCAGCTGGGAAGGTGAGTAGGCCAGATGACAGCTTGTGCCATCCCCTGCCTGAGCCACTTCATAGTGACCAGATGAACAAATCACTGCACTTGACAAATTGACCGAGCCTCGGACTCGTCCCAGGACAATGATGCTGTGCTCCGGCAGTCGTGGCTTTGCCCATGGCTCCTCCCTAGAGGACTGAAGCTCACTGAGTAACGTGCTCCAGCAGTTACGGCTTCACCAGTGCCTCCTCCCTGGAATAATACTCAGTGACACTTATTGCTTCACTTGTGGTATTGCTCCAAAGTTGATCAAGGGGGAAACTGATTCACTTAGAACAGAAGGACATCCATACAGATTGCTTCTAACTGCTCAGAACAGCTCAGCTTGCAGCTCACCTCTCTCGCATCGACAGGCCATGTGCTGAGGCATGGTGATAGGCATGGCCTTGGAAACTGGAATGTTATCAAAGCCCAGCATCTTCCCCATTTTCATGCACCATCCCTTTCCATCCTCCTGCTTGGGTATCTTGTGATCAGACAATAGCTGCATCAGCTCTGGGATTTTGTATCCACATTAAAAGGAGGAAGAAGAGGAAATGGATGAGAGCAAATACATGTGTCCTTTGCCCAGGAAAGCAAAGCTGTTCTGAAAGACCCTGGACATCTCTGCACTTCTTGCTGAGTAGAACTTAGTCACCTAGCACTTCCAGGTAGAAGAGAGGGAAGGAAATGGGTTTCTGGTTAGAGAAACAAAAAGAAGACTAGAAATGATGGTTTCATTAGCGCCCACCAGGGTCAGCCAGAGGGTTCAGCAAGTCTGTCTAGGCGAAGGCAGCTATGTCATCTGCTCACCTGGACCCTGGCTGCTGGATCACACAGGTGCCTGGGGACATTTGCTGATGCTAATGAATGAAGAGTTGTTTTCTTGGTGGATTTGAGACAGGGTCTCCATATAGCCCCAGCTGTCCTGGAACTCACTCTGTAGACCAGGCTGGCCTTGAACTCACAGAGATCCACCTGCCTCTGCCTCTCGAGTGCTAGGATTAAAGGTGAGCAGCACCATACCCAGGGAGGAATTGTTCTTATTCAGTAAGATGCTCCAAGCTCTGAGATGGGAGGGGGTGGCTGCCAGTTAGGAGGCCAGCTGCCTGGGTCCCTATGTTGATACTCTCCACACAGCATGTGGGGGGTCTCCTGTAGAAACAAGGGGTTTCTACATTAGTTAGGCAGCAGAGGATAGAAAGCAAGGGCTCTTGGTGCCTGAGCCTGTGTGTGCCCACTGACAGGTGATACATGTTGTCTGTATTCTGAACATTGGATCTGACCTAGCCATGGCTGGCTGAGTGACCTTGGGCAGTCAGCTCCTCTCCCTAGTGAATGAAGCCCGTTGACCAGTCCCTGTTGTCTCTACTGGCTTCATTAGCCCCAGACTTTGTATCTTCACTCTCAAGTGCAGGTATCTTGGGTCTTCATCCCATGTGTAAAATTTATGCATTTCATAAACCTGCCCCATGAAGGCATCTGTCTACAACTGATCAGCTGACCAATGGACCGACATGAGGTTTGGGACACCTGGCCTTTTAGAAATGCCTGCTTTTTAGGACATCAGGGAAATACAAGGACTGTAGGTTGGAAGCCTCAAAGCAGGAGACAAGTCCCTCCACAGCATAGCATGACACAGGACACTGGTCCTTCCCAGCCACACAGTGCCTTGCACGGCACCAGTGGGACCACCCACCCCACAAACCAAAGGCACCGTAAAAGAGTAACAGCATCTCGGGAAACCGTTGGCGACTCCAGGTCACGAGATCTTCTGTTCTAACTGGCAGGCAGGAGCAGACATGGCTCTGATACCTGGTGTGGACCCAAGAGAGATGAGATGCAAAGAGCCTGGACCTCAGTGCCCTGCTCACACACATGCTCTGGAAACGGATGGGCTGGCAGCTCCACGTCGAAGGGACTTGGGTTGGCTCCAGGACAATGCAGACATTACAGTTCTACTCAGACCCCCTAAGTAGACTGAGTTGGAGGCAGCACCAGCCTTTATTTCTAACTTTGCAACAAGGCACCTTCACCTCCTCCTGCCTCCATTGGGGTGTGGAGGCTTCTCAGGAGTCCTCACCGGGCTGGACTAGTGTCACTCAGTCAGTCCCAGAGGGGTCCCATGAGACTTGCAAGAATGCTGTCTTTTTTTTTTTTCCTTTGGTCTTTTTGAGACAGGGTCTCCCTGCAGCCTCTGCTCTCCTGGACTCACCATGTAGACCAGGCTGGCCTTGAACTCACAGAGATCCACTTGCCTCTGCCTCCTGAGTGCTGGGACTAAAGGCGTGTATCACCATGCCCAGCTAAGAAAGCTGTCTTTAATTCACACACCACTTCTGTTCTACTTAATTTACACTGATGATGTCATTTTCTCCCTTTGCTCCTGAGAACTCTGAATTCTTACCAAAGCTGCACTTACTAAATTGTATGAAAATCTTGATTCATTCATTTTCATTGAATTTTACACAGAATTTTAAAATTTTTTGTTTACTATTTTTTATGTGTATGAGTGTACTGTTTGCATGTATGTTGGTGCACCTGTGTCGTGCAATGCCGCGGAGGTCAGAAGAGGGTGTCAGATTCCCCCGGAACTGGAGTTAAAGATGGTTCTTAGCAGCCATGTGCATGCTGGGAATTGAACCTGGGTCCTCTGCAAGACCAGTTGGTGCTCTTAACCACTGAGCCATCTCTCTAGCCCCTTACACAGAATTTTTATTCTGAGTATCAATTTGCAATAAAGGATAGGAAGGTTGAGAAAAAGAGAAGAAAGATAATTATATAAAATTCCAGTCTTATGGATATGATATTGTGTTTATTGGACCCAGAAACATCCAATAAGAGCTTCTGGGTCTTACTGGATCTGACGGGTGGACCTTCCTGTCCGGGGCCTCTAGGATGGCATGCAGGTGTGATGCAGAGAAGCACACAAACACCCTGGAATGCAGAGGAGAGGAAGGGGTGTCCGTGCTGGGACCCTTGCCCAGCCTGGCTGCCTGCTTGCTGGGGTCTCCAGCCCATGCTTGCTTATCTGTGAACTGGGAATATGGTGCCTACCTCACAGGGCTGGTATGGAGCTTCACAGAGGCAGAACAGTGCCTGGCATATGGGAAGTTTTGGACAATGTTCATGTGACTAGACGAGTGTGGCTGTGGAAGCCTATGGAGGGGATGCTAGGGTTTAGATTAGTGTCCCCGCAGTCCCCCAGCAACCAACTTTCAGCACCCTGAGATGTATCCAGCCCCAGACCATCTTTACCTCACAGCCTTAGCTGGCTGCCTCACTCTACAAATGCCTGAATCTCATGATACTTCCATCAGGTCCACAGAGCCAGCCATGGACAGGCAGGAGCTAGAAAATGTGAGAGGAAAGGAAAACCCATCTCCAAGCTCAGTCAGTGAGAGCAGACAAGTCCGCACACCGCCCGAATGCCTGGCCCCTGGTGTCGGGCAGCTCTTCACTGGTAGTTTCTCTATATGACTTTCCTGTCCCTGAGATCACCACGGAAAATGCCACACACTGGCAGCTTGAACAAAGGACACAGCTTCACACCTGTGGACACCAGATGTTTGGGATCAGGAGTGACAGGACCTTGCTTCCCCAGAGGAAGTCTGTCAAGTCAGTTTAGGTCAGGACTCTCTGTTCTGCAGTGTGACCTCACCTTCACTACTACATCCTCAGCGATCACTGCAGGTAAGGTCACATTTCAGGAACCAGAATTTCCACGGGGAGACGTAAATTCCTTCAAGAATGTGTGCATGGAAACTACAGTTGGAACCTGACATAATACATTCTTAACAAGTACCTACATTAGCAGAACTGGAGATATATCGAGTTCATCCCTTACACTTTACAGAGGAAGAGACACTGAGCCCCCGGCCATGTGACTTGCAGTGACTCCATGGCCTCTGATCAAGGAGCTTCCCCCACCTTTTCACCCCCTGAAGACAATGTGACTCCATTTAAGATGTTCTCGAATAGGATCCTCTATCTTCTATCTACAACTGTGCCTACCTGTGGGCTGGAAGTGCTGAGTGGCCTCAGCAGGGCTAGGTAGACAGAGAAGAGGTCCAGGACCCTGCCCTGTCCCAGGCCCACAGCCTCTTGGGAAGCTAGTCTGGTAAATACAGAAGACAAGAGCCCAGAGTGCAAATCCCTGAGGCCTGTTCATGACCCCTCACCCTGGGCAGTATGCACATAGACTCCAGAACCAGGGTCCCTTCACTTATGTACAAGCATGAAGCCATCCCAGGCCGAGTGATTGGGAGGGAGAGTTTCCTGGAGGAAGAAACCAGAGACAAAAGAAACATGAGTGACATCTTCCCTGTGCCAGAGCCCGGGGAACAGACAGGCAGAGCTCCCGTGGTTCTGTCAGACTCGGAGACTTGGACTGCTGTTTGCTTTGACTGTGATTTTGTAGGCAGTACGGAGACTGGACATTCTCAATGATGTGAAACTTATTTGTTTACACACTCAGCGATAGAAGATGGGTGGCCTCAAAGCAGGTCAGTAGTGATGGCAACTTGGATGGATCTTAGAACATGCGCAGCCTGCAAGCTAAAGGCCATTGCAGGCCAAGAAACAGCACATGCAGTCAAAGTCAAAGCCGCTGGTCTGAGTTATGTCATGTTTCCAGAAGACCGCCGAGGAGGCAGCAGCCTTGTTTGAGAACAGTTGATCTGTGTAGCAGCATGGGGAGATTCCTACCCTGCCTGGCTACCACTCCTTCACCTATGTCACAACAGGTCCTGCCCAGATCCAGCATTCTGTAAAGGAAGGGGAATGGTTTCCAAATCTTGGAAGCCCAAAGAAGAGAGTAAAAAAGGTACCAGGTGAGGCAGGGGCTCCACCAGGCCTTCCTCTTCCTAGTGTTGATGGAGGACAGTGTAAGACTTGTCCCACAGAAATACAGGACCCTCTGATGAAAGACGCCAGCCTGGAACCCAGAGTTGTGGCTGCTCTGTTGGCTTGGGTGGCATTCACTGTTCATCTGGACTTGTTAAGCACCTCCTCCTCATAGAAGCTCGTCCTCTATTCACTTCTACACATAGCCACCCTGACCTCAGCATTTGTGGAGATTGGTTTTCTGCCCAGCCTTTTGTTCTCTTCCAACTTTTCTTGCAGGACCAGAAAGGTGAGAAGGGCCATCCAATCTCTTTGCCCTGCCTCTGGTTTTCTCAAAGAGCAGCTTTCAGTTGACCCCTGGCGATCAGTTGCAGCTTCTGTCAGCAGCTCCCGGAAGTGTCCCAAGGGAGCATGAGACAGAGGTTAGAAAAGAAGTAGATGTACTGAGGAATACAAGCAGTGTGGCAGTAAATGACCACAGACACGCTGATGGGGTCATGGCAGAAGAGCGGCTTACCCAGCTCCTGCCCTCCCAGGGGGTCTGCATCTTGATTCTATTTCCCACACAGAGGATCTGGAAAGATGTCCTATGTGGTCAGGCCTTGAAGGACCCATCCCAGTTTCTGACAGCTTCTTCAAGTATCATATGCCAAACTCTGAACCAGCTTTGTGGATCCCTCATGAACCCATTAGGCCTGGGTTGATTTATCTGTGATATGTACACATCTGGCCCACCCTACCCTGGCTCTTGGTGGGCTGTGCTGTGTGACAGACAGCTGCCAGGAAAAGGTGGTGAATATCAAATGATTGACATTTCACATGGACAGGAAACATTTGAAAACTAAAGAAGGGGTATGTGAATACCAAACAGTAAAGAAATAAAGACCTCATGTTTCTGGCAGTCTTGGAAGTCACTTTGGACAGTTAAATCTTGAACACTAACCGTCTGCAAGTCAGGGGAGGTTTAAGGAAAGCAAGCCATCAGCAGAATGCATTCTGAGTGTTTCCAAGAGAATTAGAGGTGAAGTGTGTGAAATTCTAAAAGCACAACCAATTTTGGGCTGGAGAGATGGCTCGGTGGTTAAGAGCACCGACTGCTCTTGCAGAGGACCCGGGTTCGATTCCCAGCACCAAATGGGCAGCTAGAAACTCTTCTTAACTCCAGTTTCCAGGGGAATCTGATGCCCTGCCGTTCTGAACCTCTGATGGCAAGTTGCAGACATGGAACACCAACCTACAGCAGACAGACACGCATACCCAAAAAAAGGAAAAAAAAAAAAAAAAAAAAAAAAAAAAAAAGAACAACCAATTTCAACCTTGCAGAGGATCTGGGAATTAACCACTTCCAAGAGCTATCTTGGAAGACATTAAAAAAATATAAGAGCTGGAGGGATGGCCTACTGGTTAAGAGTACCAACTGCTCTTGCAGAGGACCCAGGTTTGATCCCCAGCACCCACATGGCAGCTGAGGACCGTCTTTAACTCCAGTTCCAGGGGAATCTGACAACCTCTTCTGACCTCTGCAGCATTGCACGACATGGGTGCACAAACCTACATGCAGACAATACATTCATACACATAATAAATAAATAAAAATTAAAAAATAATAATAAAAGTAAAACCAGAGAAAATCTTTCCAGCAGATACTAGTTCTTAAGAATAGTTTAATGGATTTAGAAGCCCACGATGGGTGTAATAGAGGAGGGTGTTCAAACTGAAGAAGACCTGGCTTAAAGAGGGGTCAGAAATGAAGGAGTTCCTTTCTAGGACAGTGTGGAGTCTTGGTCCAATGCCTCACACCCTAACCACGTGGAGAAACCAAGTTGTAGGTCCACAGAAACCGGGACTAGAGAAACATTCTCCATCCAAAGTGACTTCATTAGAATACATGTAACTCAATGTGCTAAAGATTAAGTCTGAACCCTGCAGTACTCTGTGTCTGCCTGGCTAGGGATCTTGCTGCAGAATAGCAGAGCCCAAGCCAGAGAGTACCAGACAAGAGAAGCGTGCGGGGCTGTGGTCCTCCATTCTGAATGCTCGGTCTGACTCCAGCGTCTTGTCAGTGCCTGTGCCTGGTGATGAGTCGCAGGCATCCTCCTGGAACAGAGGAGGCCTGCAGGGTGTTTGATCAAGATCCTGTAATATAGTACTTTGGCTCCCCTATCAGCATGACCACGTTCCCACCCTCCCTGTCCGGAACTCTGCTCCCGGCCATTTGTCAAGTGTTTTCAGTCAAAGTGGAGCCAACTCTAAGTAACCAATTTTAAAGTATTTCAGGACAGAATAAGACTAACATCCAAATAATAAGCATGTTTGTTCTCTAAAGGTTGACGTGGGCTTTAAAGACCTGGCTGTGGAAGCTTCCCACTTTCAAGTCTTTTCCTTGGGAACACTTAACAGTTTCTGAGCAATAATCAAAGTGTTAATTCACCATCTCTTTTTTTTGGTGAAGCCTAAAAATCCAAACCTGGAGTCAGATTCTAAGAAGAAAATAAGGGCAGGCAAGAGTAGCAGAGATGATTTAAAAACACCCCACACCAGCCTCTCCTTGGCCACACTCTGTTGCATCTCCCTTGTCATTCCATATTGCAAGTGAGGTGTAGGCAGAAGTTCCACAGACACAGGGCACATCTCCCTGGGCAAGTGCATGTGCCAGGGCCCCAGGAAGGGGGGTCCTGCAGGTGGGTGCCACTCATCAGGGCCTAAAAGAGGAGTGGGTCAGAGGAAGTCGCCTCTTACTCTGTCACCAGGACCAAACCCTCATCTTCACTCTGGAGTTCTGGGCATCATCAAAAACAGATCAGTGGTTCTCAGCATTACCTCAGCAGCATCTGAGCACCCACCAAGGAATGCTAAGCTCTGGGAACTCTGAGGTCCAAGACCAGGCCTCTGGGCTTGCGGTTTAGGAAGACGGATATGTAGATTTAGAGGAGCCTCAGCAAGGGGTTGTGAGAGGAGAGATCTAAACCAAATCTGGGGGTCAGGTTGCAGTCCCAGGAGGTGATATACTGCAGCTGAGTTTGGCAGAGCTGCCTGAGCAAGTCTACTCCAGCCCTGAGTTCTTCATCTATGTAAGAGGCCACTGTGTGGGAGACACATGGGAGGCATGTGTGCCGTGTGCCCAAAAGGAGCTGACCTGCCGGCAGGTCCTTATGGGCAGTGGGATGCCTGAGCCCTCCCTTCCTCCTGGCTCCCTTGCCTGTGTGTTTTCCTACCAAACAGTGACAGCTGCTGAACAGTGGGCTGAGCATGGTGTGGCAAGAGCACTCTAAGATAGGTCCAGTAAGGTCTTTATGGGTGCAGGCCTGGCCAAGCTGCTGGGGAGAGAAGGGAGTGGTCCTGGGCATCCACAGGGTCCATTCTTGATGATCTGTTCATGTTGCTATGAGCAGGGAGCAGAGCACCAGAAGGTCAGGGTATGAGCCAAGGTTAACCCTTCATCACTATGAGGGGAGGGGACAGGCATCCATCCCCCACACCTGGGACCTGAGCTGGCAGGATGCCCACGGCCTGGATCCTCTACTCATTGGTTCCCAGCTGGCTGAGGCCAGCTTTGTCTCTGACTCATATCAGGAGAGCCTGGACCCTGTTCTGCCTTGCCATTCTGGGCCTTAGGGCTTTGTTTTTAATCAATAGACATTATTTTTAGAGCAGCGGTAAGTTCCCAGAAACCTTGAAGCCAAAGCACAGGACGTTTGTTTGTCTGCTCCCCGACACTTCCCCTCAGGTTAACAACACTACGTGAATGTGGTATGTTTGCTAGCTGATTGAACTATCACCACACTTCCTCATGGGGTTCACCTTTTGCTTCAGGCTAGTTCTGGTGTCCAGCGACAGGATGAACCCACATTGTCTCCCACCAACCCCCACCACCATGCAAGCAGCAAAGTAAGGGGAGAGCTTACTTAGAAATAATGGACAGACAAATCGGAGACCTCATACTGTCTCCAGGACAATGGCCATTTTTCATATCCCAGGTTCCATGTCCAGCACTGTCCCAACCAGTCCCCTATTCCTTTCCTTTTCTGACATCCTTTTCTCCCTGGTGAACCCCACGACAGCCTGTCCAGATGTTCTGCACTGTGTGGCCCTGCTGTGCTGTCTCTGCTCCCAGGAGCCTGACTGATGCTGCATTCTGGGGGTTGCAAGTGTGCTCTGTGCCTATGGCTGTGTGGCTCTCACTGGGGTGAAGTGGCACCCCCATACCTGGAGCAGGAGGTCTGCAGCACCCACCCCACCTTCTCTCTACCACTTCTGCTCAGGCTATGTCCTTCTCACAAGCCGTGGGGTTGAATGGGGGCTTCCTGGGTTCTGCAACATGGGTGGGTACAGGGCTCCTTCCCTCCCACAGGAAGAGCATGTCAGGACCTACCCTGGGTGCCCCGTCACCCACACTGCCACGTTAGAAACTGTCAGAGATAACACTTGAAGTTGCACTGACACATCATCTTTGCTTCGTTGTGACAGGTGCTGGTGTCGATGGAGTCGAGGAAATCAAGCGTCATCCATTCTTTGTTACTATAGACTGGAATGTAAGTTGGATGCTGAGGTCTCCACTGCATACACACAGCAAGGAGTGGGCGGAGAGCACACACTGCTGCTCGGTGCTCATGGCCTTTCTGTCTACACTAAAAGTCTGTGATACAAACACATACTACCTGTGAAAGAGCATGCTCAAGACCCTTGGCATGGCTGGCTCCCAAGAGGGGTGCAAATGATGACCACCTCCGCTCAGCGCCAGATCCTCTTTGTGCCCCTGCCCATAGGGTTATGTATTCCCCATCGCCTTGCATATGTCCCAGCCACACTAATGCTGGTTTCTGTTGAGAGACCAGCCATGCTTGGAGGGTGATGCGGGCCCTCACAGGCCAGTGCCAGACAGACTTGCATCCGAAAGCCAGCTGGGTTCTCCCCTCCCCCAGGCAATGCTTCCTGATGCCCACGCTCATCTCATAACAGCCTCACACATGGGGTTTTTCTTTTTTTTATTTTTATTTATTTTTGTATGTGTATGAATGTACTGTCTGCATGTAAGTCTGTGCACTCGTGTCGTGCAATGCCGCGGAGGTCAGAAGAGGGTCTCAGATTCCCCTGGAACTGGAGTTCTCCTGGAATTGGAGTTACAGATGGTTCTCAGCCACCATGTGGGTGCTGGGGATCGAACCTGGGTCCTCTGCAAGAGCAGTCAGTGCTCTCAACCACTAGGCTATCTCTCCAGCCCCACACATGGGGTTTTCTATTCCTAAGCTAAAATTAATCCCAGAGGATATTTAACAGAATATTTGAACATCAGCTTGAGTGAAGCTCGGTGGTAGAGCTCTCGCCCTGCATGTGTGAGGCCTCGGGCTCCATCCCTCCCTCTTATCGTAAGGACACCAGTCCTACAGGTTTAGGAGCCCCCACCATGTTTCACCTTAATTGCACCCACCTGGGCTGTAGCTGGAAACCCAGCTCACTATGTGTAGGGTGTTGTGGACCACTACAGTGATGGTGAGGTAATGTGAAGAGCCCAAGTCCCCTGTGGACACGGAGCAGTACCAGTGGCTGTGGGAGATGCTGACGGTGTGCAGGGTCCACCGGGTCTCACGGCTGAGGTGATGTGAAGAGCCCAAGTCCCCTGTGGACACGGAGCAGTACCAGTGGCTGTGGGAGATGCTGACGGTGTGCAGGGTCCACCGGGTCTCACGGCTGAGGTGATGTGAAGAGCCCAAGTCCCCTGTGGACATGGGAGCGGTACCAGTGGCTGTGGGAGATGCTGACGGTGTGCAGGGTCCACCGGGTCTCACGGCTGAGGTGATGTGAAGAGCCCAAGTCCCCTGCGACACAGGAGCGGTACCAGTGGCTGTGGGAGATGCTGACGGTGTGCAGGGTCCACCGGGTCTCACGGCTGAGGTGATGTGAAGAGCCCAAGTCCCCTGCGGACACGGAGCGGTACCAGTGGCTGTGGGAGAANTTCTCCCACAGCCACTGGTACCGCTCCCTGTCCCAGGGGACTTGGGCTCTTCACATCACCTCAGCCGTGAGACCCGTGGACCCTGCACACCGTCAGCATCTCCCACAGCCACTGGTACCGCTCCTGTGTCGCAGGGGACTTGGGCTCTTCAATCACCTCAGCCGTGAGACCCGGTGGCCCTGCACACCGTCAGCATCCCCACAGCCACTGGTACCGCTCCCATGTCCACAGGGGACTTGGGCTCTTCACATCACCTCAGCCGTGAGACCCGGTGGACCCTGCACACCGTCAGCATCTCCCACAGCCACTGGTACTGCTCCGGGAAATCCAAATCCAGATGCACTTTGTAGGTGTTTATCTTCCACTCTGCCCTCCTGCGCCCTTTATGTCTTCACCGGGGTTTGCACCTCCCAGAGTCCAACCCCTAGGCCTTGTCAGAGAACATACAGCGCTGGGTGGAACCACCCCTCTCAGAAGCTCCGGCCCTTGTACCTGAGCCCCATCCAACCTGGGTGAGTCGGAGGCATCTCTAAGCCCTGGCTCTTCTTCCCTGTAAGGACAGTGGGGAGCAGGGGGACTGGCAGTGGCCTGTGGCTTCCAGCAGGTGACAGAGCAGGGAGGGCGGCACCAGGCTGCCTTCAGTGAAAAGCTAAAGAGGACAGGGACCTGGGAGACGTGAAGCCATACTCCCTTTGAAGCCTCTGCTCAGCTCCTCTACTGACTCAGGCCCCTCAGCTCAGAAACAGGGCTCTCAGTGACAGTGGGTCTCATATTACAGAACACTAGGCATCAAGCCAGCAACTCCTTGGCTCCTGGGAGGGTACACACGTTGGTGATTACTGCCAATATGTGTCATTTGCCTACTCATTTAGTGAAGCATACAGTAAATGTATTTCAGGTATCTTCTGGGCTGGGATAGCAAAGCCTTATCTCACTGGGAGAGAGAGGCTGTGAACAGATGAGCTGGTGGTGGGATGCAGGACAAGCTTTGCTGCAAAGGAGGCAGCTGGCGAGGGTGGAGGGAAGTGGGAAGCTGTGAGTGGATCACAGCCATACATCCACCTGCCTAGCTTCCTCAGCTGGCTGTCTTGCTGGACCTGTTTCCCAGCTCTTCGGGCCTCCCTTAATCTTTTCCTTCCAGTCCTGTCTTCACTGTCTCCTTCTCTGTCACCCCAGGAAACCGGTCCGCTGACCTCTCAGCAGCAGTGACTGTCCCCTGCTCTTTTCTTGTCCCTCTGTTCCCGGCCTCATCAGCTTTGCATGTGCCCTGATGTCGCTGCCTTGTGATGAGTGTTCTGCTGGGAGATATGTGCCAGGCCTCTGAAAGGCCTGTTGGGAGTCCTCAGGATACCTTTGAGAGAGATGAGGTGTGAAGGAGGGAGGAGGGAGGAGGGCAGGGAGAGGGAGGAGCAGTACAGGGTCAGGGATGAGCCTTCCAGAAGGCTCTGTCAGCACCAGATAGGTGCCTGTGAGGGAACAGTCCCTTCCATTCTCTTCTTCACTGGCACACACAACCCTCCTTCCAAAGACCCTTCTGGGAATGGGGAGGGGGCTGCTGAGTCAGGGAGAGTAGGCGGGAACTGCGAGGGTGGGCGTGGCTTGCAGTGGGCGGCCAGGAATGCAAGTGGAAGGACAGGGAAGTCCCCAGCTGTGCAGGGGTGATGGCTCCCAGGTGACACCCTCCCCAGAGGACCTGGCCGAGGAGGGACTTTGGTGAGTGTCCATCCAAGGACACCCTAAGCAGGCAAGGTCAGAAGAGCCTGGGAGTGGGCGGTATCAGGGACTGAACTGAAGTGGACCCGAGGCCTCGGTTCTGTTCCTACTGCTGTGATGAAATAAATACCTGGACAGCAGGCGGCTCAGGGGAAATGGGTTTATTTTCTCTCAGAGTTCCAGGTGACCAACGTTCATCACAGGAGTTTGAGAGAGTTGGTTATGTCCTCTCCACAGTCAAGAGCAGAGAGAAATGAGTGCCTGTGTGCTCGCTCCCTTGCTTGGGCTCAGCTTGACTTCTCCACTATTCAGAACCCACTGCCTAGGAGATGGTGCTGCCCCCAGTGGGCTGGGTCTTCCTGTACCAATTAATTTAATCATGACAATTCCCATAGATACGCCCAGGAGGCACCCACCATAGACAGCCCTCCATTGAGACTGTCTCCCCAGGTGATACTAGGTTGTGTTAAGTTGAGAAAGCTGACTCTCCCTGGGGTGCACTGGGCTGGGGTGTGCTGGGCTGGGGTGCGCTGGGCTGGCGTGCACTGGGCTGGGGTGTGCTGGGCTGGGGTGCACTGGGCTAGGGTGTGCTGGGATGGGGTGTGCTGGGTTGGGGTGCGCTGGGCTGGGGTCTTCTGGGCTGGGGTGCACTGGGCTGGGGTGTGCTGGGCTGGGGTGCGCTGGGCTGGGGTGTGCTGGGCTGGGGTGCACTGGGCTGGCGTGTGCTGGGCTGGGGTGCACTGGGCTGGGGTGGGCTGGGCTGGAGTACATTGGGCTGGGGTGTGCTGGGCTGGGGTGTGCTGGGCTGGAGTACATTGGGCTGGAGTGTGCTGGGCTAGGTGTGCTGGGCTAGGGGGAGGTACAGAAGGCAGGGTCTGTAGGATCTCTGAAGTAGCTGCCCCTCTGCAGCCATAAACACTTTCCGTGGGGTATCAGGCTTGACCCTGACCTTGGACTCGCTGTGGTGAGGAAGCAGTGTCCTTTTAGTGCAAATACAGGCCCTGGATTCCTGCACCAAGAAGGTGGCATGTCTGGATCATTTGAAAGTGATTCAAGCTAGAGAGCAGTTAGGAAGTTTCTTTGTTTCTGTTGGCATTTGGTTTTATTTCATTTGGATCTGAGAGACGCCCATCGGTCCATCACTGGGACTGGGTGTGTTCTCTCTTACCCTGTTCTTGCCAGACAATGCACAGAAGAGCCTGGGGGATGGGAAGTGCCTGGGATGGTGTGGGGGGAGATGGTGACTTTGTTTTGTCCAATGCCCTCATGAATAAATTCTGTGGTAGAGGAGCCAGAAATGTGCCCTTATATTAACACATTTAGCCATAAGCAATGTCTGCCACCTGTCTGCACCCGGCAGAAGTGAGGTGTCCATAGCACAGCGACGGGGAAGCAGCCCATCCTGGAGGGGCTCCCGCTATGGGGGTCTGGTGGGCTGTCAGATGGTCGTCCAGTGACCGCAGCAGTGTGACCATCAATCCAGAGAGAATAGAGGCAGGGGGAAGTGACCAGAAGGGGAAGCTGGGGGAAGGGAGGAGATTCCCACCACAGCCATGAACACAGTGTGCAGTGAACTACACTCAGGGCCCGGAGGCATTGACAGCCAGCATCGAGGCCTTGCATAGCTGTCCCTCTCCACTTGAGTGGCCGGGTGCTGCCCTGTGTCCATGGTCATGGTAGGGCCCCTGTGTCTTAGTTGCTAATGTGACCACACGTGTGTGCATGTGTGCACACACACACACACACACACACACACCATGCTTTAGAAATTCAGTGGATGTGTGTACACCAACCAGTCTTGTTGGACTTATTACTGGGCTTGTCACGTGCCCTCACTTGGGATCAGCAGCTCAGATCACTGAAAACCACAGAGGTCCCATGTTTGAGGATTGTTTGTGTTCAAGGGCCCCCCCTTCACTCCTCCAGCAGTATGGACACTCAGAGTGACAAAGGAGAAGAGTCCCCTGGCAGAGAACTTTATTCAGGCACAGCCTCAGGCTCTAGCTGGGAAAACACCAGTCTTTGCTTTCTGCTGCTCTCCACAGTCCCAGCCTGCAGGCAGATCTTTCTCCCTTTCTAAAGTAAACACCCATCACCCACCAGCTGTTCCCTGGGGGCTTTTCATTCTGATGGAGCATAAGTGTGAGTCCCCCATGGTGCGGGTTATGGGTGGAGGTGCCAGGTTGCCCTCAGACCCCTCCATATTAGCACCAGCTCTGGAGGTCAGCCTTCTGAATGCCTGCACTGCTTGCCTGGCTAAGTGAAAAATTACAAATTAATTATAGACCAGAAACCTCACAGGGGGGATGTAAGCGGTGTTTACTTTTCCCTATTGGCTAAAGCAATGTGAGAACCCAGGATTAGCATGAACCCAAAATAAATGTAAAAGGTAATCGCACGGGCCACACAATCAGTCCACTCTGGCGTCCAGTCCAGCCTGGTTCCTGCAGGCAGACCCAGGGCAAGACAGAACTGGGCACAGAGAACAGTACTTCACCAGACACTCCCGGGGTGGGGGACACCTATTGACCTTCTGTTTCCAGATCATTGTCCAAAGTCAGGACCCTCAGCACAACTGCTCGGCCAGCGTAGTTGAGGCTACTCAGGCTCATTGCTCTGCTTACATTTCAAGCCTTGCACATTATCATCTGTTTTTCTGTGAGGCAAGAAGTACTCCCAGGGGAAATTGAGGCATAGAGTTGTGGGTGAGAAAAATGGCTCGGGTGGCTCTGTCCCTTGGTGCCTTTCACGGTCCCATGCACTGGCTGAACCAGGTGGAAGGTGGTAGTGGCTCACTGCAGGTGGGGTGTGTCCAGTGCTTCACAGACATGGGCTTTAGCCTGACCTCCAACATGAGCTCATTCCTGTTCCCACTGCCACAAGAGGATTTCTACCCCTTCATCTCCAGGAGACCTGGCCCCTCATGGCCCCCACAAGGACTCTGGCCACAGTGCCCTCTGGCTTGGCACTTTTAGGTCTAAATGTTTTGCAGCATTACTTGTGCTGGGTAGACTTTAGGCAGCCTTCCTCCTCACAGACACAGCGCTCCACAGTGCCCGGATGCTGTTCTGCTGCCCTCCACTGTGTGTCCTTACTCACAGAAACAGATTACTTTTGAAATGCCTGGAGCCAAAATTGTGTATAAAGCAGATGTTAGGGCCTGTGACCCCCCCCCCAAAAGAGCCAGTTTCCTGTTCTGTTAGCAGTCTCCATTTTTGGTTTGCACTGTCCTTTGCTTACTTCCCATGAGGTCTCTTGGGTAGATGTACAACCTGATGTTCCTCCTCAGCTTCTTCAGGGTGCTTGGGCTATGTGAACTCTGTCTCAGTGTCACTTTGCCAAACTGGTGTCATCTTGATGTTCAGAGTAAGTGAGATAATCAAAATGATGAGTTTAGCCATGAGAACCCCCCTCCTCCTTGTACCACCCCAGGGTGGCCATAGAGCCTCACATCAGCCCCACACAGTAGTCAGCACTCAAAAGCAAAAGTACAACCATTCTTTGTGAAAACCTCAAAACCAACCAGGTTTGGGCACAGGCAAAGAAAGGGCATGCGTGGTAAGGACACGTTAGCACCTTCCAGAGTGTTTACGTAGCAAGGGAAAAAAGCTAGGCCAAGCTTAAGATGGCAGGCGCATCCAGGAGATCATCCTAGCACAGAGCAACTGGCCCAGAGAGCCCTGAGTGGGCTGGCAGAGCTTGCTGCCAGGGAGGCCAACATGGAGCTACAAAAACCTCAGCCGACCGATGGCCACTGAGTGGGCACATGGGTGTTTAGCACCTAGCCACGGAAGGTCCTACCACAGAAAAGGTGCTCTGTCCTTTGGGGAGCATTCTGCTGTCCCCCTCACACCTCCGTAGGGCCATGCCAAGGTCTTCATGGCTAGACCTCTAAGTATGGACGTCATAACTCATACAATGTGCACCATCTTCTGTGTAACACGGTGGGATATATGAACAATCTGCATGTACGTACCTGCACACCTATTGGAACAATCTACGTGTACATACATGCACACCTGTTGGAACAATCTACATGTAATACATGCACACCTGTTGGAACAATCTACATGTACATAATGCACACCTGTTGGAAGTGTGAGAACTGTTTGTGTGCTGGAGGGTGGAAGCCTATGGAAACACCTCTCCTTCTGTCTCAAGCCTCTGTTCCTGTGTTCTCACTAGACTATTCTCCCTGCAGAAGCTGTACCGGAAGGAGATCAAGCCTCCCTTCAAGCCAGCCGTGGGCAGGCCTGAGGACACCTTCCACTTTGACCCTGAGTTCACCACAAGGACACCCACAGGTGTGTGCCAGTTCTCCCCAGCCTGGCTGCTCTCATCTGACCCCTGAGGACAGATTAGGAGGGGCGAGAACCCAAGGGAACGGTGCTCCCTTCTGCCCTGTTTGCTCTTCCTGAGTTCTCACTTAGCAGTAAGGCTTCATTAGCAGAACCCACCCTGCAGTCCTTCACGTGGCATCCACTTCAGAAGCCAGCAAGCTTCTGTGGACTCCCCTCTTGCTCTGAGATGCCAGGAAGTGACAGTTCTCCTCAGGGCATACAAGCAAGGGACAGAAAGGAAGCAGGTGATTCAGATCTCTCATTTTTGGGAGAAAATGTCCTTAGGTCTTTGGGCTTGCGGACCATATGTATCATTCCTGTTCAAGCTAGGGGCCTGTTCAAAAGACACAGTGCTGACAGATCCCAGCACAAGAAGTTGGCACAGAAACAGTTTTATGGTGTGTCTGAGATCTCTTGGGGTCTGTGAAGTTTCCTCAAAACTGGTCAGCTCTCGTGAACATCAGTATTCTAGTTTACCTTTTTGTGTGTAATTATCTTGGGCTGCCGTGACAGAACAACACTGGGAGGACGGCATAAGGAGAGGCACTTATTGTCTCACGGTTCTGGAGGCTGGCTTCAAGGTCGAGTCACTTCAGGGTCTGTGCCTGGAGAGGCCGCCTCACCTTGGCTCACAGCTGGTCCCTCACCGTGTCCCTTGCACGGCCTTTCTTCTGTGTGTGGGAAGAGCTGCGGAGCACTAGCATCCCTCCCTCTTATCGTAAGGACACCAGTCCTACAGGTTTAGGACCCCCCCACCATGTTTCACTTTAATTGCACCCACCTGGGCTGTAGCTGCAAACCCAGCTCACTATGTATAGGGTGTTGTGGACCACTACAGTGATGGTGAGGTAATGTGAAGAGCTGAAATCCCCTGTGGAAACGGGAGCGGTACCAGTGGCTGTGGGAGATGCTGACGGTGTGCAGGGTCCACCTGGTCTCATGGCTGAGGTAATGTGAAGAGCCCAAGTCCCCTGTGGACACGGAGCAGTACCAGTGGCTGTGGGAGATGCTGACGGTGTGCAGGGTCCACCGGGTCTCACGGCTGAGGTGATGTGAAGAGCCCAAGTCCCCTGCGGACACAGGAGCGGTACCAGTGGCTGTGGGAGATGCTGACGGTGTGCAGGGTCCACCGGGTCTCACGGCTGAGGTGATGTGAAGAGCCCAAGTCCCCTGTGGACACGGGAGCGGTACCAGTGGCTGTGGGAGATGCTGACGGTGTGCAGGGTCCACCGGGTCTCACGGCTTTTGATTCTGAATGTTGCATGGTTGTAGAAAGCTCATCATCGAACACATAGACTGACAACTACTAGTTCTCCCTGCCTCCAGGCTGCTGGAGAAATGCCTGAAGCCCCAACCCCCAGGCCAGAAGATGGCCATGCCCTGTGGGAAGGCTGACTGGACTATGAGGCTTGCGTAGTAACTTTGTTGGACCTGGGGCAGCTCTTGCTTCAAGCAACATGGCATGAAGAACACTGCAGAGGAGGCATGGGCTCTGGGAACCAGGCCCCACAATCAAGACACAGAGGGCTCCCTCTGACCTTTGGGACCCTGTCTTCCCAGGGAAAACCAAAACCTTAGTTAGCAGCAAGTCCTCACTAGGTATTGTCCTTGAAGTTGGGGTTGTCACCACTAGCATGTTAACTGTGCTGCCAGAGAGGAGATGGTGTACATGTTGGGTCAGTCTGCCTTATGAAGCAGTCCACAGTGGAGGACTGTTGCTTGGCTGCTGGGGTTGGAGGTTTAGAGCCTGCCCCTGAGCAGAGAGTAAAAGAACATGAAAGCAATTCACTCCAAATAAGAGGAGACTGTGTGGTGCCGACTGTTCTTGGAGACGTCAGGGTCTCACTGGGAAGGAAGGGACACCTGTTCACAAGTCTCCATCCTGTGAGGCTCTGTGTTTAAAATGCCTAAAGAAAACTGAGTTGTGCTGCTGGGTGAGGAGATGCTAACGCAGGAGGCTGCACGTGATGCACACGTGTGCACATGTGTGTGCTTTCTCTACTCCACGGAGTTTAAACTCCAGCCCATCTGGCCACTCTGCCCATAAATGGACCTCATAAGCCTCATGTGCACATAGACAGTTTGGTTTTATTTTAGTGTTAGAATAAAGGAAACCTAACTAGACACAGTGCATTCTAATCCCATGTCTACAATGGCTCATATTATTCCTTACTATTTTGAGTTGTCCCAGTACCTAAAATGAATCGATCCTGCTGCGAAATTTGCCTTTGGGGGCCACAGTGATTGAAGTTTGAAGATGCAGAGGAGTCACTCACTCCCAAGGCTTTCCCAGCAGGAGCAGGGGAGCCGAGCGGGTTAGAGAGCAGCCATAGGGATGCGACTCTGAAATGCACATAATCTAGACACTCTGTCACACGTCAGCTCCTTGCTGCAGCATTTGGATCTAAAGTTTGAAAGCCTATCCCACTGACCAGAAACTCTCAAAAGTTGTTTTCTATTGATTTCAAAGTTCCTTTCTCTAACATTTGTTTCCTGTTCCGTCATTCAACATCACGTCCATGAGTCTAAAACATTCCAAAGTCTATCTCCACCATTCCCATTTACTATTTAGCCTCAAGAATCAAATGTCAGTTGTTTGGGCTTTTTATAAAGACCCTTTGCATTCAGCAGACTGACTACGCTTACACTAACTGTCTTAGCTCTGTTCAGGGAGATGCATGAGTCTTTGTTGGCTAGAATACAGTGCTTATTTGATCTACAGTGTCTTCATTCAGCAATGGAAAGGCATCGGTTCAAGTTAACACACACACACACACACACACACACTCTCTCTCTCTCTCTCTCTCCCTCAGAGTACTATAAACAAATCCTGATCTGTATACTTACAACTGCAAAGCTCAGAGAATTTGTAGAGCAGCTCAAGTTCTTAAACCTAAAGTCCTAGGGAGGGCAGTGAAGCCTTGTGAGGTTTAAAGATCAATAAATCATTGTCAAAGTGCTTTCTTTGGGTGCAGTCTTCTAGTGCAGCCTAAGGTAGCATTGTAACCAGAATCCTGTGCAGGAAAAAGAAAGCAAAACCCTTCGATCCTGTGCTCGGGAACAGTGGGTCTGTGCAGAACCTCACGTCCCTCTCACAGGGCAGAACTTCACATTCTAAAAACAAGCTTTGTCACATCTTGTCTTCAAATTAAGCTTCCCCAGTCTAGCACATTGGGAGTTTATTTCTAAACAGTCAGCCCCGATCATGTTAATCCAAGGTTCACAAGAGCACCTCTCTCCCTAGCTGACTGTGAGGCCACTTTGCAACGCAGTGAGTCCTGGTCTGGTCCCTTTCTGTCCAAGGCTGAAAATGAGCCACTATGCAGCAAGGGTCCAGTCACTACCCGTAATGGGTGGCATTTCTGCCCCCAGGAAAGCACAGGGTGTGACACGTGGCATCCACCTCCCTACAGTTGGACCCTATGTGGGACCAGAGAAATGCCCAGTTCATTGGCCCTGCACCTGGACTGCAAAGCAGCTGCCCTCATAACTCTGTCATCAAAGTAGAATGTCATGGAATGAAAGTTGCATTTCCTAGGCAGGTGTCCCCCATCTGCACTCTCCTATCCACCATTGTTCCCATTTCAAAGTGAAAGACCAGAACAGGAGGGGAGGGCACCAGAGGAGAGACAGAAGCTTCCTGGTCCCTTCAGGGTAAATAACTCCAGAATATGCAAATGCACACAGATCCATGCATGGGAAAGGCAGTTCAGTAGAAAACATATCTTTAAATTATCCCATATATTTGGAAGAGAACATCTAGGCATGCATTTTATATTTTACACATTTATTGATTTACATATTTTGTAGAGTAGGATTTGTTATGTGCTGTGTGCTTCATATACTTCTGATATAGAAATACTTAAATATCTAGACTTTTGCTTGCAATGTGCATGTTCTCTGTGCTGTTTCCCATGTCTCTCTCTCAACATTTTTTTTCTTTTTGTGTGTTTGTTTTACACTTTTTGTCCTTTTTTTTTCTTTTTGAGACAGCAACATGTTATGTAGTCCAGGCTGGGCAGGAGCTGTGATCCTCCTGCCTCAGCCTCCCTGAAACTGGGATGACAGTCTGACAGGAATCTACCAGCCTACCTGGCTGGGTTTTTTGGTGGTTTGATGTAAGAAGCTTTTCTTTTTATGGTGAACAGGGACCACACGGCCCTGCTAAGAGGGATGGGGACACAGCACCTGCCCACAGTTGCTGTGGGGAGCTGGCCTCTCAGTGCAGAGACCACCTGGCTACTTCCCATAGCCCAACCTAAGTGGCAACTCCAACTTAGGCCCTTAGCCTGGACTCACGAGACACGTGTTCCACTCTCAGCCGTGACTTCCCACCTGCCCAGAGCCTGGACAGGAATTTCATTCACAACACCAGCTACCCAGATTGGTGGCCCACAAAGGTAACCTCTTTCCAACCCACTGGCTACCCGAATGAAACTCAGGCCTACCTTAGCCTGTATGCTCACAATAATTAATAAAAAATAATGGCCAGGAACTCCGTGATGATGTTACTGTGGAATTCAGATTTACTCCTTGCCAAAGCTTGCTTTTATAAACCAAACGATGTCAGTTCCCCAGACCAATCATAAGCCCCCCAATTCCGTAGCACTGCACACCGGTGCCTCACCCAGCATTGCGCACCTAGGCCATGCTGCTTGCTCCTCCTTGGTGTGGAGCCAGACTCTTGGCCATGCGGTGCCCTGAGGCATGCCAGCTGGACAGCTAGCCTGCAATTCAAGCTGGATTTCCCTATAGTTTGGGGTGTTTTCCCCTAAAAGTTATTAGGAATATGCTACATGTACATCCACTTCTGTGTCACATCTGGTTGTCACAGTCTTCCTGTAATGATCACCCAGGGGCTGGGGATTGGTTCAGTTAGTAGCAAGCACAAGGACTTGAGTTCAGATCCCCACCACCCACCCAAGGAGCCCAGGACAGGGGCCAGTGAGATGGCTCAGTGGTAAGAACTTGTGCAAGCCTGGAGACTTGAATTTGATCCCTGGAACCCACAAAAAGCTGGATGTGTGGATGGCACCTGTGACCCAGCGTTCCTATAGCCAGATGAGCAGAGACGGAACTGGAGGATTGCTTCTCGGCTGCTGCCCACATAAACACAGCTCCCCCACCCTCCCCAAAGAAAAACACATGCCATCCAGCAGCCCAGCAGCAAAGGCCTCCTATGTGGAGACCTTTACTGACCAAATCATGATGTCCTAGTGGTGGCATTTAGCTTGTCCTTGGGTTTTGCTGTCACAAATAATGCTAAAGGAAACATTTTCTACCTTTGAAAGTAATTCTTCAGGGTAAATTTCTGGACACAGGCTGTCTCCTCAGAGGATCTGAATATCTTCAGACATGTAGTGTCTGTGTCATCCCACTTAAACATGAATGTCCACTCATACATGTGGTGTCCGTAGAGCTTCTTCTTTGTTCTTTTACACTGGTTTCTGGGAGATCTTTGAGAAATAGTGCAGCCTCTTCTCTGTCATAGACACTGCAAGTCTCTCCTTCCTGCCAACCAGTTGTTCATCTTCTTTACTCAGCAGTGAACCTAGAAGCAAATTCATCTCACAACTGTCATGATTTGAAACAAATCTTACGGAGCTTGGAAAAAATCCGAGTGTAGGAAATCGTTCCTTTCACACTCCTGCCTGTGGGCGGGAGCGACTTGGCCCAGATGTCCTTGAAGTGCAGAGTGCTGTAGCCTACAGTGCAGAGCCTTGCCTCCGTGGGCAGGGGGGGCTGGGGTAGGATATGGAGCTGGGGAAATTCTGCTTCTTTGTTGTCTTCAGGCACACAGCATCTGC
This sequence comes from Rhizomys pruinosus, assembly GCA_009823505.1. Taxonomy (NCBI): domain Eukaryota; kingdom Metazoa; phylum Chordata; class Mammalia; order Rodentia; family Spalacidae; genus Rhizomys; species Rhizomys pruinosus. The sequence goes on along the minus strand of VZQC01003744.1, from coordinate 2,796,277 downwards.
TAAGCCCAGAGAGGAGGTGCTGAGCAGGTGGCACCCCTGTTCCTTGCCAGTCACCTGAGGCTACTGACACAGCTTTTCCTTGATCTAGAGTGGGATGAGACTGTGATAAAGAATATTTAATAACTTGATATTTAACTTACAAAATCAGCAGTCTAAAACTTGTGATCAGTGATTATCTGAAAACAGTCATCCTAGTGTGTGTTTACAGAATCAAATGTTTGGCACCACCCTAAACAGTTTCATGTATGTTCACCTCTATGTATGTATGTATGTATGTATGTATATGTGTATGTATGTATATATGTATGTATGTGTGTATGTATATATGTATGCATGTTGTACCTTTTCCAACACACACACACACACACACACACACACACACACACACACCACACACATATAGTCTTGCCCCAGCTCACCTGGCTGTCATAAACTCTAAACTCTGTCTTTCCTCACTCACAGACTCCCCTGGGGTTCCCCCAAGTGCCAATTCCCATCACCTGTTCAGAGGATTCAGTTTTGTGGCCTCTAGCCTGGTCCAGGAGCCCTTCACAGCAAGGCCTGCCTAAGGCCCCAGTTCACCCAATCGTACAGGTAAGTCTGCGTGCCCAGAGGCTAGCTCGGGGGCACACCTGCCATCTGGCTGGGGACCCTGTGGTGCTGAGTGGCAAGTGGGTGTTGGAACCTCTAATCTCAGTGCTGAGTACCAACAGTGGGCCCATGACAGCCATTTCTCTGCTCACAGTTGTTACTGGGCAATGTTTTATCTGGAAACTGCCTGGAGCCACGTGCCCTGTGTCAGCACCTTGGCCTCTGCCATACAGGCTCTCATTCCCACAGCTCTGCAGGAGAAAAATGGGCAGTCAGTGGACACAGAACACCCAGGTATCTGAATATTAAGAGTCTTGGCAGGTGTGATAGTGCATGCTTTGAATCCCAGCACTCAGGAGGCAAGGGCAGGTGGATATCTGTGAGTTTGAGTCCAGTTTGGTTCACATAGTGAATTCCAGGCCAACCAGGGCTACATAGTAAGACCCTGTCTCAAAATTGAAAAAGAAAATAATTGTGTATATGTGTGTGTGCATGCGTGCGTGCATGTGTGTGCATGCGTATGAGTGTGTGTGTGTGTGTGTGTGTGTGTGTGTGTGTCTTAGCCTACGAATCAGGGAGGTCAGGATCCAGCTCTGGAGTCATTACTATACAGCTCTGTGACCTTGAGCAAGGAAGCCTCAGTTTCTTCACATTCCTGAGTTCCTAGCCGGTTTCCCAGCCATGTGCCTGTGACCACTTCCCCTATATGAGAGAGCACTGACTGCCCCTGTCCTGACCTCTCTGCAGCAGTTACATGGGAACAATATCCACTTCACTGATGGCTACGAGATCAAGGAGGACATTGGCGTGGGCTCCTACTCAGTGTGCAAGCGGTGCGTACACAAAGCCACCGACACCGAGTATGCCGTAAAGGTAAGGTGGGCACAGTACACGTGCCGGGTGTCAGCTGGGCAGCCACTCCAGCAGAAACACTGGACGCAGCAGCTTCCCTCCATCCACTTTCCGAGCTCTGATGTGATGCACTTTGATTTACTTTGCTACGAGGTCACCCACTTAAAATTTAGTTTGTAAACTGGGTGTGGTGGCACGCACCTACTAGTGAAGCACTCAAGACACTGAGGTAGAGGACTGAGTACTTCAGACCAGCCTGGGCTGCATAGCAACACCCTATATCAAAGGAGAAAAAAATGTTATTCAAATAATATTTTCAGTTGTGTCCAACACATAGGACCCAACCATTTTTAGTGGCTTTATGTATAATATATGCCAAGAATAACAGCCCTGGGTACCCAGTATTTGAGAAAATAGAATTTCGAGAATAGGCATAGACCTTGACAAAGGAAGGAATTAAAAAAGGAGGAAGAAGGAGAGAAGGACAATAATCAGAGAAATCAATAGAAATATGGACTTGTGCCTCTGCAAGAAGAAGGCTGGTTGGTGGTTTCACTCCAGCTATCACAGACAGAATATAGTATGTACGATATTGTAGTGTATTACAATGTGTAATAATATAGTACATAATAATATAGTATATAATAATGTACTATAATCCAATTTGGTGAGCTCAACATAGTCATTTTCACATCTGTAACTGCTGCTACATTAAATATATGACCTGGAAATCCAAAGGGCCACATTCTAGAATGTTGTGGTTGGTAAAGTATAAGTTAAAGCTAAAGTTTAACTTTAACTTCCTGTTAAAGTTGGAATCCAACAGATACAAAACTACACAGTGCCTAGAGGCAGTCTAAACTCCACCTCCTGCCCTCGGTGCTTGAGGGATGGGGCTGGGGAGAAAGGTCAGTATGTAAAGTGCTCACCGCACCAACACGAGGACAAGTCCCAATCCTATATAAATCCCAGTACGGAAGCATGTACCTTTAACTCATGCTCCTAGGTGAGCTGGGAGGCAGACAGGGGAATCTCCCAAGTCTCTCAGGCCAGCTAGCTGGGGATATGTGGCAGTGAGCAACATAAGAGAGACATTGTCTCAAACAAGATACAAGGTGGGGATCATCAGCTGAGGTTGTGCTCCAACCACCACATGTGTTCTGTGGTGCATGTGTACCCACACTCATACACACAGACACATACACCATACACACATATATGTGCACATACACATACCCCAAAACTAAAGAAAAAAGACTTGAGAGACAAGTTCCAAGTCTATGCCACCTTGACAGAGAGTGCCAACTCACTGGGAGCGTGCCACTGCCCCAGCTCTGCAGAGAGTCTAGGGAGAGGTGGAGCCAGCCAGGAAGACAAAACACAGCAGGAGTAATTTCCACAGTTGTGGTTCTCCATGCTCTGAAAAGACTGCCCAGCACAGAGATTGCACAGGGTGGGGGGGGGGGGTCTCATAGCTCCTCTGCATCTCCTGAGGGCAGGCTTCTCATGTCCTCAAGACGAATGTGCATCTTCAGGGGGACATCTATCCCAAATTTCTCAGGCATAAAAGCACTTAGCCCTGGTAGAAAAGACAAAGTCTGAACATTGCAGGAATCAGTGGCTTTTTGACAAATTTAGTCTTCGGTTTCTCAAACTGAAAAGTATTTAAATAGAGAGGAACAGCAGGTGCAACACTGCACACCTTTAATCCTGGCATTAAAGCAGAGGCAGAGGCAGAGAGGCAGAGGCAAAGAGGCAGAGGCAGGCAGATCTCTGTGAGATCCAAGCCAGCCTGGGCTACAAGGCAAGTTCCAGGCCATCTGGAGCTACTGGGAGACCTTGTCTTAACAAATAAATAAATAAATGAATAGGAACTTTTAACTTATGAGCCCTACTGATGGGTTCAGCCTGCCCTGGAAGGGGAGGGAGGAAGCCTGGAGATTAAACTTCCTGGTGACATTGCACAGGTTTTAGGGAGGTGAGTGAGCTCAGAGCAGGAGCACAGTAACTGTCCTGTCATGTGCCCTGTCCTCTGTGGCACGGGCATTGGGGCATGGGTAGAGAGTTTACAGAAGACCCGTGTTCTGTCCAGAGAATTTCCCAGTTCTTTGTAAGTGTGTGTGGGCTTTTAGTATTTGTGTGTTTTTCACAGAAATTCTTCAGCTTATTTATCTGGAGCCCAGCAGCAATCCTAGAAAGAGTCTTGCCAGGGAGCACAAAGAAACAAGACCATCGTGTGGCTAGCTCGGCAGCCCTGGTGCCCTGCTAGAAACAGCCTGCTACTGTTCTGTGCACTCTATGCCCTGCAAACAGGCCTCATTGACAAGGCCAGTGGCATGTTCTGGCCTGCTGTTCCCACAGCCGACTCTCATGCAGAAGGCTCCACCTGAAGTCAGCTTTGTCAAAACTTAGGGTTCTGTCTCCAGAGATGCTGTGGAGGCTGAACTCTGTGTAGTTTCAGCAGTCACAGAGATGTCCTCCCAGGGGACCCACACACACAGGGTCCTGTCCCACCTCTGCCTGTGGTTCCCTGGTTACTAGGCAAAGCAAATAGCAGACTCTCCAGTCTTAATTTCAAGAAGACTAGAGGGGTTATTAGGCTTGCCTACAAAGTGATGGAGGGAAGCATACGGTCACCAACTGAGCTGCTATTCTCCTTTCCCAACACGGCCACCCGGAGTCCTGGCGTGAATTCTGTGCCCGATACCCATGGTGACAGAATGGCGAGAGAGTTCCCAGAATGGCAAGAGACTCCCCAGCCCCATGTGGTGGGCTTTTTATATGCCCCCAACCCCTACATGGCACCAGTGGTGTCCCAGGGTTCTATGTGCATTCTTGCGAGCATCTCGGGAACACCAGCATTGCAGGAACCTTGTTACAGCTTTGTTCTTAGCCCCTCCCTCTAAGGAAACCAGACTCCATGTTTGTAGTTTGCAGCTTGTCTGATGATAAATCCATTTCAAAGAAGATACATTTTATCCCACACTCCACCCCCCTTCTTTGGCCCCTACAAACTGGATGTGGCACCTTCTTCCACGAGAGTCCCTGAGTAGATGGAGGGAGGGAGGGAGAATAGGATGATCTGCTTTTCCTCTGAGGTGAGACAACAAACTCTCAAGTCTGTCCAACTTCTGTTTTCAATGGATTTCTCATTCATTTTAGTGATCTTCTTTTATTCCTACTAATAAAAACATAAAGAACAAGAAGCATAAACATTTATTTATTTTTTTGAGACAGGGTCTCCCTATAGCCCCAGCTGGCCTGGAACTCACTGTAGACGAGGCTGGACTTGAACTCACAGTGCTCTGCCTGCCTGTGCCTCCCATGTGCTAGGATTAAAGGCATGCACCACCACGCCTGGAAATAAGAAGCACAAACATTTAAACAGACGTGAACCACTATAACAAATCACGCTATGGGTATAAACCCAAATGTTTGGACAGTGTCTTAGTCAGGGCATCACAGCTCTTTAATAAAAAGATAGCAATACTTTCTATTGTGGCCTATAAAGACCTTTCTTTGCATTACAGTTCCAACTGGAGAGACATCTGCCACTCCTCCTACTTCACTTTCCCTGTTATCCTTATTTGCCTCTTCTCCTGGGTCTCCTAGCTGCAGAAAGCAGCCGGCTGCCAGTTCTGCCTCCTTTTATCCATGCAATGGTCAGAGACGAATACTGAGGAGACCACCCTTCTACTGATTCTTGTTCTAACTTTCCCCTTAAATCTTTGATCTCTCTTTGGGCCGTCTCTCCTACTTGGGATAGAGCCTCAATAACATGGACCAGTATCCAGGCCACCTGGGCTATGGCTTGTCGCACCTCCCACGTTTGATCTGCTATTCTCAGGGCTTGGAAAGTCTGCTCTAGGCCCTCTGTGGTTTTCAAAATATTTCCATAATCATGTGGTGGCCCCGACTGGTCAAGTAAGCATTCTCCTCCACTCCACTTAGAAGCAGAGGACCTGCAGGAGATTTTTCCCACTGACTCTATCAACCTAGTCGGCTTCACTCTAGTTCTGCATCTTAGAGTCTACTGCACAGTCCACGCCCCTGCTACACTCACAAATGCTGCACAATCAATCCACCATGCCAGGACTCCCTCTGCATTTTCCTCCAGCTTTATTTCAGTTAGCCGCTATCCCCATAAAAGACAACCTGCCATCACTTTTCCTGAGCTCTTGCTTCTGCCTAATCCTGGCTAGACTGTGCCAATTCTGTTGCAGAGAACTTTTTCTCGGGGCTGGGGAGTAGAGGGGTAGAGTTACCCATGCACATAGTGTCCTACCCTACGTCTGCCTCTGGTTCCCTGGGTACTAGGCAAAGCAAATAGCAGGCTCTCTAATCTTAATTTCAAGAGGGCTTATTAGGCTTGCCTACAAAGTGATGGAAGTAAGCATACCCTCTCTGGCCAACATGGCCACCCAGAGTCCTGGCATGAATTCTACACCCTACACCCATGATGACGAAATGGCAGACAGCCCCAGGCCTATGTGGTGGGCTTTTTATATGTCCCTAGCCCCAACATGGCACCAGGACTCCCAGAGTTCTGTGCGCATTCTTGCAAGCATTGAGGGAACACCAGCATTGTGGGAACCTCGCTGCAGCCTCGCTTTTAAGTTCAGCCCCTCCCTCTAAGTAAACTGAACTCCATCTTTGTAGTTCGAATCTTGTCTGATGATAAATCGATTTCAAAGAAGATATATATTATCCCACAGGCAGTCCTCTCCCCCCCAACACCCCACAGGAAAATAAGCCAGGTGTTCAGCTGCAACCGGTGCCAGGAGAAAGCTGGTCCTTTCGGATTCTTCAAGCCTTGAAGTTCACTGGGCAGATTCTCTGGTGGGTATGCTTGGATTTCTCCCATCCTTTCTGAGATGACAGTGGGCCATAATTTATTGTCTGGAAGATGGTTACATTAACCATGACAGACAGGAACAGGGCTGTGGAAAGCCATGGCCTCTAGGTGAGATGTGCGTCAGCATCCACACATCACCTAGAAGCACGTGTAAGCCACTTCACAGGGTGGCAGCAACATGTGTCCATTTCTCAGAGGGTTGAACTATTGTTGAGTTTTGTGAAAGATGGGAGACTGCAGGCTTGCAGCAGGAAGCTCGTGTGTAACATGGCCTGTTGGCCACCAAGTCTGAGTTTATAGAGTCCAGGTCACTGTTTTATTCACCTGCAGCTGGAATGGATTGGGAATATTGCTGGCTTTTTTCCATGCTAGGAGCCAAGGGCCTTTTACGTGGTAACAAGTGCTATCCATTGAGCTCACTCCAGCCCTGTCGTTGGCTTTTCTATGCCTACTAACTGGCCCACAGGTAGCAGACTCTGATGCCATCCAAAGATGCAAGAAAGGGTTTATGTTTTTTTTAACCAGTGACTAAAGAATTAAATGGCAGGAAAGAAGGGTTATTAGAAACCATGGGGGATTCCTGGCAGAGCTACCATATGATACTGGGAAAAGTGGGGTTCCTTCTTGGGGTTCTTAGTCTCATTAATAAAAGAATTCAAGAACAGACTCAAGTTGAAGCCCAAGGACAATTTATTAAAGTTTAAAAGAAAAACCCTAGGGCAGACTAGCTGCCTGGAGGAAGGGACTGGAGCAGAGAAAGGGAAGAAGCTGAGCTGCTGAAGCCTGCAGGCCAGGCACATGCTGGCAGGCAGCCAGGTGGTGGAAAGGGGAGCTTTGAGGAGATAAAATAAGGGGGCTGGAGAGATGGCTTGACAGTTAAGAGCACTGACTGCTCTTGCAGAGGACCTGGGTTCAATTCCCAGCACCCTATCCATAACTCTAGTTCCAGGGAATCTGATGCCTTCTTCTGGCCACCATGGGCATTACACAACATCAGGTGTACGTGCATACATGTAGACATAATACTCATAAACATAAAATAATTTTTTAAATTTATTTATATATTTTTAATCAAATCTAGACCCGTGTCCTCCCCATCCCCCCACCCCACAAGAGCTCATGCATTCTGCCAAACATGCTTTTCATCTCTTTCTCAGCCTTTCTCAGTATTCTCCATGTGGAAGTTGACTGTTTTGAGCAGAAGTTCACTGTTTCAGTCTGTTCTTCGATGCAGTCCTTTCTGTTGTTGTTGTTGTTGTTGTTTCCAATATGCATCACTCCCAACTGCTTTGGACAAAAGATCAAGGGGCTGCGCACAAGAAATACTTAAACTAGGTAATTGGCACTAGCATCCACAGATGAGGGATACCATTTGTCATTTGTTTTTCTGGGACTGTGTTACTTCACTCAGCATGATGTTCTCTAGCTCCAGCCATTTTCCTGCAAAGCTCATGATGTCATCTTTCTTTTTTTTTTTTAATTTAGTTTTTAGTGATGCTTTAGGCATTTCATACATTTTTTCCAATTCAGTTCAGGCTTATTTCCCTTTCCCTCCCCCCCACCCCCACCCCATCCCAGATCATGCATTCTGCCATAACTGTCCTGCATCTTTCTCTCAGTTTTTTTTTTTCATTTTTATAGCTATGTGATAATCCACTGAGTACAAGCATCCTTCATGCAAACTATCCCTGCAAGGCTGTTGTGCCCAAACCCCCTAAGCCCCACTCCAGTGGGGGTGGGGTGACAGGTTGTTTGTTCAATCATAGTTGATCAAATGAGTGTCCAGACTACATTGCTGTAGTTTCACCATTCACCCCAATCGCAGCCCTTACATTCTACCACGCCCCCTCTTCCGCAGTTGTTTCCCTAAGGCTTAGAAAAGGGGCCACAGGTGGATGAGAGTAAAACAGTCCACTCTCTCTGGAGCTGTTGACTTGGAGTCTGGTCAATTCTGGCCTGTTTCCTTTCATGGGCTGACAGTTTGTCCAGGAATAACCTTTCCAATCCTAACTGGCCCCTGGGCGCGTTATTATCGATGTCAATCTTTACTTACTGCACATAGAACGCCATTGTGTAGATGTACCGCATTTTCTCTATCCATTGATCAGTTGAGGGGCATTTCTTTGGTTCCAGCTCCTTGCTATTACGAAGAGAGCTGAAATAAAACATGGCCGTGCATGTATCTCTGTGGTGGGGTGAGTCTTGAGGGTACAATGCCTAGGAGTGGTATGGCTGGGTCAGGTGGCAAGTTCATTCCAAGTCTCCAAGGTTCTCCCACTGCTTTCCATAGTGGCTGCATGAGTTTACATTCCCACCAGTAGTGGATGAGTGTTCCCCCTTTTCCCCACAACCTCTCCAGCACTTGGTATCATTTGTTTTCTTCATGCTAGCCAGTCTGTATTGGAGTAAGATGATATCTTTGATTTGCATTTTCTTATGATTGAGTGATGTTGAACACTTCTTAAGGATCTCAGCCATCTGCTAATTCCTCACCTTGTGAAAGTCATTATTCAGTGTCTTTGCTCATCTATTGAGTGGGGTCATGTTTTCCTATTTCTTTCTTTGTTTTTTTGAGTAGTTTTTATAATTTCTGGAAATCAATGCTTTGTCGATGTTTCTGCAGTGAAGCTTCCTCCACTCTGTGGTTTGTGATTTCTCTTCACTTCTTGATTTGCTTCTTTTGAATGTACAAAGACTTTGAGTTAATGAGGTCCCATTTGTCAATTGTCGACTTTAATTCTTGCACAGCTGCTGTCTGATTTAGGAAGTCTTTTGGCTTTTCCTATGTCTTGTAGTCTGCTGCCAACTTTTTCTTCTATCGCTCTTCAGAGTTTGGGGTTTCACATTGAGGTCTTTGATCCATCTGGAGTTGATTTTTGTCAGGGCTGAGAGGTAGGGGTTAATTTCATTCTTCTACAAGTGGTGATCCAGTTTTGCAAACATGACTTGCTGAAGATGCTGTCTTTTCTTCCATTGTGGCTTCTTGCACCCCTTGTCAAATTAAGATGCCTGAAATTGTATGTGCTCAGGTTTGGATTCTTCGGTTTTGTTCCATTGGTCAACACGTCTGTTTTTGTGCCATTACCAGGCTGTTTTTATGACTATAGCCCTGCAGTATAGTTTAAAGTCTGGTATAGAGATCCCCCCTGTGTAGCTTTTCGCACAGGGTTGTTTTGGCTATTCAAGGGCCTTTTTGTTTTTCCAAATGAATTTAAGGACTTTTTTTTTCCAAGCCAGTGAAAGAAACTCTTGGGGAATTTTGATTGGGATTGCATTAAATCTATACAAGAGTTTTGGTAGAATGGACATTTTTACAATGTTAATTTTTTCCCAATCCAGAGCATGGGAGGTTTTTTCATCTTTCATGTCTCCTTCGATTTCTTCTTTAAAGTGTTAAAAATTTTTGTTTTAGAGATCTTTGGTGTCTTTGGCTGTTAGGTTTGTCCTAGGTATTTTATTGTTTTGAGGCTATTGTGAGTGGGAAGGTCTCTTTGAATTCTTTCTCCAGTTGCTTGTTCTTGGTGTAAAGAAAGGCCATTGATTTTTTTTTTAGATAATTTTGTATCCTGCCACTTTGGCTGAAGCTGTTAAATTGTTTCTAGGAGTTTTCTGGTGTAGTTTTTAGCATCCTTAAGTAAACAATCATATCATCAAGCAAATAGGGATAGCTTTGACTTCCTCTTTCCAATTAGTACTCTCCTTTAATTTCCCTTTTCTTGCTTATTGCTCTAGCAGTGTTTCAGAAGTGTTCAACTATATTGAAGAGAGTGGTGACAGGGTGTCAGCCTTGCTGAGTTCCTACCTTTAAAGGGAATGCTTCACTTTCCCCATTTAGGATGATTTGGTTGTCGGGTTTTCTGTATATGGGCTTTGATTACATTGAGGAATGATCCCTCCAATCCAATTCCTTCTAGGACTTTAAGCATGAAGGATGCTGGATTTTGTCAAAGGCTTTCTTCAGACATCAATTGAGATGATGGTGTGGTTTTTTTTTTTTTTTTTTTTTTTTATTTTTTTCTGTTTATTTGTATATTTTGACCATCCCTGCATCTCTGGGTGTGAATCCAACTTGGTCATGATGGTATCTTCTGATGTGGGTCTGTATGCGATTTGCCAATATCCTGTTTAGATTTGGCATCTGTGTTCATTAGGGAGATGGGTCTGTAGTTTTCCCTTTTGGTTGTATCTTTGCCTGGTTTTGGTAATAGAGTGATGCTGGCTTCATAGAAGGAATTTGGGAGTTCCTACGTTCTTTAAACAGTTTTCATTAATGGTTGTAAGTCTTTTTGAAATGTTTATAAAATTCTGCCGTGAAAACATCTGGTCGGCTTTTTTTTTTAGTTGGAGGTTTCTTATATCTTCAATTCTTCATGTATAATGGGTTCTGTTTGACTGCGATCTCTTCTTGGTCGAGACCTTGGTGATTCCCAGGATTTCAGATATTCATCCATTTTTCCTAGGTTTCATCATATTGGTAGAGTGTAGGTTTTTGAAGTATGCCATGTGAATTTTCTGGATCTTTTCCTTGTCTGTTTGTGATATTTCCCTTTTCATCATGGATTGTATTGATTTTGGAGTTTTTTCCTTCTTTCTTTCTTTAACTGGGCTAAGAGTCTGTCTATCTTGTTTATCTTTTCACACAACTTTTGGATTCATTTTTTTTGTATTGGTTTTCTTTGTTTTCTATTTCATTGATTTCTGCTCTGATTTTTGTTTTCTTCTGTTCTATTGCATTTAGGGTTCATCTGTTGTTGCCTCAAGTGCTTTTAGCTGTAGTGTTTAGATCACTCACTTGTGTTCTTTCCTGTTTTCTTGTAGGTACCCAGGGCTATTAACTTCCCCCTTAGGACTGCTTTTAGGTTTCACATAGGTTTTGTTGTGTTTTATTGTCATTTATTATTATTAAATTTTTATTTTTCTTTATCTCTTCCTTGACCCATTCATTATTCAAGAGTGTGTTGTTTAGTCTCCATGTGTTCTTGTAGGCAGTAGGTAGGGATTATCCTTGTGTTGATGTTGAGCTTTATTGCACTGCGGTCTGATAGAATGCAAAATTATTTAAATCTTTTGTATTTGTGGAGGTTTCTTCTGTGTCCTAAGTATGTTGGTCGTTTGATTTCTGGAGAATGTTCCATGAGGTGCTGAGTAGAAAGTATTATCTCTCTGGTATTAGGGTGGAAATTGGTAACAGGTCCTGTATTAGTCAGGGTTCTCTAAAGAAATCAGAAGCAACAGGATGTATATAGCTATATACATTTATTGATTTGCTCACATGACAGAGTTCAAGGAGTTCCAACAATAGCTGCACCACATTGGAGAGCTGAGAATCCAGGGAACTTCTCATTCCACAAGGCGGATGTCTCAGTAGTCCCAATCTGGTGCTGAAGGCCAGTGGATTACAGGAGAACTGCTGGTCTCAGTACACGCTGGGATCCGAAGGGTTGATCACAGCAGCAAGACAAACTCACCAGTGAGAGAGGCAAGCCGCAGAAAAAAAAGGAACCAGCTCTCTCTGCCATGGCCTTTAATAACTGCTGCCTGTGGAAGGTAATGCCCACATTTGGGGTGGGCCATCCAGTTGAGGTGGTCCCATCCAAAGATCCTTTTCTCTTATTTGTTCCTTAGTCCATCAGTTGACACCCAGGATTAACCATCACAAGTCCACCCCTTATCAACTTGACACCCAATAAATAGCCTCTACTTATGTTATTTTTAAAGTCAATTGCAAAAATGGCAAGGTCATAATTCACCCAACATGTTATTAAGGTCTCATGTGCAATAGCAAAGCATTATATCTTAGAGTAGGTGGTAATGTCCTTGAGGAACACTTAGTCCTTCAGGATCTAATAACCTAAATATGACAAACACTTAAACACTTAACTCAGTTGAACATTCAAAAGGGAACAACAACAAGTATCCTGCTTAATATGTGTAATATATATATATTATAGAACAAGCATTATTCTTAACCAAATAGACAAAAAGTTAATACTATTATAATCCAGGTTTCTGCAACTGGTCCCGTGGCCTCAGCTGATATTTATGACTACCTTCTCTACTACACATTCTGTATTCTCCACCATCAGCAATGCACTCTGCAGGTCTTGGCTCTTTCCCTGGAGGAGTGACCATGCTTCATCCCTGAAGGGTCTGGCCATTTATTGTCCTGTCTGGTTTGGTTGTTGGAGTTTCCCATTGACCTTAATCATAAGGACATGGTAGCACCAGAAGGAACCCTACAGCATCTCCTGCCTTCCAGACATAATCTTCCTTGCCCCCATTGTGGGAAAAAGTCCACATTTCCCCCTGGTGGTCTGGATCATCACTCCTCTGTACTACTGTTAAGCCTGTTGGCTTAAGGGAAGTAGAAGCCCAAATTGGCCAGGGGGAAGTCTTAGCTTCCATTTCAATGGAACGTTTGCTGTATCTTCTGAACAAAGCACTCCCCTTTTTGGAGCCAAAACATCTAGAGCAGCAGAACGAAAGGTCGTGGGTACAGAAGCAAAAATTTTTCCTACTGGGTCACTAGGGGTGATAGTGAGTGGAATCACTCCCACTTCCACCCCTTGGTTCCTGGACCCATGAATTCTGGCTATAGGAGAAACAGTACCATATAGTGGGCGCTGATTCAAAGCATTACTGCCTGTTGGAGAACCTTGCCCCAGCCTCCAGGGTATTGCTACCTAATTGGTGCTGTAACTGTGTCTTCAAAAGGCCATTCCATGTTCTATCAAACCAGCTGCTTCTGGGTGGTGGAACATGGTAAGACCAGTGGATACCATGACCATGGGCCCACTGTCCAATTCTTTGGCTGTGAAGTGATTCCTTGGTCAAGAAGCGATGCTGTGAGGAATACCATGATGGTGGATAAGGCATTCTTTACATACCTGGATGGTAGTTTTGAGAAGCATTATGTGCAGGAAAAGCAAACCCATAACCAAGTAAGTTCTTTCCTGTAAGGACCAAATGCTGTCCCTCCATGATGGAGTGGTCCATGTAGTAACCTGCCACAGGTTGCTGGCTGGTCACCCTGGGAATAGCACCATATCAGGGGCTCAATGTTGGTCTCTGCTGTTGGCAAATCTGGCACTCAGCAGCAGACTTAGCCAGATCAGCCTTGTGAGTGGAAGTCCATGCTTGAGTCCCATGCATAATCTCCTTCTCTGCCACCATGACCACTTGTTCATGGGCCCATTGAGCAACAACAGGGATAGCTTGGAGAAAGAGGCTGACTATCCACAGAACAGTCATCCAATATACTTGATTATTAAACTCATCCTCTTCTTGAGATCACTTTTCGATGAGCATTTACATGAGACAAAATATCTTCACATCCTTTGACCATTCAGAGGCTCTATCCACATACTTCTTCCCCAAATGTCTTCTCACCAATTTTCCAGTCATGCTCCTTCCAAGTCTCCTGACCATCTAGCCAAACCATTGGCTACAGCGCATGAAAGCTATATAAATGAACCTCTGGCAATCTTCTCCTTCCAGGCAATCACAACATGTGCACTGCCTGAAGTTCTGACCCACTGTGAAGACTTCCTCACCAGTGTCTTTGGTTGTTTCAGAAATAGCTTGTAATGCTGCACCTGTCCACTCTGGGTGGATGTGCATAGGTGCAGAACCATTTTCGACCCTAGCTCCATAGTCTCATTAACTGTGATCCATCATTCAAGGGTTATCACCTATTCAGAAGGATACAGGCTGAAGTGCTGCTAGCTGTCCACGTACACTGGAGTAGGGCCTGCAGTGTGCAAACGTCATTAAACCAGGCCAGCGTCTTTTGGGTCGAAATCAACTGATCATGATCAACCCATGAATGCATAGGTGTGAATACTGTAGCCCAGGAGCAATGTAACGGGTGGGCCATTGGTCTCGTTGGGCAACTGCTCATGTAGCTCGTGCCTCAGGGCCCTTGTCCTAGGGCCTTTGTCACTAATATTATCCCTTCCATTTGCATAATGGACTGTTGATGCACATCCTACTTTATGGTCTGGTGGGTAAGATAACACCCACCATGATGGGCAGCTGTCACGTCACATGGTGACTTGTTTGTGTCTCATTGTCAAATGTTCAGTTTCTCACTATGGCCCAATAGAAGGCTAAGAAGCTGTCTTCAAAAAGGAGAATAGGTGTTTTCAGATGAAGGTAGAACCTTATTCTAAAATCCCAAGGGCCTCTGTGGTGATTCCCCTATGGGAGCCTCGCCACAAACTCCAGAAGCATCTCTTATCTGACCACTGATACCTCAAGCCCAATTGGTCTGCTGGATCATATGGCCCTAGTGGAGAGACAGCCTGTACTGCAGCTGGACCTGTTGAAGAGCCTTTTCTGTTCCAAGCCCCACTCAAACTTTGCTGCCTTCCGAGTTACCTGATATATGGGTCCATAGTAACACACCCCGATGAGGAATGTGCTTGCCTCAGAATCCAAAAAGCCCACAAACGTTGTGCTTCTTTCTTGGTGGAGGGATGGGCCAGGTGCAACAACCTTATTCTTTACCTAGAAGGAAATGTCTGCATGCTCCACACCATGAACCACTAGAAACTTCACTGAGGTAGATGGCCACTTGAATTTTAAAGATGGGTTTTATTTCCCATCCTCTCATGCGATATGCTTTACCAACAAGTCTAGACTAGCTGTCACCTCCTATTCACTGGGTCCAATCAGTATAACATCATCAATATAGTGGCCATGTGATATTTTGTGGATAGAGTCAGGCGATCAGATCCTTCTAACTTACAGTTAATGTCACAAGGCTGGAGAAGTTAACATACCCCTGAGGTAAAGACTAGTAAAGGTATACTCTTGGTCTTGCCAGTCGAAAGCAAATTGCTTCTGGTGGTCCTATGAACCGGTATTGAGAAGAAAGCATTGGCCAGATCAATAGTGTGAACCAGGTACCGAGGGACATATTAATCTGCTCAAGTAGAGACACCAGATCTGGTACAAAGGGCTGCAATTGTGTCATACTTGGTTGAGTTTCATAGTCAACTGTCATTCGCCTGATCCATCTGTCTTTTGCACAGACCAAATTGGTGTGTTAAATGGAGATGTGGTAGGAATCCACCCCCTGTGTTTCCAAATCCTTGAGTGGTGGCACTAATTTCTTCAATCCCTCCAGGGATACATACGTTTTTGGTTCACTATTTTCCCTTATAGAGGCAACACCAATGGTTTCCATTTGGCCTTTCCAACCTAATAGGCCTCACTCCACAGGTCAGGGAACCAGTGTGGGGATTCTGCCAATTTCTAATTTATACATCCCAATTATACATTACTGGTGCTGGGGAAATAACCACCAAGGATGCATTCTGGGACCACTGGGCCCACATGGTCGACTTCAGCCAAAACTTCATTTATCACCTGACATCCTAGGCCCCTACTTTAACCAGAGGGCCACAATGCTTTTAGGGTTCCTGGAGGTCAGTGTCAACTCAGAACCATAGTATCCAGTAGGCCTCAAAGGTCTGATTATTTCCTTTGCCCAGTGTAACAGTTACCCTAGTAAAAGGCTCAGGTCCCTCTGGGGAACGGACAGGAGGAAGGCAACAGCATAACTCTTTGGTATTGTGACAAAGGTCCTTCCTCATTGAACTGGCCACCCCTTCATTCAAGGGGTTCTGGGTCTGTGAACTGTCTCAGTCTGGAAACTGTGTTAACTGGATGGGATTCGCTATGCTGAAATCCAATGTTGAGTTCCTGTCCTTTTGTTCTAAGCTTTCGCTTATTACCATCACTAAAAAACGTTAGTAGGCTTCTTATGTATTTGTGTTCCTGGGAACGCATGATTAATTAGCCAGTTCCAAGGATCATTTTGGGTCATGCTATTATAGGCATTGTTTTGCCTTTTGCCGCCCATTATGATAACTACGATAACTATGCTCATCTGCTCTTTGCGATTCAGTGCTGCCACTGACACCCTACCCTGAGGTCCTGTTAAACCGTATTACGATGTACATTGGATTGATGCAAGCGAGAAACAAGCTTTACTTAACTGTAAGATCTGGCATATGAAATAGAGCAAAAACAAAGCGTCTTCAATGTTCTGGTGTCTTCTCAGATACTTTACAGTCTTATCCTCAGTGAAAAGGCATGTCCTCTGGGTCCTCCATATGTGGAGAAAGAGCCTGGGTTTTACCACTCGATTACGCACTCGAGCCTTATGCCATCCGCCCCATGACCTGTCACATCTCTTCATCAAAATCTAAGGCCAAGGATTATCAGGCATCTCTAAATCTGTGTTAGTAGGCCATGTTTAATAAATACACAGCCAACCATTCAAAGAAACTATGTTTAAAACCTGTTTTAACGCTCGAGTTCCATGTAAATCGTGTAGAATCTCTCTCAATGTTGGTCAATCGATAATACTCAGTATGATCCAATTTTATATCCTTCCATTATATCCCCACAACCCCTAAAATCCATCTCCAACTCATATTCCATAGGCTTCTGACCAGAATGATATGGGCAAACTCATTAATTTCATTAGTGGTGTAGTGCACCTCTTCATGGATCACACTTTCTATCTCACCTTTAAGGGCTTGCTTAGCCTTGACTCTGGTTATAGGTCTAGAGGCAGCAATTTTTGGGCCTCCCTGAGGGACCTTAGCTCCCACTGGGAGGGGGAGATTAGCTTCCTCAAGGCAAGGGTGGGGAGGAGGGATCTGCCAGGTATGGATTCGTCTGCTGAGGGTGGGGAGATTAATTCTCAGATAAAGAAAATCCCCTCAGAATCTGAGGATTCAAAATCCTCATCATCATGGTCCTCCCACACATCTCCATCCCAGTTTTCAGGGTTCCACCCTTTCCACCAGTGCTCTCACTTTTGACTGCTGACACTCTTCATGGGTGGGAATTAAATTTCCATTGTAAATCAACCAAATGTATAATAAGCGCTCCAGCTTGATTTTCTACAGCTTTAGCTCTTTGGCTAACTGGAGAGAAGAATTCTCTTCTCAAAGTCACACTTGGGAAACCTTTAAACTGTTGTTTCGAATGCGGAGCTGGTCATTTTTTATAACTGAGCTCCTTATTTTCCTCTATCACTTAATCCAGAGATGCCAGGAGCAACAAGGCAACATCATTAATTTCCTTATTTTTCCACAATTTCTCAATTATTTTATATATAGAGTCGCTAAATTCCTTGCTTCTCACAGAGGTGAGTTAGGTGAGTCAAATGGATCTATCTTCAATAATTACTATCAAATAAGATCTGCACCAAGGGTTATCATTCCTCTTCATTCCACCAGGAGACCCTTCAGTAACACTAGGCTTCATTGGCGTTGGGAGGCTGGCTCTCAGAAAACTACCCCAAGCGCCTAACTTAAAAGAAATTCATCCTTCAATTCTGTTTCTCTAGAACCACTTTTGGTACCAAAATCTGTATTAGTAAGGGTTCTCAAAAGAAACCAGAAGCAACAGGAATGAATATATAGCTATATAGAATTATGATTTGCTCACATGACAGAGTTCAAGGAGTCCAATAGTAGCTGTGCCGCACTGGAGAGGCTGAGAATCAGGGAACTGCATTCAGTCCACAAGGCTGGATGTCTCAATTTGGTGCTGAAGGCCCAATGGATTCCGGAAGATGTGCTGGTCTCAGTACACGCTGGGATCGAAGGGTTGATCACAGCAGCAAGACCAACTCACCAATGAGAGAGCAGAGGGTGCAGCTGCAGGGAAAAAGGGACCAGCTTCCTCTGCCATGGCCCTTTATACTGCTAGCAGCAGAAGGTAAGCCCACATTTGGGGTTGGGCTATCTGGGTTGAGGCAGAGTAAGTCCAATCTCGCGAAGATCCTTTTTTTTTCTTCTTCCTTATTTGTGTCCANTTATTGCAGTTCTGTTCACAATAGCAAAAAGCTGGAACCAACCCAAATGCCCCTCAACTGATGAGTGGATAGAGAAAATGTGGTACATCTACACAATGGAGTTCTATGCAGCAGTAAAGAAAGACAACATCATGAACTTTGCAGGTAAATGGATGGAGCTAGAAGATATTATGTTAAGTGAAGTAACACAGTCCCAGAAAAACAAATGATGAATGGTATCCCTCATCTGTGGATGCTAGCATCAATAACCCAGCTGAAAATATTTCTCATCTAGAGGGATGCATATTGAAAGAACAATAACAGAAAGACTGCATCAGAAAACTGACTGAAATGGTGAATCAGGAGGGGTGGGTGGATTGGCAGAGGGACACGGGTCTATATTCGATTAATGTATATTTAATTGATGCGAGTTCAACAAGTATCCAATTTTGCCCAAACTCTATCTACAAATTACATGGTATTTTAGGACTTAGTAAAAGTAAAAATGTCTATATTAAATAACATTGGTTTAAAGGTTTTGAGAAAATGGTGATACATCTGAGTCAATTGGAAATATAAATTGTTGTTCATATTTGTTTTACTTAAAATCTGTATAACAATAACTTTAGGATTAACATACAAATGTTCTCTATAATCTTTGTGTTATACAGTATAATCTTATAGCATTCTCTTTTACTTGTAGGATAATTTAACTTTAGGAATTAAGTTTGCTTCCCAAATTAACAACATACAGTCACCCAAAACAGCTTGGATAAATTTATGAAATTTACACCTTGATTCCTGCCTATAGGTATGTGTACTACAACTGCCTTTTTGAGACTAATGGGTCAAAAAATAAATCCTAGAATTTAAAAAAAAGGGGTGGATACAGATATATATTAAACCCTTTTGCCAAAAATTTTTCAATTTAATCTTAAAACTAACTATGGGGAAAAGATATGTATGTTCCCACAAGTCAAAACATCACCAACTTAACAGCTGAGAAAGAAAAGATATAGCCTTGCATTGTGTAGGATGTACCAAGAAATACCAGCAGAGAAGATGGCCCATCTAAGCAATAAAAGGAGGAAAAACCTCAGACTGCTACAGGCATCAAACATCTCCGTGGATCCTAATTGTAACAACTGTTTATATTTTATTTTCTTTTATTTTTTGTCTTTTCAAGACAGGGTCTCCTTGTAGCCCCAGATGTCCTGGAAGTCACTCTGTAGTCCAGGCTGGCCTTGAACTCACAGTGATCTGCCTGCCTCTGCCTTCCAAGTGCTAGGATTAAAGGCATGTGCCACTGTGCCCGGCTTGTAACAACTGTTTATAAAGAGTCCTAATTAACCTTACCCTCTAGGTGTCACAAAGTTTTAATATGAGAGACTTTCTTACCTCCTTTTCATAGAACATAGAAAAATATGATGGTAAGGAAGTCAATGTCTAACTGTACATTAAAGCTGACTGTTATAGAGGTTATCTCTTATAAAACTGGTAAAAACTGCTTTCTTTAATTGACTAATAGATATGGGAACTGTGAAAAGGATTATTCTCTATTCAGAACCAAATATGATACTAGAGTCTCTTTAAACTGTGCATTTAGGCAAAATATAGTAATACAGGAGAGCCCTGATATCAGCAATGGATAATTCTGTCAAGGAGATGTTGGCCAGGGGATCCAATTCCCTCCCCCCCAAAAAGGTAAAAGGTAAAAGCTTCTTTCCTGTAAACTGGTATACCTGCAAGAAGAGAGGCGGTAAGGCCCTGCTGTCGAAGACCTGATGTCAGCATGGGAAAGATGTATTGAGACCACACTTTCAAGTGTACAGTTGGTCTCTGGTATACCAGAGAGTGTTACCAAAGGCCACTAAACCAATAAAGCAAATATTGGTCTCCTTGAGTCAAGCAAGACTCCTCTGTCAGCATCAGCTACACCTCACCTACCTGGAAATACTGTGCAGCAGTGGCAGCCATATGACTGTATATCCCAAATCTAATTGGCTATTAGCTCTCTCCTTGGAGGAATAACTCATGGCTGATGCCACAAGCTTACATCCTCTAGTAGTTAGGAGATGTTATAAGCCACAGTAAGATCTTGTCATCTTTTACAGACAAAACGTTAATTCATGGATTAGCATACCATTCAAACATCTGTGTCTATACCAAAGTAACTTACCATAATAATTAGTACTGTTTAAATATCAATATATCTAATTGCCTGTGCTTTATTAGCAGAATTGAAAGGTTATTCCTGAACAAACTGTCAGCCCATGAAAAGAAACAGCCAGAACTGGTCAGAGTCCAAAACGACATCTCCAGAGAAAGTAGACTGTTTTGCTTCTTGTCCACTTGTGCCCCTTTTCTAAGCCTATGGAACAATCTTTGGAAGAGGGGGCATGGTAGAATGTAAGAGCTGTGATCAGGGTGAATGGTGAAACTACAGCAATGTAGACTGGACACTTATTTGATAAACTTGATTGTACATACAAGCCCCTCCAGCTGGATGTTGGGAGCCTTGGGCTGTGTGTGTTTGGGCACAACTGCTTGCAAATTGATTTTACATGAAGGATGCTTGTACTCAAAACATTACTTCTTGTTAAAAAATGAAATAAATGAAAGTAAATGAAAAAAAAAAAGAACAAAGTGCTGGTGTTGTGGTGGTGCATACCTTTAATCCCTGCACTCGGGAGGCAGAGGCAGGTGGACCTCTGTGAGTTCAAGGCCAGCCTGATCTACAGAGTGAGTTCCAGGCCATTTGACACTAAAGGGAGACCCTGTCTCAAAAAGACAAAAAAATGCAGAAAAGCATAATTTCTCTCCTTTTCTTCTTCCTATCACCTCTCTAAACATACTTTCTTTAATGGGTTGGGCTGCCCATTGTATTGCTTTTACTTTTTACTAAAGCTTCCTTCTCCCCAGCATGTGGCCATGTGTCTGGCCTACACTCAGACTCTAACACTGCATGGCCTCATAGCTTTCCTCCTTCTCCCCTCCACTTTCTTCTTCAATAAAATTTTCCTAATGTTCTTGTTTTTGTCCATTTTTAAATTCTTTTATGAATGAGACTGAGAAGCCTTTAGGGAATGCCTTTCCCCCCCATTTTAGTAGCAATAGTTATTTCAGATGAAAAAAAATTGAAAAAATAAATGTGTAAGAGTACTTGAAAACTGTACTTGATAAACAATTAATCTCTGGAAAGATGTTAAATATAGCTAAATTTCCTGGGCCTGGTGGTTCACACCTTTAATCCCAGCACTCGGGAGGCAGAAGCAGGTGGACCTCTGTGAGTTCAAGGTCAGCCTGGTCCACATAGTGAGTTCCAGGCCAGCTGGAGCTAAAGTGAGACTCTGTCTCCNATCAAAGGCGTGCGCCACCACACCTGGCAGAATCAGCAACTTTTACCTACACATGAAATTCCTCTAAGATCACTTAGAGAGTGCACAGACAGGTCCCTGGGGGAAGAACATTCATCCCTAATTAGTTTGTCTGAGGAAGCAACTCTAAGAAAAGACTCTTTTTTTTAGCTGCAGATAGACAATGATTATGAATTCAAATCTATGTATTTTGCAAAAGCACACAGGATAGTTGATGAACATCTTCAGCTGACCCAGGCCGATGCTTGGAGGACAGCTGGAGGGCTAGTACGTCTAAGTTGTGTAAGGAAACATGGGAGCAGGCTGCACAGCCCGTCTTCAGGTGAGAAGTAGTACAGGGTGCTGGGAATGTTGGGGTAAGCCTGTTCCAGTCTGGACCCGGCGTACTCTGCACTTGCCTGGTGCTGTCCTACTGAGATCGTCCTTCATCATCCTCAGTTTTCCTTATTTAACCATCACCTGTTTCCTCGATTTCTTCCTTCTCAAGAAGCCAGCCTGGCCACAGCAATGAGTAGTATTTTCTCTGAACTCTTGCTGTATCACTCTCTACATCATTTTCCCCACATATTATTACAATAACTTAGTTGATTTATTAATTCTTTTATATGATCACATATAGGAAATATCACTACAGCTTAACTTTCTTTTCTAGTCTCCTATCTATCATCAATCTATCTATCGGCGGGAAGGGCTTCCCGCGGTGCTCGCGCCCACCTGTCCACCCAGCTCCGCACCGCCGGAGCGCCGGGTGGCCAGTCAGAGCCACGCGGCTGTCGGATCCGGCGGGTCCCGTGAGGACCCGCGCACAGGGCAAGACCTGGCAGCTCTGGTCAGGACCCATGGCGTCCACACGCTGCAGCCCTCGGACACCCAGCTGTGGCCCCGCCCTGTCAGGCGGTGGCCCCGCCCCGACTCCGGCTTCGACTCCGCCCCCACGCGCCTAGGCCCCCTGACTCTGGCCCCACCCCCGCCCCTACTCTGACTCTGCCCCGCCCTTCTAGCCCCGCCCACCCCATGGTCCCGCCCCTGACAGGCTGTGGCACCGCCCCCAGTCCTACCTAGCGGCGCGGAGGTACGCAGTGGACAATCGAACGAGGGCGCGCACGGCGGCGGGAGGGGGGCGGTGCTCGGGCAAGGCTGCGGCTGAAGCGGGCTGAGGCGGCATGGGCCGAACGATGGCCGAGCCGGGCGGAGGACGCGCGGTGGCAGCGGCGGTGGCGGTGGCGGCGAGGCGGCTGCGGTGCTTGGCCGGAGGTCGCGGGCAGCAGCGAACACGCCTGCGGGCGGCCGCGACGAGGAGCGGCGGAAGCTGGCCGACATCATTCACCACTGGAACGCCAACCGGCAGGACCTGTTCGAGATCAGCCAGCCGACCGAGGTGAGCGCCGCGCCGGGGAGCGGAGCGGGCCGAGCCGAGCGTGGAGGCCGGGGTCCCGCGTTCGCCCCTCCCCCGAGACCTGCGGGCGCCCAGCCGCGGACCCGCCCTCCGCGGCCCTCTCCACTGGCCTCCGCCCACCGCGCCGGCCACCCCGTCCCCTCCAGCTGCCGCTGCCGCACGGACTCCCAAGCGGGTTTCTAGGCAGACTCCTGCCCGGCTCCAGGCCTGCAGAGTGGGCGGGCTGCGCACCTGCGCTCAGGACCCCACCTGGACATGCTATTGTGCCCTGGAACCACCCCTGTCTCTCCCGGAAGCCACCTGTGTCCCCCGGAAGTCACTTGACTGCACCTGTGTCTCCCACCCCACCTGACTGCCCACCTGTGTCCCCTATCCCACCTGACTGTCCACCTGTGACCCTCACCCCACCTGACTGCCCACCTGTATCCCCTACCCCACCTTACTGCCCACCTGTGTCCCACACCCCACCTGACTTCACCTGTGCCCCCTATCTGACCTGACTGCACCTATGTCTTCCACCTGACTGTACTTGTGTCTCCTACCCCCACCTGACCGCCCACCTGTGTCCCACACCCCACCTGACTGCTCACCTGTATCCCCCACCCCACCTGACTGCACCTTTGTCCCCCACCCCATCTGACTTCCCACTGTGTCCCCCACCCCACGTGACAGCACCTGTGTCCCTGCACCCTCCCTGGCCCCTCACCAGCTCCCACGTGCCCACCCTCCATTCCAGTGGTCTGCGGAGTGTTGTGATCTTCCCTGCAGCTTGTGTTTTCAGAGTGGGGACCTGGCCTTGGGGAACCTAGGATGTGGCGTCTGGGCTGGACACGGACCCTGCAGGCCTCCTTTAGACTGGAGAGCACCCTGGCCTGGCTGGGCTGGG
Source organism: Rhizomys pruinosus (assembly GCA_009823505.1). Classification (NCBI taxonomy): domain Eukaryota; kingdom Metazoa; phylum Chordata; class Mammalia; order Rodentia; family Spalacidae; genus Rhizomys; species Rhizomys pruinosus. The sequence continues at coordinate 2,772,502 of VZQC01003744.1, read as the reverse complement.
TGTGGTGGCAGTAATTTCTAACAGAGCTTGGGGAAGAATTTTTTTTTTTTTTAAAGCTGGAGGGATTATGTCTACAGCAAGGGTGTTGGTTGGGAAGCCTCCAGAAGTCTCCTAGGACAGCGTGGGGTTGGAGGGTATTTCATTGTATTTCAGCTGTGGGGACTTGAGCTGCACCACCTGACACTTTACTCCTGATTTGTGTGGGTCAGGAAATGACTTTAAAGCATCTACTTTTGATTTGTTGTGAGATGTGTAACACTCCTTACTAAAATACCAGCAATGCTTAGCCACTAAGACATGTTTGGCAGATTTGAACAGTCTATGAAATTTAAGCTGTCATTCTTATTAAATCTCAGTTTATATTGTCAAATAACTTTGACTTTCACCTTTTGACTTCTTGATTTTGCTGGTGGAGGAGACTTCCTTCCATTCCTCTGCCTCACCTGACTAAGTGCTTGACCCGGTTAGAGCCCTTCCTCTCTAGCCTTAATTGACAAGCTGATGTAAATTATTGGGTTCAGGTCGCCAATTTGAACACTGAAGTTACTCCTGATTCATAATTCATCTTCTGAAATGATTTTATGAGTTGGGTTCCAGTAAGCAGGTGTACTGTATAGTTAAGTGTTCATTCATAGCTATGCTAGCACATTCTTGAAGATGCCATGTAACAACTGACTTTCCACATTATGCTGTTTTTCAGAATATTAGAAATGGCAGGATAAACTTGAATGTGAAATATTGCTAGTGAGTTTTGTGTGAATTTTTTGTTTTTGAGAGTTCTCAAGTCTGGTTGAGAAAAGGAGTTGTTTCAGTTGAGTAGTAGAATTCAGCTTAATTCTTTGGTCTTTTAAGTTGAGTTAATTAAAAAAATTCAAATGAAATAAAATATATTTGATTTAATTGAATTCTATTTTTAAGCATTCAGTTGACTTTTATCTTTTCTTATAGAGATCTGAGTAGTTTCCAAAGTTGGCCTGTTCTTTGGGAAGCTATAGTCCCCCAGTTTTTCTGCAAGTGGGGAGTTGGTATGAATGAAGGAAACTAATGTTGTTGAAAACAAGATTACATATTTCATATTACATTTTCTGTCTCCTTTGTAGCTGAACGGTTCTGTTTTTCCAAGTAGTTTCAAGGTTGTAATTGAAAGCTTTTGGTCATGAAATGTGTTTTCAAAATTGTCCAGATGCTATTCTTTCTTAGTTTTATTATTGTGCACTGACTAGCTGTCACTCTCTTTTGTTTTCTGGTGAATCTTCGTATACTATTAAAATTATTCTGTTCTTCAATTTGAAATTAAGCTTTATGTTTAAATATATATTTTTTGAGATAGGGTCTCCCTGTAGCCCCAGCTGGATGTTTAGCATATCTTCAGTGTCATGTATATAAACTTAATGTTTCTCTATAAGGCCAGTGGTTTCAGCCTCTGTTGCCTAAACTTATGCATGAAAAAAATTTTTTAACCATCTAATGATGGTTTTTCTACAAGAACATAAGTATTATACCAACCCTTATTAGATGTTCAGTAAACAGTGAACAAATCCACTGCAGACAACATTTGATTTGTGGAAGAGTTAAGCCTTCTGTTTGATTGGGCGTCTTCCACATACATGCAGGTGAGCCTGTAGTGACCCTCTTCCACATGCATGTGAGCCTATAGCGAGTCTTTTTTTCTTTTTTGCATATCTTTGGTACAATGTTCATTCAGTATCCCTTACTAGATTTTAAATTCCATTAGTCATTTGGGGATTGGTGGCATCAGGCAGCTGATTTCTGTTTAAAAGGAGCAGGACTTTATATGAATCAGCAAGTTGCCGTCGAGTATTTTTCATCCCTGTGTCTACTTGGGTCCTGGGTTCTTGTGGTCTTCATAAAAATAAAAGTTGATGATCTAAAGGGTGTGTTAACATTTTGTGGTAGGAGATTAGAGATTTTTAACTTGAAAAACTAGTCTCGTCACATACTAGGTACTCCATAAACATTTTGGAAAAGTACTGAATGTGGTAAAAGTTCATTGAAAGCTGTCTATTCCGAAAACACAGATTTATGTTTTCTTATTTTTGCATAAACATTATGGTGAATAACACTCAGTTGGTATCTTCAAAAAAGCCAACCCTATGGAGGTCACTTGCCTCCTGGAAATGCACAAGCTTTACTAGGTTATTGGCCATTTAGCTTTATGAGATAGTTTTGAGTCTTATTTTTTAGACAGGGTCTCCCTGTAGCTGCAGCTATCCTGGAACTCACTGTGTAGACCAGGCTGGCTTTTAATTCAGAGATCTGCCTGCCTCTGCCTCCCAAGTGCTGGGACTAAAGGTGTGTGCCACCATGCCCGGCCCTTGAGTCATTTTTTATTATATATTTAGTTCATTGCTGCCTTTTTCCCTTTGGGGAAAACAGTACAACCCAGAATTTGTGTGGATACTCCTCAACATGTGCTTTATTCTAGGCGAACATGTTTCAGTGCAACACCTTGATTAATCTTGAAAAGTCATGCAGTAATTCATATTACCCAAAAGATGTGTGCAAAAAATAACTTCTGGATTGTCAGCAGAGGGTGGAATAGGAAGTCTTCAGGTAGAAAGGTGGTAATTGCACAGCTCATTATAGGTACAGCTGTATTCTAGACTGATACTTGGGTGGAAATGATGCTTTATCATGCAATCTATTTTTCAAATAGTTTTGAAGATAACAGCTATATTTTACATATTGGTATTGCAGGAAGTTCCTCTTTTATGACTAATGTATAATGAAATAGATGGTCCCTATTAGGGATCTCTTCATTTTTGTTGTTACTATTTGAGACAGGGGCTCCCTAAGTAGCCCAGACTGGCCCAGTATTGTTGATCCTCCTGCCCCAGTTTCTTAAGTGGTGAAATTATAGGTTGAGCACACTTGACTTTTTTTGTCTTTTCTCTTTGACCATTGACCTTCAGTAATTTTTACAACCTTTAAAGGAATATTTTCTCTAGTAACTGGTTAAATTCTATATTTGTTTAGTTGTATTCTTGAAGAAGTCTGAGGCATAGCTCTTTTTTAAAACTGTTCGGTACTTTTTTGTGTGTGTGCCATCAATAAGAAATTTACTTAAGAAATTTCAAATGCTGGCATTGTCCAGATATTTTTTTTAGTCCCAGCTGGTCTGGCTGTGTAGACCAGGCTGGCCTCCATCTTACAGAGATTGGCCTCCCTCTGCCTCCTGAGTGCTAGGATTAAAGGTGTGCACCACCATACCCAACTTGTCCAGAAAATTTTAACAGGTTTATTTATAATTATTAGAAAGGTGAATTACTGAAACTTGAACACTAAAAAATTTTAACTTGCAAAAATGCTTTCTATCCTGTGTTTATGTTTGAAATTCATATGCAATAAAAGTAGAACTTTGAACCCCTGACTTCTGTTCTGTTTTCCCAGTCTCAGTCATAGACATAGGCACTTCTTGACTCCATAGGGAAAGCACCAGAACTACTAGAGAAGAGGAAGAAAAAAACTTTGGAAGCTGGTCCAGCACTCGAGAGGCAGAGGCAGGTGGATCTCTGTGAGTTCAAGGCCAGCCTGGTCTATATAGAGAGTTCTAGGACAGCTGGCAAGCCTGCCGCCCCCTCTCCCCCCAAAAAATCCTTTGAGAAGAAAGTGTTTCCCATGGTACTGAATTCTTGGTCACATTCCACACTCCTGTAGTGGGCTCTGGATGTCTTCTGGCTTAATTGTTATGCATTTGGCATGGATAACACAAATGCCAACCTGGTAGGCATCAATTGCTTCCTGCAAAGAAAGTAACCACCAATAGTTACTCCCTGGAAAAAAAGATCTGTCTTAAGTCCTGAGTAGTTTTTCACACCATACACTAGAAGGCAAGTGTGTGAATTAGAAACTGTCTTCTGGTAGTGTCTGATTTCATAGAGTGCCACCGTGCTAGGCCTGTGGTAATGAGATTTCCTCACGCCAGCAGTGGAGCCTACATCATTTTGTGAGAGGCCTCTGTAGCTCCTCTGTTCTTGGGTGCTTTACCATTGGTGCCTTTGGGTGCAATCTATTTTGGAGGAGCTATGGGGACCTTACTTCCCTGTCTTCCTTTTATAAGGAAGCTGAGCTGGTGGTGTACTCCTTTAATCCCAGCAGAGGCAGGCATATCTTTGTGAGATCAAGGCCAACTTGGTCTCCCCAAAACAAAGAAGGAGCCATTACAGGATTTGGTATCAAGTTGGTAGGAAGCTTAAGAAAAAAGACTTATAGTTATGTTACGGATTTGACTGAACAGTTATAGTCTGTAAAGCATTATTACTAGGCATTAGTCTTCTGGTAACATAGGTTAATTTGTTTTTAGACAGTTTTGCCAGTCTTAAACTTTGGTGTCATGTCAGAAAATACTGATGAAAACTGCTTAGATACAAACTTACTTTAAACAAATTTTTTTATTATGTATGACTGTTTTACCTATATGTATGTAAACGCATCTATGTTATATAGTATTAGCAGAGGCCAGAAGAGGACATTGGATCCCTTGGAACTGGAGTTACCAATGTTTGTTAGCTGCCATGTGCGTGCTGGGAACTGAACTGGGTCCTCTTCATGAGCAGCCAGTGCTTTTAACTGCTGAGCCATCTGTCTTCAGCCCGCAAACTTACTTTAAAAACAAACAAATAAATTGATGTGTGCTACCCTTATTGAACATAAAACTAAAGTGACTCACTAATTGAAAGTTATTTCCATATTAGGGAGTTAATTGGTTTTTGTTAGGTTTGGGATTTCTATTAATTTTCTGGCAGAGTTTTATAGAATCTGCTCATTGGCTTAGATGATGCCTAGGATAAAGGTCAAGTGTGCTTGCTTGTCTTGCATTTATACTGTGAGATAGATACTTAGCAGTGTGCTCTATTCCATAGATCTTTTATCAGGTCTGAATAGATCAGTGTTTGATAACACTGATATGCTGATAAGGCCTGCCTGAAAATCCACAGCTAGGCTGGTTGGTGTTTCTGTCTGTACAAGTTCTTAGGAGGTTTGTGCATCCTGTCAAAGCTGGACCATCTTATTCATGAGCATATATTTTTGTGTGTGTGTGTGTGTGTGTGTGTGTGTGTGTTTGTGTGTTTGAGTGTTTGAGATAGGGTCTCTCTGTAGCCCCAGCTGGCCTGGAACTCACAGAGATCCACCTGCCTCTAGCTGGTAATGGAGCTGATGCGAGGTGGGGAGCTGCCGGACTCTATTCTCCATCAGCCAGTGATGTGCCATGCACCATTGTCAGGACCATGGACTTCGTACACTCCCAGGGGTAAGGCCCGGGCCAGGGCACCACAGCAGCCAAAGGGTGACTGCAGTGGTGAATCCTATGCTCCCAGAGGGAAAGGGCTTGCCAGTACCAAAGAAGTGTGTCCCTGGAGACATCATGTGGCTGAGGTGCAGCTGAGACTGTGGATTTCCTGCATTCCCAGCAGAGAAGGCTCAGGCCAGGTGGTGGAGGTGATGGCAGGATGTGGCGGAGGTGAAGGCAGGACATGGTGGAGGTGAAGGCAGGACATGGTGCAGGTGAAGGCAGGACGTGGTGCAGGTGATGGCAGGATGTGGTGCAGGTGATGGCAGGATGTGGTGCAGGTGATGGCACGACATGGCGGAGGTGATGCCAGAACATGGCGCAGGTGATGGCAGGACATGCCGCAGGTGATGGCAGGTCGTGGCGGAGGTGATGGCAGGTCGTGGCGGAGGTGATGGCAGGTCGTGGCGGAGGTGATGGCAGGTCGTGGCGGAGGTGATGGCAGGTCGTGGCGGAGGTGATGGCAGGTCGTGGCGGAGGTGATGGCAGGTCGTGGCGGAGGTGATGGCAGGTCGTGGCGGAGGTGATGGCAGGTCGTGGCGGAGGTGATGGCAGGTCGTGGCGGAGGTGATGGCAGGTCGTGGCGGAGGTGATGGCAGGTCGTGGCGGAGGTGATGGCAGGTCGTGGCGGAGGTGATGGCAGGTCGTGGCGGAGGTGATGGCAGGTCGTGGCGGAGGTGATGGCAGGTCGTGGCGGAGGTGATGGCAGGTCGTGGCGGAGGTGATGGCAGGTCGTGGCGGAGGTGATGGCAGGTCGTGGCGGAGGTGATGGCAGGTCGTGGCGGAGGTGATGGCAGGTCGTGGCGGAGGTGATGGCAGGTCGTGGCGCAGGTGATGGCAGGTCGTGGCGGAGGTGATGGCAGGTCGTGGCGGAGGTGATGGCAGGTCGTGGCGGAGGTGATGGCAGGTCATGGCAGAGGTGATGGCAGGTCGTGGCGCAGGTGATGGCAGGACGTGGTGGAGGTGATGAATCTACAGTGTGACCCAGTTATACCATTCCTTGGCGTATACCCAAAGGACTCATCGTACTGTAAAGATGCCTGTATCCATGTTTGTCGCTGCTCTCTTCACAATAGCTAAGACATGGAAACAACCTAAATGTCCCACAACTGATGAATGGATAATGAAAATGTGGTACATCTACACAATGGGGTACTACTCAGCAGCAAGAAAAGATGAAATTCCCAGGTAAATGGGTGGAACTAGAGAGTGTTATACTAAGTGAAGTAACACCAGGGCAGAAAACCAAGCGCCATGTGTTCTCATGTGTGGATTGTAGCACCAGCCCCCGATATGTGAATAGATACCGTCATGTAACAGCAGGAGCCAAGAAAATGGAAAGGATACATAGAGATGAAGAAAGACCCAGCAAGAGGGGAACGTAAGGAACAGATGCTGCTAGCAGGGAGGTGGGGAACGTGGGAGTGTTGGCTGGGAGAGGAGGAGGGACAGAAATACAGGGGTCCTGATGGGGATGAGGAAACTCAGGAGAGGGGGAAGGTGGAGATTGTGGGGGTACTAGGGCTGGGTAAGGAGGAGAGAGGTGGGAAGGGAAGAAGAAATAGAGATGACTGGTTACTGGGTGGCTAGGGATCCCAGAGGGTAATGTGATGCCCTGGAGACCCCATGAAACTTGGTCAGAAGACCCTACTGCCCAAGATAGGACACACTTCAGAAACAGGACTTGGAGTAATGGAGCAGGAACCGAGCTGGAAGCCTTCTACCTCAAGTTTAGTGCTCAGATGCTACATAAAATGCACACTGCTAATGGAGAAAGTCAATCAATGGTCCCACCCATCCCTAAAGCCTAATAACCATAATGAGCTGCACAGCAAAATCCCTCTATGGTTGCAGTAGTGGTGCTGCTATCTGGGGAGAAATCAACAGCTCTCTACTTGGACCTAAAACCCTTTCCATGGAAATGCACTCATGGGTGGCACTGCAAACTCAGTCAAATGCACAGGGCTGGAGAGGACAGAGATCCTGTAGAAAACCCTATCTCTGTCATGTCTCTCGACAAACTCAATTTCTTACCATGTGCTTAAATGGAATCTTATATTTACAGAAAAGCGTACCATACAGCACTCATCAAAGAAGCTCCTCTTTGCAGTAGTTTGGAGGTTCTGTGGAGTCCCATAACTGGTCAGATCCAGAAAATACCCATCTGAAAGATGCCTGATCCTAGGAGCCACGTCTGCAGTTGAACCTCTACACCTGAGGCTGGTGGAACTTAGCAGAATGAGGGGCAGAGAGAACATGAGTGCATCCCTCAGCTCTCACCAGGGAAGCTTCCTGCTAGGACAGAGTGCAGTGCACACAGAAGGCCACAACTGACCGAGTTTCCAAGAACAGGAGCCTCCAGACAGTGTGTCCCTGGACAGGACTCCTATATTAACCCTCATCCACCCACGGCTCAGGGATCATTGCCGAGGAGGGGGCAGAAAGATTGGAAGAGCCAGGGCTGGTGCATGAACGTAGGGAAGCGGAGGCTTTCAGACTACTGGAAGCTGGCACGTGTGAACTTGTGATGATAGATAGCATCAGACACGGGACATATGCCAGCCCAGAGAAGGTCCCAGAGCGAGCCAAAAAACTGGGTGATGGGCCGTCCCTGGACTGAGAACTACTGGAGTCTGATTACTGCTGTGCAATAGTGAGTGTGCTGTAATGAAGATTTCTACATGTGCTGACCAGACTTCAGTGGATGAATTTTCACAGAAGGACACCTGGGTTCAAATGGGGCTGGAGAGATGGTCTAGCGATTAGGAGTGCCAACCGCCCTTACAGACGACCCGGGTTCGATCCCCAGCACCCACATGGCGGCAATCATCTGAAACTCCAATTCCAGGAGAACTCCAGTTCCAAGGGAATCCGACGCCCTCTTCTGACCTCCGCGGCATTGCACAACACGGGTGCACAGACTTGCATGCAGACGGTACATTCATACACATACATAAATAAATAAAATTAGTTAAAAAAATTAAAAAAAAAGCTTGAATGGATAGGACTTAACATGGATGGTGGAATGCATGAGTTCTAATGGGGGGATGGGAGGATGGAGGGATGTATGAGGCCAGAGGTAAATAGGTCAATATATTCAGTGTTGAATGAGACATACAAGGAAAAAAGCAAACAAAGCTCTTTTCAACTATAATTCTCTAGCCAGAAAATCCTTTTGGTGGCTGGGGCAGCCCTATGTGGTGGCCCCACATCATGGCCCTTCTTGTGACAGTCCCATACAGCGTCCCCACAACTGTGAGGGGGGTTCAGTCCCAGCAGGTTCACTAAGGTGCATGATGTTCACACATGATCTGTGTCTGTACTTAGACAAGACACATTGCGGTCAGCCAGCTGGGAGGAGTTCCCCCCAGAGCAACAAGCAGGCTGCTTCACTGTGCCCTCCACTCATTCTGTCAGGGAGCAGTTCATCTCTGCAGAGAATATCTCGTGTCTTCTGTTGATCCATGCTCAGTGACACTGAACATTTCCCTAAATCTGGCTCCAGGAGTGAGTTGAGGCTGAACCAGCCAGCCAGGGATTCCTGAAGGGAGAGGGGAAACAAAGTCACAGTTGATGTTGCTGTTGAGGCTTTTCCTGGCCTGTGTCTGATGTCACACACTCTTCCCTAGTCAGCTTGAGATAGGATTTCTCAAAGAAACTGTAAAAGGGAGAAGAGATTTCAGTTTTGTTCTGGACAAACAAATACTGAAGTAGGTTGTGTGTAGAATACCTCTTTGGGCTTTTTCCTGCCTTACTATTTCACATGTCACTGCTTTTCTTTTCTCACTTGGAGTCTTTGAAATAAATGAATCCTTAAAATTTTGCATAGAAGTCTGCTCACCAGTAGGTCTTACGCACAAAAGGATAATGAGTTCATTACAGACTCTGCATGCATATGGGTGGAGGGAGAAGGTCAAGTACTGAGCGAACTCTGTTCTACTGATCATCAGTGCACAGATTTGTTGCTATTTCCATGTTATAGATTTTCAAGATTTAAGAATTTTATATTGCTTCTACAAATTGTGAAACTCCGTTCTGTAGCTCTTGGGGTTGAGTACCACATGTGCTGGGGCCTGTCACCCCAGGAAGGTCCCAGAGCACATGGCTGTCCAGTTCCAAGCTAAGGGGAGCTGCTGATTTGGGAGGAGATGGAGCCCAGGTGGTCAGCACAGGGTTGAGTGGAGAGTAGTTGTATTGAGTCTATGCTGGGAGACAAGGTGGGGCAGGAGGTGGGAAGGTTTGTGTGGAGGAAGAATGATAAAGTACTTAGAAAACAGAACTGTGCTGCAGTGACGGGGAAAACCAGAGTCAGCAATGGAACTGTGACAAGCCCAGTGCCACCTGGGAAGGAAGGAGAGCAGACGTACCTGCACCACACCTGCTACGTGTGCTTGTGACTTTGCCTTGTCCCCTCATTTCTGAGGGGAGACTCTCTTCTGCACTAGACGAGGTCTCCTCCTTGATGGAAGGCAGCAGCAGAAGAGTCTTCTCAAACCATTGCCAGTCCTCGAAGTCCGGCGCCTGAAGCCTCTGTGCTGACCCTCACTGGAGGCTTCAGTCTCTCCAGAGTCTGCTCTCTTGGGAAGGGGTTGGTTCTCTGGTGAGCAGCTGTAGAACTGGGTGTCTTCTGGGCTGTCCTCATTGCTGCCCACAGTGGTCATGCGTGGAGGAGCACTCATTGCTTGTTGGTGGGCTGTGCTGTCCATGGGTGTCCCCTTCACTGTGCGATGGAGAGGCATGGCAGGCCCAGTGGCAGTTCCGGGGCCTCTTCGATCTGCCTGCCAGCCCCAGATAGACATCTCATCATTGGTGAAAGACCAGGGCAATGTGTTCAGGGCAGGCTCGCTTCCCCTCCTCCTTGGTGACAGGAGATGACAGATAGTTGCAGGGTCCTCAAGGGAGGGGAATGGGGTCACCCCTGGCTTCAGGGGATGAAGCTGAGCTGTGGGCCCATGTCTCTGGCAAGCCTGGCTGTGTAGTAAACAATACGTAACCATAGTCTGGTTCATTTTCCTTTTGATTACGGAACTTTTGATGTCCTGGCTACGAAACCCAAGGCGTTCCATGGCTCTCACTATGTCGGGGTCTGGCTGGCTGGGGATCATCAATTCATCCTCATCTATTAAGTTGTCTTTGTCCTTCATGAGCCAGGGGTGAGATTTGATTTCATTCGCTGTAGGTCGGTGTCTTGGGTTGACAGCTATCAAGAGGCTTAGGAGGTCCCGGAGTTCTGTAGACAGGTGTGCAGGGGTGTGAAATTTCCCACAAACAACCAGCCTGCGCAGCTTAGATTTAATCTTTGCGTCAAAAGGGACTGTTCCCACTACCATGTAGTACAGTAGCACCCCCAATGACCAAATGTCGACCTTGAAGCCATCGTAAGTTTTCGGGAAAAACATTTCTGGGGTGCAAAGGCGGAAGTCCCACAGCGCAGACTCAGCATTTTCCCTGGCTGGACTTGGCTGCTCAGCCGAAATCAATTATTTTGACCCTTTGTCCCTTGGTTATCATAATGTTTTGGGGTTTCAGATCCCCGTGGACTATCCCATGGTCATGACAGTATCCTACTGCACTAAGGATTTGCCTGAATATTCCACGGGCTTTGTCCTCCTGTAGGGCACCAGTCTGGCGAATGACTTCATGCAGATCTTGACCATTTGCCAGCTCCATAATGAGATATGTTTGATTTTCAGACTCAATCACTTGTAGGAGAGAGATTATATTGGGGTGACTGATCATCCTCATAATTGTCTCCTCAGACAGCACTGGCTTGTACCACATTTTGTTTTTCAGATGCACTTTCACGGCCACATGGGCATCTGTGAATCGATGTTTTGCAAGCATGACCTTGGCCTGGCTCCCTTCCCCAATGGTCCTCAGCATGACATACTGAGAACTGAAGGTTTCTTCTTCAAAGTCACTAGGCACTGGACTGGCTCCTTCTGCCTCGGGATCACTCACTGGAGACATGGTAGCTATGATTACTACCTATGCTCCCTAAAAATGAAGGAGGAAAAGATGAAGGAAAGAAAAACTATAAAACATGAAAATAAAATAATGAAACACAAGGAACAAAGAAAGGAAATAATGAAAGAGATGGGGAGGAAAGATAAAATCAAGAATGAAAAGTAAAACCCAGTGAAGAACTAACAAAGAAATCCCAGAAAACCCAAACCACACATACTTACCAAACCCCGAAAATCCAAACCAAATCTCAGCTGACAAAGCAGTGAGGTGGGCAGCTCACAGCTCAGCAAGGCAGTGAATTAATGCTAACGGGAAAAGAAAAAAACAGTGATATAAAAAAATCTCAAAGAAACAAAAGAAGGAATGAGAAGAAGCCAGGCATTACAAAGTAAAAAATGAGATAAACAAATAAAGCTGATAGTAATAGATAAAACAAAGAGAAAATAAAACCCCAAAAGTGGCACAGTAGCCAAATTTGTGTAGATTGCACAATGAACGGCTACTGATAGCAAATAAAACACAGGAAAAAATAAAGTAAAAAGAAACATACTTAAAAAGAGATAAGAATACCTCAAGATTCGGTTAATAAAATAAAAAAAACCTAAGAGACAAAATGCCAATAAATTCCAAGAAATCCTGAAAAGCAGAAGCAGAAAGAAAGTAGAAATAAAACCCCAAACACTAAAAATCTAAAGCCAAACATGCAGGGGCTGGGGAGACAGTATGGCAGGTAACTTGATGGCATGCAGCTTGAAGACCTAAGTTCATCTCTAGAACCCTGTGAAAAGTTCCAGGCCAGCCACACCTGCTTTGAGTGTCAGATGGTGGAGGCCACAGACAGATCCCGGGACTCACTGGACAGCTAGCCTTGACACTTGTCAGGCTGTGGGCCAGTGAGAGACCTCATCAGAAAACATAGGGTGGGTGCCATACCTGAGGAGCAAGAGCCGAGATGACGTCTGACTTCTGTTCACTCAATCACACACGTGCCCACACACGTGTACCTACACACAACACACCCTTACACACATGCGCACATACTTATACACAAGCAAACTTATACATTCAGATATGCAAACAAACACACATGCCTTAGGCACACTCACATACGAACGCACAGAAATACACACTCACACACACACACAAACCAAACAGCCAAACTCTCAGAACCGCACTAGATACAAGCAAGTCGCACAGGGTGCTTCTCCACCGCTCCTCCAAGCACACCCAAAGAAATCCAGGGCCACACCCCCCATTATGACTGCTGGCTGCATTACCTCACAATCACTGCTGAGGTCACAGCAGGCCATGGACCAGTCATGGCTGGCCATAACTCACAGGACCAGGGCGGACTCAGGGTGTCTGGCTCAGGGGGGCTGTGGACACTGACATTAGACTTTCAGCAGTTAAAGCTGTAGGAGGCTTCCCTGCTCTTGGCTTTCTCATTGGAAGTCTGCTGTGTCTTCTGTTTAAAGGCCTCTTTGTGTCTATGCTCACAGTATTCTCTTTCCTTTGAATTCCCACTTCAAAACAATGCTACAACTTAACAATGTTCTGTGTGTAAAATATGGTTCAGGGGGCTGGAGAGATGGCTCAGCGCTTAAGAGCACTGACTGCTCTTCCAGAGGACCCGGGTTTGATTCCCAGCACCCACATGGTGGCTAAGAACTGTCTTTAAGCCAGGTATGGTGTCGCATGCCTTTAATCCTAGCATTTGGGAGGCAGAAGCAGGCTCTGTGAGTTCAAGGCCAGCCCGGTCTACAGAGTGAATTCCAGGCCAACTGGGGCTATAGGGAGACCCTGTCTCAAAAAAAAAAAAATCATTCAGTAATTTTAATCATCTTTCACCTGGAGGTAATCTCTCCTCTGTCCCTTTGTGGCCTCTGGCTCCAGGAGGTGTTGAGGCTGAACCAGCCGCCAGGATTCCTGAAGGGAGAGGGGAAATCAAAAAGCTCACGGTTTGATGTTTGCTTTAGGCTTTTCTGGTTCGTGTCTTGATGTCACACCTCCTTCCCTAGTCAGTCTTGAGACAGGATTTTCAAGAGGACTTAAAAGGAGGAGAAGAGTATTTCCGTTTTGATTCTGGACAAACAAATACTGAAGTAGGTTTTCNTGTGTAGAATACCTCTTTGGGCTTTTTCCTGCCTTACTATTTCACATGTCACTGCTTTTCTTTTCTCACTTGGAGTCTTTGAAATAAATGAATCCTTAAAATTTTGCATAGAAGTCTGCTCACCAGTAGACTTATGCCCAAAAGGATAATGAGTTCATTACAGACTCTGCATGCATGTGGGTGGAGGGAGAACGTCAAGTACTGAGCGAACTCTGTTCTACTGATCATCAGTGCACAGATTTGTTGCTATTTCCATGTTATAGATTGTCAAGATTTAAGAATTTTATATTGCTTCTACAAATTTTGAAACTCCATTCTGTAGCTCTTGGGGTTGAGTACCACATGTGCTGGGGCCTGTCACCCCAGGAAGATCCCAGAGCACATGGCTGTCCAGTTCCAAGCTAAGGGAAGCTGCTGATTTGGGAGGAGATGGAGCCCAGGTGGTCAGCACAGGGTTGAGTGGAGAGTAGTTGTATTGAGTCTGTGCTGACAGACTTGTGCAGACAAGATGGGGCAGGAGGTGGGAAGGTTTGTGTGGAGGAAGAATGATAAAGTACTTTGAAAACAGAACTGTGCTGCAGTGACGGGGAAAACCAGAGTCAGCAATGGAACTGTGACAAGCCCAGTGCCACCTTGTCCCCTTATTTCTAGAGACACCATTCTGCCCTCTGTGAGAATTCTTCTGCAAGGGCTCAGTGTAGGTTGTACAGCTATGTCCCTGGTGTGCCTGGCATTGTAGCAGACAGTAAGACGCCATGGTATCGTTGAATTTTCTATGAAATAAAGAGTCTTTTATATCTTGGGCTTTGAAGCCAATGTGGAACATGGCTTCCATGACTGCAGGTCTCTGTGACTTTGGACTGTCTCCTCAAAAGGAGTTGTAGCATCGTGGCCTTTTCTTAGAGACAGGTGACCTGTGATGTCTTGAATTGTGGCCTCAGTCTTGAGTTTACTGTTACTAATTGGCTTATTATGTCCTGTAGCTCTCCTGACGGCTGGCAGGGGATTTTGTACCTTCCTTGCACAACCTGCTCAGGGAGCTCAGAGAAGGTGGGTGCTGAAAATGGGAGCTTCCCCCTTGACATAAAATAGGGGAGGACACCCAAGGTCCACGTGCCCACCTTGTGTCCATTGTACGGAAGACCAAGGAAGAATTCAGGGGCACCAAATTCAAATGCCCCTCCAGGGTTGGCAAGCCGTTTCCCAGGCTTCACCTTAGCACGCAAGCCCAAATGGATGATCTTCACTATTCTGGACCTGTCATCCACCATGTTGTCTGCTTTCAGATCCCGATGCACAATCCCTAGGTCATGGCAGTAGCCAACAGCACTTACCACTTGGTGAAATATTCCTCGGCCTTGTGCACTTCCTTCCGGAGTTTGTCATTCTCTCTCTCTAGGTCCTTCTTGAGTTTTTCATTCTCTTTTCTTAATTCTCTGACTTGCTCTTGGACTCCTTTAAGTATGTTCACAATTGTACTTCTAATATCTGTGTCCTGGGCCATCCCCAGGGGGATCACACTATAGGAATCTTCCACAGGGTTGGTAGCGCTTGGTGTGGAATTATCCTGCACCTTTCCCATGTTGTCTCTTCTTTGTGTCCCTGGCATGTGGGTTTCTCTTTGCCTGTATTCCAATGAGAATCCCAAATGCCTCTTCACTGTGTTGAAGTCTTGCTTTGCTTGCCTCCTTCAGATGCCTTCGTTGTTTGATTGATTTGTTTTTCTTCTTGCTTATGAAGTGTTGACTTGTCTAAGCTTTAGGTTTTCTATTGGAAGTCTAACTCACTCTTCCCTTTCTGTTCTGAAGTTTCTCCAAAGAATCCACTTGGGCACTCCTTTGGCAATCCCAGTTTTGAGTTGGGGTTGCTGTTTAGCCTGTGCCCTGGTACCTGTGCTTCAGGTGGTCTTGGGAAATCCCCGATCTCAAGAGTCACACAGACCTACCTTTTATACCAGCTGGGAGGACAACTCCGCCCCCACAGCCACATAAGCCAATAGAGCCAAAGAGTTGTTGTTGTTGTTGTTTTAATAAATCTGGCTGATTAATATTTGATTTGGGTTTGGTGGTCTTTCATGGTAGTTTCAAACTCCATAACAATGGAAAATGTAGGGAAACAGTAATCTGGTCTCTGATGCTTGACACAAAACCCCCAAGATACCCCAAACCAACATCATGATTAAAGCTGGGCTACTGTAATGCCTCAACCTTCCTGGGTCCTTCCCGAATCATGCAGTTGGTTTCCTGGAGGTCTGGGCACAAGCAGTGCTGAGTGTTGGTCCCCCTTTGGGCATGCCCCATTCTTTCTTCCTCTCCTCCCTCCTCTTTCCCTCCTGTCCCTTTCTGTCCCTCCCAGTCTGCCAGGGCACTGGCTGCACCCACCCAGCAAGGTCCTGGCAGCAGTGGCAGAGCCCCAAGTTCCCATCCCAACCCAGGCAAGCTCACCACAGGCTCCCCGCCTCCGAGTTGCCACAACACAGTGGCCCTGGAGACTCCTCAAAGTCAGTGTGCTCGGCCTGTCCGCACGCTGGGTCTGGGGGCAGGGCTGATGATTCTGCCCCAGCTCCCTGTCCTCAGGGATGGGTTGCCAGGTCCCCCTTGCACTACAGCTTTCTTGTTCTTTCTGATTACTTCTCCCAGCTAAAGTTCCCTCTGGTTTGGGGACCCATCCAGCTCTCCATTGCACAACAGTAGGTCAGCCCTTGGTGCATTGCAGAAAGCTACAGGGACACCTCAGCACACCACTAACAACAGCCTTNGGTGATGGTGCGCAGCACTGTGAATGGACTTGAGCCTCTGAACTGTCACACGGCCCACATTTAAGTGTGTGCACATCTTCACACACCACGCTCAAACACACACTCACGCACACACACACACACACACACACACACACACACATCCTCTGAGGGAAGTGTGTCTGACTGGGTCCATGGTAACTGCAGCCCCGTCGTGGTGTCCGTCTGATCCGTCCCCCGCCCACACCCCTTGCTTCTCTTGACTGGGATCCTTGTGACCTTGAGCCAGCCGGTTCTCGTCCTGCCCTCCCTCCAAAAATGGAGAGATCAGACAAGGAAGGAGAACGAACAAGGGTTTGACTTTTTTTTTTTTTAATTTGCAATGCAATAGTGCCCATTCAAAAAAGAAAGTAGAAAGCAGAAACTTGAAGGAAAAATAGACTCCCCTCCCCTAGACTGCAATCAGCTAGCATCCTAGAGGTGGCAGTGTCTCAGCAGGCCTGGGGCTGCCAGCTGAGAGCAGTCTTCTGTGTAGAGCAGGGCTCAGACCCAGCAGGTCTCAGCAGGTGGGAAGCAGAGGCCAGTTCCTGAAGCAGGAACCACAGGCTGGTGGGACCTGGCCTTCAGGCTGGGAATGGGGGACACAGGCTCTGGGCCTCCTGCGTGGTTTGCTCCTGCAGCTCTTGCTGTAACACAAGGAAGGACGTCACACTATGACTGCAAGATCATGGGGTTCTGCATCCTCTGGCTGACCTCTAAAATGCAAGGAGACATCACCTATGCAGGCATCTTTCCTGACTGTGATCGCCCTGCCCTGCACAACTCTCCACGCTGGTGAAGCCCAGCTTCACTGCCTGTGGCCTCCTCTTCCCTTTCCATGTCCCTCTGCTCCACCCTCTACCTCCTTCCCCGCCTCAGCACCTCACCATCCTCCCTGTCTCATCTTCAGCCTCTGCTAAGAATCCTTCTGTCTCTTCCAGTTCAAATTCCTTAGGTTCCCCAGAAGCAGGACTCAGTGGGATTGGCCTTCTGGGGGGCTAGTTGTGCTGATCGGCATGATTAAACCACCCCACAGAGTCCAGTTCTAACCTTCAAACACTCTGTACCCCATAAATGAGCAGAATTAGGATGTCAGTTGACAAGGACATGAGGACAGTATGGAAAAAAAACAAATGCAGAAACATCCCTGGACCACGCCTCCTGCACATTCTGCTGACACTCACCTTGTCCCCTCATTTCTGGAGACACCATTCTGCCCTCTGTGAGAATTCTTCTGCAAGGGCTCAGTGTATGTTGTACAGCTATGTCCCTGGTGTGCCTGGCATTGTAGCAAACAGTAAGATCCCATGGTATCGTTGAATTTTCTATGAAATAAAGAGTCTTTTATATCTTGGGCTTTGAAGCCAATGTGGAACATGGCTTCCATGACTGCAGGGTCTCCATGACTTTGGACTGTCTCCTCAAAAGGAGTTGTAGCATTGAGGTCTTGTCTTAGCCGCAGGTGACCCAGGATGTCTTGAGTTGTTGGCCTCAGTCTTGAGTTTACTGTTACTAATTGGCTTATTATGTCCTGGAGCTCTCCTGACGGCTGGCAGGGGATTTTGTACCTTCCTTGCACAACCTGCTCAGGGAGCTCAGAGAAGGTGGGTGCTGAAAATGGGAGCTTCCCCCTTGACATAAAATAGGGGAGGACACCCAAGGTCCACGTGCCCACCTTGTGTCCATTGTACGGAAGACCAAGGAAGAATTCAGGGGCACCAAATTCAAATGCCCCTCCAGGGTTGGCAAGCCGTTTCCCAGGCTTCACCTTGGCACGCAAGCCCAAATGGATGATCTTCACTATTCTGGACCTGTCATCCACCATGTTGTCTGCTTTCAGATCCCGATGCACAATCCCTAGGTCATGGCAGTAGCCAACAGCACTTACCACTTGGTGAAATATTCCTCGGCCTTGTGCACTTCCTTCCGGAGTTTGTCATTCTCTCTCTCTAGGTCCTTCTTGAGTTTTTCATTCTCTTTTCTTAATTCTCTGACTTGCTCTTGGACTCCTTTAAGTATGTTCACAATTGTACTTCTAATATCTGTGTCCTGGGCCATCCCCAGGGGGATCACACTATAGGAATCTTCCACAGGGTTGGTAGCGCTTGGTGTGGAATTATCCTGCACCTTTCCCATGTTGTCTCTTCTTTGTGTCCCTGGCATATGGGTTTCTCTTTGCTTGTATTCCAATGAGAATCCCAAATGCCTCTTCACTGTGTTGAAGTCTTGCTTTGCTTGCCTCCTTCAGATGCCTTCGTTGTTTGATTTGTTTTTCTTCTTGCTTATGAAGTGTTGACTTGTCTAAGCTTTCCCTTCTGTGTAAATGTTGGCTTGTTTGCCTTACTGAGGAGGTAACCCAGGGCCCGGCATGTTGGGCAGGTGCTTATCACTGACCCACACCCCAACCCCTGTAATAGGTTGGAAATCAGAGACATAAATCAAAGCTGCAAGGTAAGATTTATTTAAGGCTTGTCCAAATTTCCCACCTCCTCAGGAGTAGGAGACAAAGAAGCGGCCCTGCTCAAAAGCAGGGGAGTCTTTTTTGAGACAGGGTCTTCCTGTAGCCCCAGCTGTCCTGAAACTCACTATGTAGATCAGACTGGCCTTGAACACAGAGATCTGCCTGCCTCTGCCTCCCGAGTGCTGGGATTAAAGGCGTGTGCGGAGTCATCTCTCCAGCTCCATAAAAAGAGTCTTCTTATAGTCTGAGACAAACTGATTTCTTTGCAAGCAAGAGTTACAGAAGTGGAACTTGGCTGGTAACTATTTCTGCAGGTCTGAGGAAAAATAAATGTTGAGGTTTTCTGTGATCAGTCACCCCCCAGAAACATAGCATAAAACAATTTTATGACACGTGATTCATAAAAGAACAAGGAAGAACAAAGTTTAAAAAACAAGTTGACCTGACCCTTAGTTAGTCCTTAAGTTTGGAACAAGTTCTTAAAAACAAGTTCATTACAATGAATAATATAGAGATAGATAAATCATTCCCATAACATTAAGTTGACCCCTCACCTGGAACAAGGTTTTAGAAAAAAATGAGTTACTAATACAAGGAACAATGTAATAATAAATCATCGCCTGCAACACCCCAAACCCAAGGGCAAGTGACCCTGCTTGTCTGTCTTTGCCCTGCAGGACTCTGACCTACCTCCTCTTCTCCTGCATCTCCCACAAGGCTGGCTCCTGCCACAGGGTGAGCACTTTGATAAAACAAATGAGCTCTTAGGGGAACTGGCAGTCACATATAAATATCTGTCTGGTTGTGTTCAATTTCTCTCTGAGGAGTTGCTCCAGAGGAGGGGACTTTTGACCATTGAGTTCTTTAAGGGGGCTCTGCCTGAAGGCAGATGAGGAATCTCCAGAACTTAAACGCCTTCTCAAACAAACTCAGACCAAAATAATCTAGTTTGGGTGGCTTGTAACCCTCCCCTCCCTGGAAACCAAAAACTCTAACAGGTCTTGCTTTTTCTATTTGCATGGGTTTGTTTTTGTTTTTGTTTTGTTTTGTTTTGGTCTTTTTGAGACAGGGTCTCCCCGTAGCCCCAGCTGTCCTGGAACTCACTCTGTAGACCAGGGTGGCCTTGAACTCACAAAGATCCACCTGCTTCTGCCTCACAAGTGCTAGGATTAAAGGCATGCGCCACCACACCCAGCTCTATTTGCATGTTTTTATAAACAAATCCTGTGTTTGCCTATACAACTCCCTCGAAGGCACCAAGTTCACATTCTGTTGATGGTGAAGCATTAAGTCCCCAATAATCTTGTGTTAATTACTGGCAAGCCCTGTAGGAAAACACAATATTAAGCCCAGTCTTTCCCAGCCCCATGTCTCCTGTTAGCAAGGACCAGGTGGCTTCTCTGCCAGCTTCCTGCTGCTACAGTTTTGTTGACTGGGGGTTTGTTTCTAACTTTCTGGTTGTTAAGTTTGGCCATTATCAGGTCTCAGTCTGTTCTGGCTACCTAGTACAGAAGAATGCATGAAGAATAAATGAAGATTTTCAAGTCTAACATGGAGTGCTGCAGACTCACAGTGGTAGAGAAGCCATCCCATGAAAAACTTAAGGGGAGGGGCAGTGTGGAGAGAGGTGGAGAAACTCTGGTGACAAAGCTCTGCTGTTTCCCAGCCACTTAAGAACGCTGCTCAGCATCCCACCTGCCTTGGGTTTCCCCACAGAGTACAATGTAAGTCCACTTGGAGAAGCTGAACCCATCTGTTCTACTAAGGAGTAGGTGAGATGAATAACTCATTTAGAAAGAATGCATTCATTCACTCTCTCATTCATCAAGAGGTGCTTTTTCCAGGCTGGGGAGGTGGCTCAGTTGGCAAACCACATGAAAAGCCAGGAGTGGTGGTTGTGATTATGTTATGATCTTAGCACTGGAGAGGTGGAGCCAGGAGGTCCCTGGAGCTCCTTGGCCATCCGGCCAAGAAGGAGTCCCAGCTGCCAGTGGGA
This sequence comes from Rhizomys pruinosus, assembly GCA_009823505.1. Taxonomy (NCBI): domain Eukaryota; kingdom Metazoa; phylum Chordata; class Mammalia; order Rodentia; family Spalacidae; genus Rhizomys; species Rhizomys pruinosus. The sequence continues at coordinate 2,751,878 of VZQC01003744.1, read as the reverse complement.
GACCTTTTCTCAAAAAACCAAAAGGTGCTGGGTGTGGTGGTGCACACATTTAATCCCAGCACTCAGGAGGCAGAGGCAGGTGAATCTCTGTGAATTGGAGGCCAGCTTGGTCTACGTAGTGAGTTCCAGGACATCTGGGGCTACAGAGAGACCCTGTCTCAAAAAGACACACACACACACACAAAAA